>JAMFRD010000016.1:205651-622463 GCA_025502685.1 Pascua sp. PH4015B
GCGGCCCCCCCCCCCCCCCCCCCCCGGCCCCGCCCGCCGCAGAAGGAT
Organism: Pascua sp. PH4015B; assembly: GCA_025502685.1. Lineage (NCBI taxonomy): Eukaryota > Fungi > Basidiomycota > Tremellomycetes > Trichosporonales > Trichosporonaceae > Pascua > Pascua sp. PH4015B. The sequence goes on from JAMFRD010000016.1 coordinate 205,700, forward strand.
GGACTGTGGATAATGGGAGACACAGCCTCGCCAACGTGACAGACTCCCGTGCTGCCGATGCGTCCGCCAAGCCCCGGGATGGTATCGGGCTCAGACGTAGACAGCGTCCACTATCATGGGACGCGAGTTCTGGTCCAAGGGTGCTTCGGACCTGTACTGCGGGCTCGTCGAGCACGCGGGCAACCATCTTCAAGCCTCGAGTCCCGAATTGCGTCGGAGTCACAATACTCACGCCCAGAATTCCTGCCATTAGTGGGTATTCGATATTCCACTGGCAGCATACTACTCACAATTTCACCAAACCAGCGGGTCCCGCCAAAGTTGACGCCGACCTTAAGTCAGCCACGTTACAATATGCCACCCTGCTCTGTGGATGTAGGTAGATGGCCACACTCTCGAGTCATCTCTGGCCGCAGTCGAACGCGTCCCACAGCCCCTCCTGCCACCTGGCAGGAGGTCGAAACTTAGTTCACGTTATTACTCACGACGACAATCAGCATCAGCCCGACCCACATGGCATTGTTGCAGATGCCCGTCGTACACGTCGAGCCCGGCTGGCCCGAGGGCGTCCAGTACGTGATGAGCACGGCGGCGGCCGAGAGTTCGGCCGGGAGGAGGACTGGAGTTAGGAGACGGCCAGGCATGGGTTGGAAGGATCGGATGGATACCGTCGGGACGGAGGTGGTTGCTCTTGTTGTGAACAAGGGTGGGTGGTCAGAGGGGCAGGCGACTGGAACCACATGGCGGGTAGCAGCTCGTAGTCTTGGCTTGATAATGTTATTGAAGCTCACCGATGTAGCTGCAAGTCAGCACTCGTTCATGATTGTAGCCACCGTCACGCATCCCGTCGATCGTCCTCACTCCTCGTCCGTCTCCGCACCACTCATCGCCCTCCTCTCATCCACTGCTTCAGGTTCACTGTGAGCCACAAACAGCAGGAGCCGCTCCGTAGCAGCCCCGAAACCTCCCCCAATCGCCCTCCCCCCCCCTCCTCCCTTCCGAACCCCCCCCTGCACCCCACCCCCGCGCCTCCACCTCCTCACTGCTTCCCCTCAGCGTATTCCCTTCTAGCACTGCGTGCCGCTCACGAACGGCAGGAGCGGCTCCGTACCACCCCCCGCCCCCGCATCCCACACGTACCCCAGACGAGCCCAAACTCCTCCCCCCGCCCCATCCTCAACCCTCATCACACCGGCCTACTCACTTATACCAATACAACCACCCAATAGCAAACCCCAACTCGGGGCTCACAAACCTGCCCGCCAGCGCAAACTGCCCGCCCGGAATGGGGAACGCAGCCACCATCTCGCCCAGCGCGACCATGACGGCATACAGCAACGTGGCCATGAGGCAGTAGCTGATGAGCAAACCTGCGGGGCCGGCGTTTTGGAGGTTGTTTGCTGTTCCCAGGAATAGACCCGTGCCGATCACGCCGCCGATGACGATCATTTGGACGTGGCGGGGCTGGTGTTAGTGGGGGTTGGCGGGGGGGGAGAGGAAGGGGGGGGGGGGAGAGGAAGGGGGGGGGGGGGGGAAGAGGAGGGTGGAATGACGAGGACGTGGTGAAGCGTTAGGGGGTGGTATCACCCGGTGGCAGATATGGGTTGACGGCAGCCGACGACAAGACAAGACGACGAGGCTGACAGGAGGACGAGACGACGAGACGACAAGACCGAGACGACAAGACGACTGACGACTAGACGGCTAGACCGAGACGACGAGACGACCGACGACGAGACGACGCGACGACGAGACGTCGAAACGACAAGACGACAAGACGACAAGCCCACAAGGCTGAGACGACGACAACCTAGCCAACACCCGACAACGAGCCACACCCACCCAACCCCGCACCACACACACCACTCACCTTGAGCTTCCTCTGCATCTCCGACTGGAGGGGCCGGTGGACCTCTGGCTCGTTGACCGTCGACGCCGCGTCATTCTCGTCCTTTGGTGGTGGTGGGGTGTCCATCTTTCGTCAGCACGAACAGGGGCTGGGCCACGGAGGAGCGATGCCGATCAGAAGAAAGGTACAGGCACAAATAGCAATCGCCATCGCCGTGGCTGGACAGGGGGCGAGACTCACCGCTTCGACCATGCTGCTGTCGATATCGAGCTCGCGTTCGCGTTCGAGTTGAGGTTAGGCCACGCTCCAAGCAAGTACAACGCGACGTGCATCATCGACTCCACTTTGCCATTCACACTCCGCAGCCGCAGTCTGTACCCCTGTCCGCGTCCAAGTACCCCTGCTCCCGCGTCCTCGGCGGACTGACGGTCGTTTATGCCAATATTTTTGCGACATACGAAGTCGACCCAGTGCCTAGATCGTTCTTGGCACTTGATCCGTCCGCGCCACGCTAAATCCAGCACATCTGCGTCGCTTACTGGCCAATTGGGAACGAGGGGGAGTGGACATGTGGGCGGCAAGTGCATGTGGTCACGTGCACAAATTTCTTCGATCGGACTGGTTGGTTTGTGGCTGCGCAAGTATTCCTCCGATCCAAGGAGGGTGTGCTTGTCCAACACAGTAGCCAGACGCGCAGACGCCAGAGAGCCAGAGCGGCGCCTGGCGCGGTAAACTCGCGGCCTCGTGGGTGGAATGCCTAGGTGTTGCTCACGCCAAGGGTCTGTCGAGAATCGAACCTGGAAGCTGGTGGTGCACGAGTTGATATAGCGATGGGAGCAACATCTCTGCATACCTCGGCCCAGGCGTCGTACCCTAAGTCGTCTAGCTGGACCATCGATAGCACGTTCTGTTGCACTCATGACATTCGTCCAGATGGAGGCAGGACACGACCGGCGACAATTGACATCAGCGCACTCACGATATCACTGGCGTTCATTCACACTCATTCGGAAGCGCACCATGTGACAACCTCAACTACCGACTCGATCGCCGACAACCGAGGTGATCAGCCACGCAGGTGTGACTCGGCGCCGCCAACGCCGAGGTCTGCAAGGGTGCCCGGCTTGAAGCGGTCTGGGATGTGCGTGAGGCCGAGCAAGAGGCGCGGCTGGGCATCAGGTGCCTGCGTTGGTGAGGAGCCAGAAGCCATCATCTACCATAATGTTCGGGTCAATTCTACAAACAGTAGATCATGGTTACATTTGGGCGCAGTGTGTGTATGTGTATGTGTTGTCGCATATGCTGTTTACGTGGTGCAAAAGATCTGTTGGTCGTGGCATCGCGCTATGCAAGGCGATTGATAAGGCGACTGATTACGCGTCGGCAGTGCAAGGTGATGGGTGGTAGTCGGTGCTGTCCTCGACCGGGGCAGCAAACGAGGGGGAAGATGCTGCTCATGCTGGTCGTATAGTGACACGGCGGACCTAGCTGCTGGGAGCAGCCGGTGCTGGTGCCGGTGCTTCGGGGGCGGCGGCAGCGGCGCTGGCCCTGGCGGCCTGGAGGCTCGCCATGGCATCGCGCGTGATGACGTTTTCAAACGCCAGCGAGACGAGGATACCGTACATGCTCGTCCCGAGGCGATCGTGAGCAATCGGCGACCCGTCCTTGCGCTGTCCGTAAGATTTGGAAATCACAATGCCGTTGTTGGTATCGATCGAGACCCAGCGGGGCCCGTTGGAGAGGACGAGCTTGGTGCCGGACGCGCTCGCGATGCTCGTGGCATTCATGACGGTGGTGAAGGTGGCGTGCCGCGAGTCGTCGGCGGGGACGTCTTGGCCGTCGGCCTTGAACTGCATCTCGCCGTCCTTGACAAACGCCTCAAACCCGCCCTTGTCGGTGGCCTCGTCGAGCGCGTCAAAGTCGGCGTCGCTCAGGCCCAGCTCGACAATCGCCCCGGACATGACACACCCGATCTTGCTGCCGGCGCGCTCGTCCACCACCGCCCATGTGTACTTTTCGCCCGCCAGCGCCGAAACCACCGCCGCACTGCTCCCCTCCGCTGCCTGGACGGGGAAGTTGGGCCGCAGGTGAAGTTTCGTACCCGCTGGAAGCTTGGATGTGAACGTTGGCGAGAGGAGAAGCGCCTCGACCACCTTGGGGTGTACGAGACTGTTGATCACGTCGGAGATCTGCGAGTGTGTCAGAAACATTGTTCAACACGTCGGTTGCATACCGAGGCCATGGTGAGCTTCCGTTACGAGGCGAACTGTCGGCGCGCCGAGGAAATAAAAGGGAGTAGGGTTCGAGAGGACAAGTGGACGCGAGGCAAATGAGCGATTAACAGGGACGAGAGGGTATCCTTGGAGCTGAGAGCGGATGTGACAAGATGCTGAAACAGACGAGATACGACGAGAATAAGGATAAGAGATATAGAGGACAGTTGTTGTGAGCTTGCGTCAGTCGTGCGCGTCCGTCTGGTTCAGTTCAGGGCAAAAAAGAAAAGTCAGCGCTGGGCTGTGGAGACCCCGCACTTGGACAAGGGATGCAGCGCGAAGAAAATGGTGGTTGGTGCTTCAGTTCACGGCCCGCTTGCCTCTGTAAGACCCTCTCGAGCGCTCGCTTGTTGCAATCATGCAGATGATGTTACACTGCTAGTCTACTACGGATTTCCCATTCTCGCCCGTCTATTCCCGTCACGGCACCTGCTTCCGCTTCCGCTTGCCGTCTGCCTAATCCTCATCCATCGCGTCGTCGCTTTCATCGTCGTCATCGTCGCTGTCACCCTCGGCGACCTTGAGAGTCTCGAGGTCAAAGTCCTGGTCTGCGCCAGCATACGAGTCGCAGATGAGGTAGAGCTTGAGATTGTGCTCGCCCTGGGGCAGCGAAAACTCGAGCTTGGCGGAGAGACGCTGCTTGACCGTGACCTTTTTGATCGCGTACAGCTGCTTGCTGGTCGTGTCGCCAACGACAATCCACCACTGCACAAGCTTGCGGTGAGGGAAGTGCGGTGCGTCTGCGGCCATGTCGTCTGGGTTGTCCTCGTCGGCCTCGCGGTCGAGCGTGACGGCGAGCGTGATGGGCGTGGTGCTGTCGAGCGAGTCGCTGTCCTCGACCTCGTACGACACTTCGATATTCGGGTACGAGTTGACAAACCTCGCCACGCGGGCCAGCTGGCGGTCGTTCATGCGCAACAAGTCGGTACGCTCGTCATCCTCGAGCTCCATAATGTCGTACACCGAGTCGAGACCGCGCTCCTTGAAGCGACGCAGAACGTCGGCGTCAAAGTACGGCACCTGCTTCAGAGGCGAGTCGCGGTCCCAGACGGCCTGCACGCACATCTGCGACAGGTCCATCGCGCCAAGACAGTTGAGGAACGACTTGGACGACATGACGTCCACGCATGCAGAGAGCAAGTTGGTCACCTTGCCCAGGATGGTCGCCTGGTCGATTGCCAGGTCTGGCGGCAGGTGCATCCGGCTAAAGTGCGCCTGGAGAAGCACGTACGTCTTAAAGTAGGGCGAGTGGTAGTCGGCGCGCGCGAGCTTGACGGGGACGCGGTCGTAGATGCGCTCGAGCAGCGCGTCTTCGTGGTGACGGATGGGGATGGTCGAAAACTCGTGCGCAGACGAAATAATCTCGAGCAAGCCCTTGAGCTTTGTGGTGTCCTTGATCGAGCCAGCAAACGTCTCGACCGTCTCGTGCGAAATGTAGTAGAACGACGCAATCATGCCAAGGTTGTTCGGGCGCAGGTCCATGTCGTCTGCATTGTCAGCACAAGAGCAGCATTGCACGTCATCACCGCAGCAGTCAGACATACCCTCGACAATGATGCAGTCAGAGTTTTCCAAGTCGGTGACTGTCGTTTCGACGAGCTCGGACAGGTACTCGGCCACGTGGGTAGGCGTTGTGCCCTGGAGGTTGTAAAAGCCTGGGTTCTGCGACAGGCGGCGGTAGAACCACGTCCAGGTACACCAGTCGACCGCCTCTTGCTTGTTCTCAATCGTCTTGGCGACAATCTCGGCATTGAAGTGGTCGTGCAGGTAGTTTGGCAAGCTCGACTCGACCGGGAGCGCTTCGTTGAGGAACTTTTTGAAAAAGTCCTTGCGCGTCTGCTGGCACATGAGGACGCAGCGGCTCGACGTGTCAATCGATGGGCGGCACGCGCGACCCATCATCTGAAGCACGTCGGCAATCGCATAGTCGACATAGCGGTGCTCCTGGCCGTCAAAGTATTGCACACCCATGATGATAACCATGTACGCGGTCATGGGCATGGACCACGCCGTGTCCTTGCTGGCGACGAGCACCTTGATCGCGCCCTGCTCAAAGAGCGCAGTCACAATGCGCTTGTCGACCTTGCTCAGTGACTCGTGGTAAAAGCCGATACCGTACTGGAGCGTCTCCGCGAGGTCGCGGTCTTCGATGCGCTCGAGGTGGGGCGCAAGATCCTCAGGGTCGACATTGAGGAAACGCTGCTCGTCGTCGTCGGCCAAAACGTACGTCAAAATGTCGTTGGCCGTGAGCTTGGTCTGCTTCCTGCTTGGCACAAAGCAAATGGTGGGGCGGCCGGCAGCGTGCTCGATCATGGCGAGGTATGCAGGCTTGGCCATCGCAACCATGAGCGATGGGAAGTGTGGGACGTTGAAGCTCTGCAGATGAACCTCGAGCGGAAGAGGACGTGCCGAGGGCGAAAAGTTGAACACGTTTTGCGCCGACGCGCCAATCCAGTCACCGAGGTCGCGCGCACTGGCGAGCGAGACTGAGCATGCGATGATACGCGTGGGGATCTCAGTCTGCTGCGAGACGTAGCGCGTACGCGAGACAATAACCTCATACGTCGACCCAACCTCACCACCAATGAGCTGAAGCTCGTCGGCAATCAGAAGGCCAATGGTCTGTACGTCCTTGCGCGTCTTCCAGCGCCGCGAAAGCAGGTCCCATTGCGCCGGTGTCGCAACCACAACATCCGCCTTGCGGAGAAGGGCAAGGTCGGCCGTTGCCTCTCCCGTGAGCGCGACAACCTCCTTATTCAACGGTGCAAACTTGGCCGACCACTCGGCAACGCGCATGTCCGCCATCTCCTGGTAGGGCTCGATGCAGACAGCACGTGGTGCGTCGTCCTGCTTCCAGAGGCGGAGGAGCGCAAGCTCGGCGCAGACCGTCTTGCCCGATCCCGTAGGCGCACCGATGAGCACATTGTCGTCCGTGGTCCAGAGCGCCTGGAAGACCTGGGTCTGGATCTTGTTGAACTTGTCAAAGGGGAAGAGGGCCTCAAATGCCTTGTTGTGGAGCGCCGACACTGGCTGGGGCTGCAGGTCGAGCAGCGGCGTGTGAGGGGCAAACGGCTCGGGGCGGATAAGGTGCTGGAACGAAACGGGCAACCGGGTTTCGCTCTGCAGCCAGCGGTCCGAGATGACCGAGATGTAGTAGTTGGGTGGAACCGGTTCCGAGATGGGCACAGTGATGGTAACAAAGTGTTCCTCCTCCGCAAAGCGCTCGCGGAGAATAAACGCGTCGTGGAAGAGGATCCGCTCGCCGTCAACGTCCTCGACAACAATCCAGAACGCCTGCGTATGTCCGTGAATGTCGTGGTCCCACACAAAGTCGGGTGTGATCGTGACGTTGATCTTGAGGAGCGAGCGCGTGAGGGGCAGAACGTGGGCTTGCAGGTCGAGACGGGGGAATTTGTGCACATACGACTCGATCAGCTTGCCCGACTTTGGCAAGCCAATGAGCTCGCCGAGTTCGGCCGCGTCCAGGTCAAAGTAGCGGTACCAAGGGAACTCCTTGCGCTCCGCACGCTGAACAATGTCGGCGCGCATCTTGGGGAACTGGCGGAGAGGCGACATGGCCTTCCACATCCGCCGCTCGACCATCTTGCACATGTCAAGTGCAAGGCGGGTTGGTTGCGCCCAGCCCTTCTTGAGACAAATCTCAAACATGGCTCGCAGAATACGGCCCGCAGACTGCTGGACAAAGACCATGTCGGTGACAATGTCAAAGCCGCCAAGCTTGAGCTGCGAAATGTACGCCTGGAGCAAGACGTTGACCTTGGAAATAGGCTCGTCGACACCCTCCTTGACGGGGATCGGGACGCGCTCTAGCAGCTTGGCGAGCTCGAGCTTCTCTTCCTGGCGAACAGGGATGAGCTTGAACTCGTTGGACAGTGCAAAGACGCGGAACAGGTCGATCATGCCGAGGTTGGGCTTGAGGTGCTTGTTGTACGTGGCCATGGACGTGTACGCCACATAGTAGTGGGACGCGATGCGGCCGAGATCGGTCGACTGGAATACACCGGTCGCACGGTCGTATCGGATGAGACCACCCTTTTCGAGAAGGACAGCCGCAGAGTGGATGAGGTCGGCACGCTTCTGGACAAGCGTGGGGTCGCCCTCGAGGTAGTCGGCACCGACATTGTAGAGCCCTGGCGAGCCGAGCATGCGCACGTAGAGGTACGTGTAGCCCAGCCATTGAACCCCCTCGTCGCGGTTGCGGACCGAGCCGAGGACAATCTCGGCGTTGAGATTGTCGACCATGCGAGACACAAACTGAGACTCGATCGGGAGCTGCTGGTTCATGAGACTGGTGTAGTACTGCAGCTCCGAGTGGTTCGTGATGATGATGCCCTCGCCAAACGTGTCGAATTGGGGGCGACCAGCACGGCCAAGCATCTGGAGCACGTCCTGAGGCGACAGCTCAGACCAACGGCCCTTCTCCGGGTTGTAGACCTGAGTGCCCTTGATGATGACGGTGTGCGCCGGAAGGTTGACACCCCACGCAAGCGTAGCGGTACACACAAGCACCTGGATGTGACCTTGGAAAAAGAGCTCCTCAACGGTTGAACGGTCGACGCGTGACATGCCCGCGTGGTGGATACCAAAGCCGAATGGGAGAATGTCCTTGAGATCCAGGTTCTTCGTATCGTTGGCCTCGTTGATGAGCAGCTCGCGGGTTGCGCCCTCGGGGTTGATAAACTGCGCAATAGTCTCCTTTTCCATAGCCATGTCGCGGAGGAACTTGGCCGTCTTGGCCGTCTCCTTGCGCGAGTGAACAAAGACAAGCGTCTGCGACTTGCCTGCCTGGTTGAGCACTTTTTCGTAGCACACTTCGTTGATCGTTTGCAGCCGCTTGATCGCCTTCTTCTCCGTGACACCGATAAACTGCTGCTTGAGGCCAACGGGACGGTACGATGCGTCAAAGTAGAAGAGACCCTTCTTGACGTCGACGCGAAGGAAGGCAGCAACGTCCTTGTAGTTGGGAAGCGTCGCCGAAAGACCGACAACACGGACCTCGTCGTGCGTCTGGTCCATCTTGCGGATGGTACGCGAAAGAATCGACTCGAGAACCGGTCCACGGTCGTCGTGAAGCAAGTGAATCTCGTCGACAATGATGAGGCGCACGAGGTTGGTGTAGCTCACGTCGGTCGCCTTGCGGGTGATAACATCCCACTTTTCAGGCGTCGTGACAATGATCTGCGTCTCGGCCACCTGCTGCTTGGTGAGCTGCGAGTCACCTGTGAGCTCTGCGACCTTGATGTCAAGGGCCTCAAAGCGCTTGCTGAAAGCAGCGACCTGCTCCTGCACTAGCGCCTTCATGGGCGATACGTAGATGATCTTGAACGAGTCGCGGTCGATGTAGCCTGTTTCAGGGTCGCGGAACTGGCCGATCGTACGCAGCATCGCGAGGGCAGCACAGTTGGTCTTACCGGCACCGGTAGGAGCACAAATGAGCATGGGCTCGTTGGTGTCAAACGCGATGGGGTAGACCTTGCTCTGGATCACGTTGAGCTTGGTCGCCTTGACGCTCTCCCACACTGGCTGCGTCCATCGGGGCATGTCCGTGACGGGAACAAGCTCTCCCTGGGCGGGCTCGCGGCGCTTGGGCTCCGGAACGTGAATCTCCTCGTAGCCCTTGAACTGGCGCTTGAACGAACCCTCGGGGAGCTTGACCTTTTTCCTCGACATGAGGTGGCCACCCTCGGAGAAGATGAGCGAGTCAATGTCGATGACACGCTGTGGCTGGGCGATCGATCCAGGAGCCAGTGTCGCCTTGGTAGGCACCGCAATAGCCTGTGTAGTTTCGGCCGCGTTCGTCTGGCGGCCCCCACGAAGCTCACGCAGGATCCATCCAACGCCCTTTTCGCGCATGGCGACCTCGACGTCATGGCGCTCGTCGTCGTTTGAGCGCGCGAGCTTTGTGCACCAGACGATGACGTCGCGGTTCTTGGTCAAGGTGGCGACCAAGTCGAAGTTTTCGTAGCCAAACATCTCGGCCAGCGAGTTCTCGAGGTCGCGCAGCTCGGCCTCTGAACCCAGCAGCTCGAGTGCCTGAGTCGTAAAGTCGGCGGCTTGAACGGGGTCGGGATAGTGCTGGCCGATGAGACGCTGCAGCCAGAAACCATCAACATCGTGAGGCGATACACGATCAGACTTCTCCTTCTGCTTTGTGCCTTCCTTGCCCAACACCAGCGCGTCGTCCTCGTCCATCCCATCCTCGTCATCCTCGTCTTCGTCCTCTTCACCCTCGCCGTCCTCATCCTCATCTTCATCCTCCGAGTCGCGAGGCTTGATTTCAAAGTCCTCTTCATCGTCGTCATCGTCATCCTCGAACAGGACAGCGACGCCCTCGGCGTCGACGGCGCGTTCACGGTCGTCGCCGGCGGGCGCAGCCTCCTCGTCTTCATAGTCGGTGATCTTCTTGCTCAGGTTGACGAGCTGTGACCACTTCTCCTCTGCAACACCGCCGAGAACCGACTCGACCTCCTTGCGCTTGTCGAACTCCTTCATGTCGGCGTCCTTAAGCGTCTCGAGAATCGTGTCGGTGGCGGAACGAACAACCTCCGAAGCCTGGTCACCCAGCTGCTGGTGAACCAGACCAAGCAAAAGTTCATACACTTCGCTCGTCTCGGCCGTTCGTGGACGGTAGCGCAGCCCTTCCATCTCGGCAACCGACGCAAGGACGTGAGCGGCGCCAAAGCGCGCGTTGGACGTCTCCTGTTGCCGCCGGATGTTGCGCTCGATGGCATCAGCCTGGGACAGCTGGGCCTTGGCCTTCTTCTTCGCCACATCCTTGAGCTCAGTGCGCGTTACGCGCGAGCCCATGTCCCTGACGTTGATGCGTCCAACAAGCGTCTCAGGCTGGCCAGTAGGCTCGTCACTGCGGATGACAGAGCGATCTGCAAAGGTTAGCAACCCAGTTTCAAAGTTCCGGCAGTGGTACTCACCCTGGTTGACAACCAGGCTACTGATCGCGCCATAGTTGAACTGGGACAAGTCCCTTCTTCCTCCCGACATGGTGGCGATATACGATGAGACGTTTGCACAGAGGCGGGAGTGGCAAGGAACAGGAGGTCTTTGTCGATGACGGTGGCGACAGTGGGAGGTGATCTAGTCTATTGGGGTATCGATCCGTCTTTTGGTTTTGTCAAAGTCGGTTCCTTCCTCGTTTGTTGATGCCTGTAATCCTGTTCGTCGTTCGCCGATGGTTGGCGACGTTCGAGGGCAGGAAGAGGCAAGGATATGAGGTAGGAGGAACAAGGAGGAGGAAGCCGACTTTGTTTCTGTTCAGTGATCGAAACGCGACGAGCTCGACGAGTTGGATGGCGAGCGACAATCCAAACTCGAGATTAGGATCCGCTCAAAGGAAATTACTCAAAGCGGCAATAGAGTGATTTGGGCTTAATTGATACCCCCTCGTAGGACATTTTGCAATGTTTTCGTGTTGGCGACGCCAGGCAGCGAGGCAGCTGTAGGCAGGCAGGTGCAAGTCGGCAGGAGAGAGGAGGGGCGCAACTTTCCCGTACCCTGAAGTGATGACAGAGCTAGTGTGCTACCAGCTCCAAGGATCATCCAAAGTCATCCAACCCGCCCTCGCGACCTTGGGCCTGGTGACTGTGCTGCATCAAGAATCTCCCTGCCAACGACCCCCTCGCGGCTCGCGGTGACTTGCCTGAATCTGCCAGACTAGCCAAACCGCCTGCATGTGTGCAGCCCACAGAACCAACAGTCAGCCAGAGACGGCCTGCAGTCAGCAGTCAGCCTGCACATGCTGCACACCTCAGCTGGCCATGCATGTCGCCTGAATGGCTTTGATCGTTTTTTTTTTTTTTGCACTTTTGCTCCCTTCACCCTCTCGGTCCCTTCCCCCCCTATGGCCACTCTGGCCCCTTTCCCTAATTTGCGCCCTTTGGCTCCCTTTGGCCCCCTCCATGGCCCTCGTCCCTCGTCCCTCGTCCCTCGTCCCCTCGCTCGCTCGTTTCCCTTGGACGGTCGTTTTGGTCGTCCCTCCCTCTGCCCTCTTTGCTTGCTTGCACTGTTTCCTCATCCAACTCACTCACCCACCCACCACATACGCCTCACATGGCCACACGTCGCTTCCGCCATCGACACTCTTTCCTTTCACACCATTACCCATACCACCACCTCGAACACGACCTCACCCCCATTCGACGGCTTCGACGCCCTCGCCCCTCCCCTCCCCCACCCGCTCCTCCCCTCCTCCTAAAAACGCCGTGCAACCCCTCGGCCGCGAGTTCAATGCCCGCCCCAGCACCCACTCGTTCGATCTAAATCCTTGCCACCTCGACCTCCCTTTTCAATCCTTCCTCCAACCGCCTCTTCCCTCGACTCTTTTCCTCGACTCGCCACCACCTCCGACGTCCTCTGCGAGCTCTCTGTCTCGCCGTCCGACTTTGAGAGGAGGTGCTTGAACCCCTCAACAGACGTTGCGCACATCCACACCGTTTGAGCGCCGTTTCTAGCGGACACGGGTCTCCTTTGCTGGTGAACTCGTGGCTGCGTGGACAGTGGCCAAATTCCTCCCCAGCGCGCGTTTCCCACCCGCCCATCATCTCCTTCCTCGATTCTGGTTCTTGCCTGGGCGTAAACACGCGTCGTCTCGCCTCCCACGACCTACTTGAGCGACGCCGACGTGGTGTTTTGCGGACATTGGAGCCACTTCCACCCCCAGTTCACACTTCGTGCCGGCCGTTCCACACTCCTTTGATCGCCTCTCTTCCTCCTTGCGACGCACCCACTCCGCCTGCCTCTTCCACCACCACCATCGTGCCGCTTGGCGCGCTCATCCTGCCCGTGATCGCTATCCGGGCACCCTCTGCTCGTCATGAGTGGCCATGCAGCCGCAAGGCTACCGCAGGGCACTCCCATCCTTGAGCCTCCAGCACTCCAGCCACCTCAAGTAGCTGGTGGCGAGGACGTGGTCATGCGGTTGGCAGAGCCGGGACTGGATGGGGATTTGAGACAAGGGCTGGCCGGAGAGGTGCGTCTCGATGACCCATCGGCCATTCCATCCAAACCGTCTCGACCTGTCGCAGAAACTGCTCTGTCCTCGCTAGCCAATGGTGTGCCGCACCAAAGTGCACCAATGTCGTCCGAGCGAGGTACAGATGTGGGTTTGGGGGGCTCAGTGAGCGCTCCTGTCGTCAAGTTTGATGACAGTGTCCGCGTCGCGCCCAAGTTGCCCAATGGGTCGTCCGCCGCCGCAAGTACCTACGCGACGCCACGCCCTTCTCGGAAACATCGCTCTCCGCCTGGATCGGGCCCATCAGAGGAGGCAGCAGCGCTGTTGCTCAACTTCTCTGCTGTTGCTGAACAACCACCATCACTTGCGCCAACCACCGAACCCGCATCCGGCATCTACCCCCACACCCCACCACTCGACTCCCCATCCACTTTCCAAACTGCACCTGCCCCTCCATCCGCCGCCCCATCATCACCTCCTGGCTTGCCCACTCCTTCCGCTCCGAGCCCTGAGGCGCCCACAAAACCCAGCAAGCAAAAGCGGAAACGTAACGCTACTGCTGGCCCGTCACGACATTCGTCAACGGATCGCTTTGTGGAACGTCCGCCCCACTGGATGGGCGAGGACAATGCCTTGATCCGTTGCATCTGCGGCTTTGCCGAAGACGACGGTTTCACCATCCAGTGTGAGGGTTGCAACGCCTGGGAGCACGGGCTGTGCTTTGGTTACCGTGACGACGCCTCGGTCCCCGACTCGTACTTTTGCGAACTGTGCGAACCACGAGAGTTTGATCGCGAGTGGGCACGACAACAGCAACTGCAGGCGAGAGCAGCTCTCGACGCCCGCCGTTTGGTTCGAGTGGCTGAAGATAGCCCAACCGAGGGCGCCAAGAAGTCACGATCAAAGAACAAACGACCGCGGACAGAACCACGACCACGACCAGAACCACGACCACGACCCGAGCCCGAGCGAACAGAGAGCGTCACAGATGCCGCAGAGCCACCACCCCAGGAGAATAACAAGGACGGCGCCATGGGACCGCCAACGACGACCTCGAAGCCCAAACGCCGATCTCAACCGTCCAAGCCTCGTTCCAAGAACTCTGAAACGGGTAGCCATGGACCCGCAAAGGATGGCGAGGAGGAAGACTTTTTCCGCATTCTTCCATGGGAGCTCGAGTACACGCCGATCAACGACAACGTGATACGAGGCGTTGCTGCTCGCCAGGCCATGACCAGCTTTTACCGCGAGTGGGTAGACAACGACGACGACACCATGCCTCGCAAGTGCCGACCCGTCTACCACGATTCGGGTTTGCCATCTCCCACTGAGACTGGTGTTGGACGTCTGTCCCCCGACAATCTCTTCTCGGCGCCCGACTTCAACATCCTTGGCCCTCCCATTCCGCCCGTCTTTCTCAGTGGTCCTGACCTCGCCTCCCTGGCAGCGCCCACGGCCATTCGCCCCGTCGACGACGTGCAGTGCTTCCTCCCACTCAAATACCGCGAGCCAAGCTCTGGGATCTACGCCCGTCCCACCGTCTATGGTGTCTTCGCCCAAGACCCAATAGCGGCTGGTGGGTTTGCGGGTGAGTATCGTGGGGAGATTGTCGACACGTCGACGTACCGCAAGGACCCGATCAACCAGTACTCGGCACTCGGTATCCCCAAACCCTACGTTCGCTCGCTTGGCCCGCCGGTCGACCTCATCCTCGACGCGCGTTCATATGGCAACGAGCTCCGATTTGTTCGCAACGGCTGCCACCCCAATGCAGTCATCCGTCCTCTCCTCTTTCGCGCGACCGATAACGGAGCACCCAAACTTCGGTTTGGTGTCTTTGCTGCCCGTGACATTGGCAAGAACGAGGAGATCGTGCTTGCGTGGGAGTGGGACGACCAACACGTTGTCCACACCCTTCGCGCTGTGATCGACTCGACGCTCAAAAGCGCGGCGTCCCGCCCGGCCATTGCACCAGAGACTGTCGAGCTTCTCACGGTCAAGTTCAACTCGATTCTCACCAACATCTTTGGCACCTTCCAGTCGTGTGCATGCACGGTTGCGACGGATTGCGCGTTTTCGCAAATGCGACGTTTCGTCTCCGGCCAACCGTTCCACGGTGTAAGCCAAGCGCGTGCGCGCAAACGCATCGATCTTGGCGAACTCATTGGCGCCGTCCGCGGTTGGCGTAGGCGAGAACTTGAACTCGAGGAGGCCACCAAGGCGAGGCGCTTCCGCTCGCCCGGTGAATGGGATGTTTGGCGCGCCGAGCCCAAGAGCCTCATTGAGGATATCGAGCGTCCTGAATCTCGTCAAGACTCTGAGCCGCCTCGGTCGCGTGAACAATCAGAGCCGCCCCGCTCCCGCCAGGAATCGGAGCAACGCGCTTCCAGTGCACCGGATGAAGAGGAGGCTATCGCCACGACGCAGGTCGACAACGACAACGACACGTCGATGGAGGTTGATCAGGATGCGGAGCTCCAAACGCATGTTGAACCCGAGTCGGAGTCCAAGGCCGATCCTCAGGCGGTCACCGAGTCTACACCACAACCTGAGCCGACGTCTGCCCCAACAATTGTGGAATCTGCGTCTGTTGAGGCTATGGAGCCGACGTCTGCCCCAACAACTGTGGAATCTGCGCCCGTTGAGGCGATGGAGGTGGACGAGGCGCCCAAGGTTGAACCGAGTACCGAGGTCCCCGACGAGGAGCCCGAAGCGGATGGCGATGTCAAGATGGGCGAGGCACCAGCCACCCCATCGGCTCCCGCACCTGCTTCCGCCCCAAGCTCTCCGGCACCCGAAGTTGCGGCAAATGCTGCGAGCCCGCTCCCCATTGCACCTTCCTCTTCCGTGCTCTCCTCGCTCGACCTTCCTCGTGGCTCGACTCCAGTCATTGAAGAAGGGGAGGACGAGATCGACATGGGCCACGCCTCGGATGCCACGACTGTCACGATCGTACGCTCTCAATTTAGTGGCTCCGACCGCGATGAGCACTTGACCGAGTCCGAGGCCGATGGCGATGTCCGCCCTGCGGCTGTTCGCCGCGGACGGCGTGTGGTCTCTCCTGCGGCCGACTCGTCCAGCCGAAGCACCAGCAACTCGCGGTCCGACCGGCGCAAGGTGTCCAAACCGCGGAATGTCCCCAGGCCCAGCGTGCCCGTCAGGTCTCGTTCTGGCAAGGACCTGAAACGCCGCCACCGCAAGAACGTTATCGAGTCTAGCGACGAGGATGCCACCGAGGACGAGGACGAGGCTCGGCCGACAAAGGCTCCTCGCTCCGCTGTGCGACCAAAGGCAAAGTCCAAGAGCCGAAAGGTCGACCACAGCGACCAGAGCGAGGACGAAAAGGAGAACTCGCCAAAGACGCGCAAGCTTGAGCGCCGGCAGTCCAAGGATGGCCGGGAGAAGGCTAGCAAGGCTGGGAAGACGGGCAAAGATCGCACGAAGGAGCGCAATCGCAAGACCGACAGGGGAGACCGAAGCGAGTCTGATTCCAAACCCCGGGCTCGCAACTCTTCTCCCGCCAAGTCTTCCAAGCTCTCAAAGTCCGCGACCGATGTCGAGACTCCAAAGCCCAAGCGACCTCGAAAGACAACGCCGCCACCCAAGGAGCCCACACCACCCCCCAAGGAGGCTTCTCCTACCCTCAAAGAGGAGCCCGCTGCTCCTCCTAAGGAGCCGACCCCGCCTCCCAAAGAGCCTACTCCGCCTCCCAAAGAATCCACTCCTCCGCCTCGAGAGCCCACTCCTGCACCCAAAGAGCCGACACCTGTACCCAAGGAGCCAACTCCTCCCCCCAAGGAGCCAACGCCACCCCCGAAGGAGCGAACACCACCCCCGCAGCCCAAGAAGATCTCAATGAAGGAGTACCTTGCCAGCAAACGGAACCGCCGAGCCTCGAACAACGCGCCCGAATCGGTTCAGTCCAACGACACCACCACTTCTCTGGACAGCACCAAGGACAACGTTAAGGAGAGCGTCAAGGAGGTCGCCAAGGAGACCGCCCCAGAGGTTGTCGAGGACAAGATGCCTGCCGCACTGACGGAATCGTCGGAGCCTGACGTCAAGCCTGCTCTGCTGTTGTCCGCAACGACGCCGCAAGACGCCAAGCAGCAGCGCCTCAACCTCTTTGAGCACCTTCCCTCGGCGCGGCCTGGCTCGTCCGGCAGTGGCCCCAATGGCAACGGGTCGTCTGGACCGATGACGCCTGTACCGGCAACGCCTGCATCTGAAAGCACGACACCTCGTCCACTCACAATGGCCAATCCAAGCGCGGCGTATGTTCCCCGCACCGACTACTTTGGCAGTGGTGCGACTGCTACGTCCACGGCGTCTTCGACTTCCACACCGGCAGCGCCACCTGCGTATGTGCCCCGCCCGAGCCCGAGCTATGTGCCGCGCACATTGGCGGACGAACAACCTCCAATGCAGTCGCCGTCATCGGCTTATGTGCCCCGCCAGCAGCACGAGGACCACGTGCGGATGAGTCCGCGGAACACCCGACCGCCGCTACCCATGCGCACACCTCCAAAGCAGCCACACATGCCGCTCGACATGCCACCGGCCATTGGCGCTCGCGACGGCCCCCCACACCACGGCCACGGCCCTGGTCCCGGCGCTGGACCCATCCACCACCACCGCCCTCTTCCGAACGGCCCTCGTATGCCGCCAACCGGGCCGCGAGGTAGCTGGGGCGGACCTTCCCACGGCGGACCTCCCGTTACAGGTGCCAACGCTGCTGGTGGACCCGTCTCCCCCGTCGCTCCCCTGCGGGGTGGCGCGTACCCTCCGCGAGGCGGCTTTGGCGGCCGTGGCGGTTTTGGGGAGCGGGGCTTCTTCCGCGGGCGCGGCGGGTTCCGTGGACGTGGGAGGGGGATGTGATTGAGAAGAGAGGAGATGAGAGAAGAGAAGAGAAGAGAAGAGAAGAGAAGAGAAGAGAAGAGAGGAGACGCGTGTGTAGGAGGAGGAGAGTGTGGAGAGTGTGGAGGGGAGACGAGTGGAGAAGAATGACCAGGTCGCAGCCGTGGTCCGCGCAGACTGTTCGTTGGGAGACTTTCCCTCCCTCTGTAGTAATATACATTTTTTTCGCTTCGCTCGTACCTGTTTTGTCTGCGCGCCGCATGCACCCACCTTTCTTGAATCAAGCTGCCAGAGTGTCGGAGCCACTGAGGACCAGGACGTGTGCTGGAGAACGTGTTCCGAAGCCAGTGTCAGTACGGCTGTGTGGCAGAGCCGGCCAGTGCGGGTAATGCGAGCCTATGATAAGTATCGCTGGCATACAGCGAGTACCAAAGCCAGTACCAAAGCCGGGGACACTCAGAACCGCATCACATCCATCCATCTATGAGCAAGATACATTAAACCCAAACCGACTAGAATGCCCAGAGCTCGCTGACCGTGTCCCGCTCGCCCTCTGCCGCACGCGCAGGGAAGGCCGAGGGCAAGTCCGCCGGGT
This sequence comes from Pascua sp. PH4015B, assembly GCA_025502685.1. Lineage (NCBI taxonomy): Eukaryota > Fungi > Basidiomycota > Tremellomycetes > Trichosporonales > Trichosporonaceae > Pascua > Pascua sp. PH4015B. The sequence goes on from JAMFRD010000016.1 coordinate 224,260, forward strand.
TGCCCAACTCGAGCGCGACTGCGAGTGCTGGCGCGTGTTTAATCTTGCGATTGACCTCGGTTTCGAAGAGCTGCGTGTTAGTCCCATGTTACCAGTGGGATGGGACGAGCCGGGGCACTCCACAGGGGTGGGGCCGCCCCAACTCCCCAACTCACCGTGTTGTATCCGTGATCGAGAAAGTCTTCGAGGTTAAATTCGGGCTTTGTAAACTGCTCTGCAAAGACCTTTGCGAGCGTGGAGACACTGGCGAGGTAATGGCTCTGGAGGGCCGCGAGTTCCCAGACGGAGCTGTTGATGGCGCGGGTCGCAATGGGCTTTGGCTCGTGGCCGTCGTAGGGGTCCTGCTGGTCCATGTCCTCGGGGAGGCGGTGGAGCATGACCATGGTGCCCGGGTGGCGCTTGAAGAGGTTGTACACAAAGGGGATGACGAGGACGGCTCCTGCGGGGGGAGCCGAGAGGGCGAGGCGTGCGAGGCGCTTGATGAAGCTCGCGACGAGGGTGGCGCTGAGGAGTGGCGACCGCAAAAAGGTGTCGAGGAGACGGAAGAAGCGCGCGCGGTACCGGACATGGAGGACGTTGGCGTCGAGCAGGGCGTACAGGCGCGTGTAGAAGTCGGGATAGTCGAGGTTGTACTGGGTCATGAGGACGAACAGGCCGTTCATCGCCAGCATGGCGTGGGCGCCGCCATTGTCGACCGTGGCGCCGAGCCAGTCTGCGACGCGCACACGGCGGGCCGGGGCGAGGTGCGAGAGAATACCGCGCTCGCCGTGCAGGCCTGCGAGGATGCGCCGTGTCCATCCCACGTCGAGGGTGACGCGGGAGAAGACACCCTCCCAGAGCGAAGTATACGCGTTGACATGCGCCGGGATCGCGTGCACTGCCGCATGCGTGCCGAGCGCGCTTGCGCGCGTGCGCTTTTCCCCCGGCGCGGCGTCGTCGTCCGAGTCACCAGAATCGTACGTGGCCATCCAGTCGGGCAGGGCATCGAGCTCGGCACCCCCCTTGCTCTTCTTCCCCTTGCCCTCGGTCTTCTTGTCCTTGTCCTCGCGCTTGCGCTTGCGGCTCACATCCGGCGCCGAAGCAAGCGACGGCAGGAAGAACGCGTTAATGTCCTCGGCCACGCGCGGGAGGTTGGTGAGCGGCACAAGCTGCGCGAGGAGGTTGTCAGGGTGCGGTAGGTCTTCCTTTGCAAGCAACGCCGCCGACTCGCGGAAGAAGAAGAGCCGCAGGTCGTCGTATGGCGCCCAGTACTCGTCGACGAGCGCCGCCACCATGTCGGCGGGGAGAACACCCTCGTCGCCCTCTTGGTACTCGTCGATCGTCGTCCATGCCGCCGCTGTAGTGCCCTTCGAGCTCGAACCCGGTCGTGCGCCGCGCAGAGACGCAGACGGGACCAACACGTGCCGCAGCAAGATGCGGAAGTAGGGCAGGTGGACGGGCGCACCCGACGCAGTCGACAGCGGCTCGAGGAGCGCAAACAGCAGTTTGAGGCCGGACGTCTGTCGCGTGAGCTAACCAACAAAGAGAAGCACCGTAGCTCACCCTCAAAGAAGACTCGGCGTCGCACAACAGTCCCCCAACAATGCCAATGTACTCGAGCAGTCGGTCGCGCACCCACGCCTTGACTTCGCGCTTGCCGGCAGCCTCCCCCCCGACGGCAGACGATGACCCGCTCGTACCCGCCGCGTCCGTCGTAATGCCTCCCACGCGGCCTTGGGCCAGCAACAGCCCAAATACGCGGTACAGCGCCCACGTCGCCTTGTGCACGACCTCGGGCTCGGGGTGGCGCGCAAGCGCGAGCAGGGGGAGGAGCGGGTTCGGGTCGGAAGGGGTTTTAGTGAGCTTGCGCTCGAGCGATTGGATCTGGGCGAGTGGGGGTGCCATCGCGCCGCTTGGAACCGGGAAGTAAGATGAAAGAGGCGAAGTATGCGGGCCGGTAGCGGGAACGAGGAGGTCGCGACTGGGATGGTGTTGGTCAACGAGGGTGTCACCAACAGTTGGGAGTGCAGAGTCATCTGGACATGCAAGATGCCAAAGTTGTTAATCCAGGCACCGGGTCTCCCACGCTCGCCCATGGGGACAACCTCTGGCCTCATTTCAACACTCCACGTGGCCTTCCTAATTACCCCTTTATAACCCCTTACAACGTTTTGTAATGGTCTGGGCTGCGCGGTGCTTTGTGCACTGGTTTGCTGCCCAGTGGCCACTGGTCAGTGGCTAGTGGTGGTGACCGTGCGTGCCATCGTCATTGCTTTCGCCATCGCCGCCCACTCGTCGCTCCCTCTTGATCCACCTTCCCTACTCTCCATCTCTCTATCTCTTTCACCTCTTTTACCTTTTCCATCTCTTCCATCTCTCTCACCTCTCCATCCCCCCCCCTCTTGCGCTGGATACCATCTCCGTCCGCGCAACCCCCCACGCCCGCCACCCACGTCCATCGCGCCCATGCCCCCGACCCGCACCCCCGCCAGCGCCGGCACGCCTCCATACCCCCCCTCGCGCCCAGGCAGCAGCCGTCCCGACACGCCCGGCATGAGCGCTACGGGCCACTCGAGCCTGATCCTCCGCAAGCAGCTGCGAGGTACGTCCTGCGATGCGGCGTATGTGGAGAGGAGAGGCGGTGGGGATTGCGCGGTGCTGGGAGCGTGTCCACACCGCGTCGATCGCGTTACCTTCCTCGGCCTTCCTTCCTTCTCGACCTCGACCAGTCCTGGCCTCTCATGTTCACTATCATGTCACTTCTCCTCATCCACGCCTCCACGCCGTCCTCCCCACCCAGTTGCCCATCCCCTGCTGACACCCAGACCTCCAGAGGAACCCCGTGGACGGATTCAGCGCCGGCCTCGTCGATGACGACAACATCCTCGAGTGGAGCATTGTTATTATGGGGTACGTCGCCGCGCGGCGCTCACGTTGCACGGCTGCTGAGCGCACTGAGACTGTTGTCTGCGGTGCTGGTTGAATGATGCTGACGCCGTGCTTCCCTTGTCCGTCGCCCCCTCGCACATGTCACCTTCCTTCGCACTTGTCACCTTCCTCGCGTTCTTCCTTCCTCGCGTTCTTCCTTCCTCGCACTATTCCTTCCTCGCACTTCCGCCTTCCTCACGCCTCAACCTTTCCCTTCAACTATTCACTCTCTCCCCGTCTCTCATCCTCAACACCAACGCGTTATTCGAACAGCCCCGCCGACACTCTCTACGAGGGCGCCATTCTCAAGGCCCGCCTCATCTTCCCTGCTGTGGGTATTCACCCCCCAGCTACCTAGATTCTCGTCTCGACTTAGCTGACCCCACAGGAGTACCCACTTCAGCCGCCTAAAATGATCTTCGACTCGGAGATGTGGCACCCGAACAGTGAGCTTTTGTTATTTTGAGAGTACAGAGCTCATGGACAGTCTACAACAATGGCCCGCGGAAGGGCGAGGTTTGCGTCTCGATCTTGGTGGGTAGCATCTGCAGCTTGTAGATGCTCTTTCAAGCTGAAACACTCTTGCTGACCACCAGCACGCGCCTGGAGAGGACGAGTGGGGCTACGAGGAGGCTGGCGAGCGGTGGCTTCCTGTGCACACGGTCGAGAGTGTGGTGAGTACTGGGGCTTGGTATCTTCGCGCTGTCGCGAGTTTTTGATCTCAGCGCATTATTGCCTGCCTCTCAGCTTTTGCTCACGCCAGCTCATCTCCGTCATCTCGCTCTTGTCCGCGGACACGCCCGACCTCAACTCGCCTGCCAACGTCGACGCCGCCAAGGAGGTCCGCGAGGACTATGCGTGTGAGTGGGGTTTGTTGATTGTGGCGCGGTGTCTTCGACCAGGATGTCATCAATACACAGCTAGTGTAATAGACTTTGCCAGCTGTGTCATGATGGGTCACGACTGGTCCACCGTGTCACCGTCGGCGCACCCCCCCTCCCCTCCCTCATCCTCGTTTCCCTGCTCACACCACAGCCTACAAGAAGCGCGTCAAGCGCCTCGCCCGCCGGTCCGCCGAGGAGGCATACGACTAGCGACCCGGCACTCGTGTTCTAGCCTTCGCCGCCCAGCACCAAAGAAGGCCTCTGTTCATCTGGTTGCATGCACGGCGCACAACGTTGGCGCGCGTGCCATCACGTATGTAGGAATACAACATTTTTACGGGCTTCGCTTTTCGATGTCTGTTTCGATTGCCCAGTGTTTCGATTCATGTGTTGTGTCGTGTGATCCCGTGTTCTCCCTGACCAGTTGCGAAGTTGCTGCACGCTGCATACATACACGGTGGTGGCTGCGTGTCGATCCCACCGATCCTATTAACTCTTACGGTGTACATGACCAGCCACTCGCTCCATGCTTGCCCGACTGTGCCGTGGCGCATCGCAGATCCTCGCTCCCGCGTGATCCACACATGCAGGTTCCAGCCTCGTACCTCGCGCGCGTCCTGCCCACGCTGTTTAGGAAGCAGCCCGCATCCCCCAGATGCGCCAGCACACAACCCGCCTCCCATTCGGAGGCCCATGTATAAAACTCTCAATCGTCCAGTCGATGAGCGGTCGTGTGCGCGTCCCATCCATCCTCGCCCCCTGGAGGACATCATGGGCGCGCTCGGTGAGTTCGGGGATGCGCTGGCGGGCACGGCGGACCTCGTTGGCGCCGGTATGTACTTGCGGGAGAGGGGGGAGGATACGTGCCGCCTCGTCGCCTGCGAGTGTTACCAGGAAAGGAGACGCGGGGGCCGGGGTATCTTTGTCCCTGCTTGCGCCCTCCTCCGCCTCAAGCGCGACGACCATCTCCCACCGCGCACACGCGCGCTTCAGCCCGGTGTCATTGCAGCTCCGGCAATAGTCGCCGGCAAACGCGTGCCGGCAGTGCGCGCACCAGAGCACGGCGAGATCCCCCCGCAGGGAGCCCTTTGCGCCGCGCGCGATGACCGAGGCGACGCGCGCACGGACGCGGTACCGGTTCGGCACGGTCGTGTTGCGCGCGGCGTCGGCGAGGGGCGTGAGTGGGTGTGAGGCGGGGTCGGTTTTTGTCGTGCCGATGTGAGTTGCGAGGCGGGGGGGTTGGGGGGAGGTCGGGGGTGCGGAGGGGGCAGAGGTCGGAGTGGTGGTGGTGGCGGTGGGTGGACGGCCGGATTTACGTTGTGCCCGGAGTGCCTCGATGCGTCTGCCGTCAGTCGTCTTGCCCTCGCCATATCCCAAGTGTTTGTAGCACACCCACTGTTCGATCGCAACAGCACACGGATCATCACGGGGCACGGCCTTGAGCCTGCGCTGCTTCCAGCCCTGGCGGAGCTGGTCCTCTGTGACTTTTTCCGACCAGTTGAGCTCCATCTCGCCGCGGTAGAGCTTGGCGCGGACGTTGGGAAAACGCACGACGGTGCCGGGTTCAAACGGGCGTGTATTGGCGGCGCCCGATTCAAAGACGGTGAGGCACCAGAGGGCGTTGGCGGGGATGCCCGCGTCGATATTGTGGAAGTTGCGCAGCGAGACGGCGGTGGGCTGCGTGGTGCCGTCCGAGACGTACAACTCGTAGCGCGTGCCCCCGCGCATGTCCTTTTCGACAATGTGCAGAATCTTGACGACCGCGTTGAAGAATTGGTCCGGGCGCACCGAGCCCAGACGTACGTCCTTGAGCGGCGACGCGGCCGCTGCTGCAGAAGGGGGAGGCACGTCCGGACCCACATCACCTGCTCGCCACGCCTGCAGTGCTTTCAGCCGCTCCAATTCCGGACGCGTCACGGGAGGCGCACCCGCGCTCGATGAGCCACCCAGAATGTACCACGAGTTGGGCGTTCCAGAAAACGCATTGCCCTTGAGCTTGCCGTTGAACTCGGAAATCTGAAGTCAGTCGTCTGTGACACTTCAGGCGGTGCTTGTCACGACCCCGACCCACCTTCAAGCCCCGAAACGCGACGACTTGGTTGACAGCAAAGACGCCCAGCCCCGCTCCGCCCGCACGGAAGATTGTAACGACGAAATCCTCCTCCATGCCCTCGGCCGCGAGGCTGGGGTCGGTGATGACGACCGACTGCGTGTGGTCCACTGTCTGTCAGCATGTTACTTTGCAAGTCGTCCGCCGTGTAGAACTGCACGGTAGGATCTTGAGGAGCTCCATTGAGCTACCCAGGTGGACCTGCTGCGGCGCTCGGCTCACTAGAGGTGGTTTTGATGGGCATGACGCGAACGACGATACCCATGACATGTGCATAGTCGTAGTTTGACAGCAGTCGGAGCGGGGTGTACGCCGTTTCCTACAGCATCAGCTATTGTCCCTACATCCCATTCCACGGGTTGCACCTACCCCAACAGTCAGGCGGCCGAGCAGTCTGTCTCGAGTCGCCGCCTGCTGCTCGGCCTGTTGCTTGGCCTTTGCCGCCGCGGCCTCACGCGCTCGTGCTTCCGCCTGTCGACGCGCGGCTTCCTGTCGCTCACGCGGGTCGACTGATTTGCCTTTATCAGTTCTGGGAACAACCGACGTGGTGGCATTTATTCTCTCGTCGTCGCGCTCGCCCTCATCGGCAGGCTGCCTGTCCGCCATGGCTACTTTGCGGACCTGCTCCTCGCGTTCACGTCGCAACTCTAGTTCTCGCCTCTGCCGACCCTCCTGCCGCTTAGACTGCAGCTCTTCCTCGCGTTGGCGGCGCTGCGCCTCCTCCTGCTGGAGTCGTTCCTGTAGCAAAATCCGGCCTTCGCGTTCGCGCTGGGCATCCTCGTTCCGACGTGCCGTCTCTCGTTCGCGCTCGCGCTCGTCGTGCTCCCGCGCCGCGGCCGCTTCTACGACCCGCCTCCCCTCCGCCTCATCCTCTTGTACACGCTTCCGCTCGCGCGCCTGCATTTCCTCAATCTCTCGTGCCTTCTGCTCCGCCTGGCTGATGAACCCGCGGCTCGCGTCGTCGATACTGCTGGACGGCGGCGTCTCGATACTATCGGGGCGAGACGACGCGAGGTCTGATGGTGTGGGGAGAAAGCGATGGGGGAGATCCTGGTGCACGGCAGCGTGGGGCGCGGTAGATCGGGTCTCTGTGTGGGAGGAGAGGTCGACACGTTCTTTCTGTCCACATGGGGGACCAGTAATGGCGGGCGCGGCCGAAGGCTGGCCCTCCTTAGAGTCTGGACGCGCGCGCTTTGACGACACGGGTGGGGGTGATGCCGCGCTCCGTTTCCGCGTCAACGCTGAAGGCTTGGTCGTAAACTGGCGCTGGAGGGCCGAGAGAGGAAGGCGCTTCTCGCGTGCTGCTGCGAGCAGTGCGGCGTCGACCGGCGCGCGGGGAGCACAGTCAGTTGAGGGGCCCGCGACGGCCGACCCTACCATGGGTGATGGTGCAGACCGGACGTTGGCGGGTGATGGAGAGTCGAAGAACCAATCCTCCTTGCGTTTACCGTTGGCCTTGGAACGGTCCCTTGGGAGCTCTGTCGTCAGCTGGCATAGGCTCTTACTTCAGCTCACCAAGAAGGACGCGCTGTTTGCCCTGGATGATGGCCCTCCGCGGGCCATTACCCTCGATTTCGACCACAATCTTGTCGTTCTTCCTGTCCCCCACAGTACGCGACGTGACGACCGCGCCTGCACAGTCGATGGTGCACTCGGTCTTGAGACTCCTGGCGAACATTCGGTGGCACTCGGCAACATGGTTGGCCACGTCGGCACCAGGTGAGGGATCAGTTGGGCGCAGTGTAAACCTAACCGAGAATGGTCGCTCGACAGGGGCAGACATATAGTCGGACTCGATGGACAGCTTTGTGTTGAGCTCCACCTTGAGGCGTGGGAGGTGGTGTTCGTCGGTCGCTGGCCACACCATTTTGACGACGCCTGTTAGGTGGTGCGCGGGCAGGGTTTTGCCGGGGACAAGCTCGGCAGCTGTGATGGTCGCGCACCGTTGTTCTGGCGGCATTGGAACATGGGAGTGAGAGCGAGGTTGTCGAGGATGGTGCAAAGATAACGACGAAGTTGGTTAATCACGGCACGTCTTGGCTCCTGGTGCTCATTGATTTCGTACACATCAACTGAACAGCGCCGTGCATTGTTTGTGCAACACGTGGTGCACGTGGATGCCACGTTGGTATTTAGGCTTAGGTAGACTGTAAAAAGGAACAGCACGCCTATATTGTGGCAGAGGAGTTGTGGCGGCTGAGAACATGGGAAGGATGGCTAGCCCTGGCTGCGGCCACCGGCGCCGGTCATCTCCGCCGGCCGCTCTGCCCACGCCTGGCCCCCCTCCAGCACCGGGACTGAACCAAAGGCGAGTCGTGTCGTTATCGATGCAGCTCTTGTGCTTCTGGACTAGGTCCCTCTGGTCCCTCTGGTCCCTCTGCTGTCCCCGTGATCGTGCATGCGGCGCAATCAGACACCATATCGCGTGCCCATGAGCCAGCCCCATTGACAAACCATGTCGCACCCTTTCCACAACAACGTACATCGCTTCCAGATAGACGACAGACCCTCGTCACGATCTCTTCGAACGCGCACGTCGTTGACACACCCACTCGTCCAGCGCGCCCACTCTGCGCTCTCGTCCGCTCTTTCATCTGTTATCGCCTTTGCCTCGTTCGCCAAATCTCCGTCCGCTCCACCTAGCAGAATGCCCGGCACTCCAAATCAAAGCCGGGCGCGGTTGCGAATGTTCATCGCGGCCGTCTTTATTGGGCTTGGTAGGTGAGTGCAACAGGTGTTTGCGCAGGATGTGGCCTTGGGTGATGGACAGAGGTCTATGGAGTGCCGTAGTGGACGGAAGTGTGCGCCGGGAACACGCTGACAGGTGCTTAGTGGCTCAAACTACGTCTACTCTGGTGCGTCACCCGCCTCGTCGGCGACCACGACAGCCACGACTAACCACAGGCTATGCACCACAACTCGCAGCCAAGCTGGCGATTACCAGCACGGATGCCAACCTCGTCGGCGTCGGTGGCAATCTGGGCATGTACCTCTGTGGACCAATGTGCGTGGTGGCCACACCCGTGTCCCGCCAGTGTTTTGCTGACAACAGATGGGGACTGGTCACCGATCGCCACGGCCCACGGATGTGCGTACCCCCATGAAACCCGTCGGCGGCCGTGGCCATGTTTACGTGTCACACGACCTGTGACGTCCACGGGCCATCCGCGTGTCTCACATTTCCTTGGCACTGCTGACCCGCTCAGACCGCTCATGTGTGGCGCCCTGTTCAACTTTACAGGCTACATGTTTGTGCGCCTCTTCTACCTGGGCGTCTTCCCGATCCGGTCGGCGCCGGACGAGCCGGCATCCCGCCTGCGCGTCCTGCTGCTCGCGGCCAGCTTGTTCTTGACGGGAACGGGAGGCTCAGCGGGGCTGACAGCGGCGATGAACGGTGTAGCTCGCAGTTTCCCAGACCGTACGCGCGCGTCGGCGACGGGATCCGTGCTTGCGGGCTTTGGGCTCAGTGCGTTTCTCTTCTCGACCGCGGGGCATCTCCTATACCATGGCGAGGCGGGCGGGCTGCTCCTGCTCCTCGCGATCGGCACCGCGCTTCCAGACCTTGTGGGAAGCTTCATCGTCCGCCCATACCCACCCGACGAACATGGCCACGACACAGATGCCCTGCGCGATGCCGACCTCGAGGACATGGACGACGAGGCAGAATGCGCACTCGCGCGCCAGGCCAGCCTCGGCGTCAGCCCCGAGGGGCCGTGGGAGTTTGAGGCCGCGCACGAAGCAGCCGAACGCGAGCGCAGTGACCGCGCCGTCGAGCTCGACACCGACGAGCAGGACGGCCAGACGGCGCCCCTCCTACGCCGCCCACGGCGCAAACGCGCAGACTCGCTCGCATCCCTCCCCCCAACGGCACTGCACTATACCCCCTTTGAGGCGTTCCGCACGCTCGACTTTAACCTGCTCTTTGTCACCCTTGCCACGCTCTGCGGTATCGGTCTCATGTGGATTAACAATGTCGGCGTGAGTCGCATGGCAAGCACGCCTATGGCTCGAGGTGGACTGCTGACAATGCTCAGGCGGTCACGCTCGCACTCGCGCGCGATGGCTGGTCGTACGAGCAGAGGAGCGTTGCTGCCCTCCAGGCAAAGCAGGTGGCGACCATTTCAGTGTTCAACTGCTCGGGACGTGTTCTGGCGGGTGAGTCGGATTAGGGGCTGTGGCGCTGGTGTGTCGCCACGGTGTCTTGTGTGACGACAACGAAAGCGGGTGCCCCACAGAATGCAGTGCCCCGTACTCGCCTTTGTGCCCCACTGACCACAGGCCTCCTCTCTGATGCGTTCAAGATCCGCCTCGGCCTCAAGCGAGTAAGTGATCAACACCAACGGCCGTGACCTCCGCTCACGTGCAGATCTGGTTCCTCCCAGTCGTCGCCCTCATGTTCCTGGGCTCCGAGCTGTCAGTCCTGAACACGACAAACGTAAAGCACTTGTGGCGCGTGTCTGCGTTCCTGGGGCTGGCGTATGGCTCGCTCTTCAACGTCGTCCCGATGCTCGTGCTCGAGTGGTTTGGCATGAGTGCGTGCAGCACGAGCTTAATGACATCGATTATCGCTGACGCACAGCCCACTTTAGCCAAAACTTTGGCTGGATGAGCGTGGGCCCTATCATCGGCGGCAACATCTTCAACATGCTCTTTGGTGCGTCCTCTCCTTGACCACCTTCTGACCGCAGGCCGCATCTACGACTCAAACACGGTCGGCCGCGTCGGCGCCCCCGAATCAGTCGGCGAGGAAGACAGCGCTGCTGCACACCGCGCAGTTGCCGCCGTCCTTGACCTCGCCTCCGTCGTCCGCGGCCTAATCCGCCGCGCCGACGCGGCAGGCGAGCACGAATGCCTCGCCGGGCGCGGATGTTACTCGGCCGCGTTCCGCGTCACCGCCGCCGCGTGCGTGTTTGCCTTTGGCCTCAGTGTCTACGCGGGCGTCCGGCGGGAGCGGCAGAGCGCCGAGCGCAAGCGACTCATGTGAGTCAAGCTGCGGTGGTGTGCTGACAGTGCAGCCGGCTTGAGCGCGCTCGTGGAGAAGTGGCCTGAGGCCAGCCGGGGATGGGTGGTAACTCGCAACGAGCAGTAGATGCCTAGAGGCGTTCATGGACATTGTAAATTAGACCAAGTGTCGATTTAATAGGAGACGAGAGGACATGATCAAGCGTCGACTTAATCGGAGACGAGAGGTGGACATGCCATGAGTGAATCACGGTGAACGCTGGAAGACTTGACTCAAGCCACCCCTTCCCGCACCAAGTGCGCGGGTACGAGACTAAATCGACGCCGCACACCGCTTGCTGGGTACACTCTGTACCCAACCGCCAGCTTACATTTCAACGCAACACAAGCAGGCAGCACCCTCTCCGCATTGATATCAAGACTAGCCCCCAGCTGTACGCGAATTTCCGCCATCGGACCGCCCAGCGACGTCATCCCACCCCATCGCCTCCACTCGGCCAACTCCGACAATAATGTTGAACCCACCTCGTGCACCCCCTATCTCCGCTTTTCCACGCGCAAAAACCGTGGCCCTTAGCGAGGACGTGCTGCGCTCTCGCAGGACGCCTGTGACGACAGGAATAGCTGGGGCGTGGGCAGCACGAGCAGCAGTAGCTCGGTAGGTAGAGCTCGAGTCTCGGTGTGTCTCGTGTGCGACTCGTCGACTCGGACTCGAGAGGAGACGAGACGAGACGTCGAGGAACGCCGGGCCCTGGGCGATATCATGTGCAGTCAGCCCTCACTGCCCATTGCCCACTTGACTCGTGCACTCTGCATGCGTGAGAATAGAGGATCGACAGGGTCTGGGTCTGGGTGTGATGTCGTGATGAGGCCGCGATGAGACAAGTTGCAGGCGCAGTGGCGTTTGTCAGCACGAGCACTCAAGTCGAGTACGCGCAAGTCGGGTTCGAGTGACTGTCGCTCTCTATCGCACTGTCGCATACTGGTTGCACTCGACCAACTCGGACACGATCACACTGGTTGCACTTGTAGACCAACTCGGACACGATACTGTGTGCAGTGGCCATCATTGACCGATACTGGGCCACGCACATTGACCGATACCGGCACGCACACCATCTCCCCATCCTCAACCCTGCCCCGCTTCGAACGCGCGGATATCGGGCCTAAAGACGTTACGATGCCAATACAGTCGCGAGCGACGCCGCTGCCGACGCTACAGGTCGCGGTGCTCATGGGCGTGCGGCTGGCTGAGCCTAGTGCGTCTTGTGTGTTGGCGTTCATGTCTGGGTTCTCTTCTGTCCACGGTCGTGGTTGTGGCTGCATGGTCGTTCATGCAACCCTTCACAGTCGTGGCCAGGTCATGTCTGTTCTACTATTCCATGGTCACGTTCATGGTCATATCGGCGTTCACGTCACTGGGTCCACGGTTCTTCCATGTCCATGGTCATGGTCGTGGCCGTTCATGCGATGTCCGTGTCCCTAGTCATGGCTACGCTCGTCTGCGTTCCATTCCATAGCCGCATCCATGGCCATGACTACATCGACCTTGTTCACCCCTTCACGTCCACAGTTACCCCCGTGGCCAAGCACACTCCCCTTGTGCCAGTGTTGCAGTGCGCACATCGGCCACGAATAACACCACACCAACAAACACGGTCCACGCCCTCCGTACACACACTAACGCACAGTCGCCTACACGGTCATCTTTCCGTTCATCAACGAAATGGTCGAGTTTACGCGCATCACAGACAACCCGGACCGCGTGGGGTTCTACTCTGGTGTCGTCGAGAGCGTGTTTGCGTTTGTGCAGGTCTTTACGGTCTACCACTGGGCAAAGTTGTCAGAGTGCGTATGGGTAGTGGATGTGTTTGTGGATGTGTTTGTGGTTGGGGTTGGAGTTGGGGTTGGAGTTGTGGTCGTGGTCGTGTTTGTGGTTGCGGTTGTGATGCCGGTTGTGGTTGTGGTTGTGATTATGTGGTCGTGGTGGCTGGACTGGTGTGGAGGGCCCCCCTTGGTGTCGATGTCCACTGGGAGACAGGCTTCACTCGAGATGTGGGGGAGAAGCGGGCTAGAGATGCTCTGGCCACTCACCATTGCTGGGTTGGCATACTGTTGCGAGTGGGCTCTCCCTTGGCTAGTCCAGTCTCTCTGTCATCGCTGCTCCTATCCTTCTACTATCACTCCTCAGGTATCTCCACCACGGTCAATCTACACCTCCGTTGGTGTTCTGGGACCATCGCTCTCATGGCCTCTCGGCCATTGCCCCTCTTGCCAACCCCTTACTACTCTGTTCTCTCCACTGGGGAAAAATTAAAGCCCCCAGACCCCAGCCCCCAGCCCCCTCGCATACCTGTCCTGCGCCACCGGGCTAACCCCCAGCCGCATCGGCCGCAAACCCGTCATCCTCCTCGGCCTCCTCGGCGTCGTCCTCTCCTCGTCTCTCTTCGGCCTCGCGACGTCCTTCTTCACAATGCTCCTCTTCCGCGCCCTCGCGGGCGCGCTGTGCGGTAACGTGGCCGTCATAAAGGCCTCCCTGGGGGACATTACCGACGAGTCCAACTCGACAGAAGCATTCGCCCTGTACGGCCTCACGTGGACCGTCGGGCAGGTCCTCGGCTCGGCCCTGGGCGGCGCGCTCGTGCATCCTGCTGACCGGTGGCCCGGGTTGTTCACGGCGGGGTTGTGGGAGAAACATCCGTTCTTGTTGCGTGAGTGTTGACATGGTGGTTGGGGGGTAGGGCTGACGCCGTGTCCCGCTTCGATGTGTGCGCGATGCTTGTCCTTGGGTCTTGGTCTTGATCGTCGCGTTTGTCTTCGTCTGCCTTCCTGCCTCGCGCCCTCCCTATCTCCTTCGCTATCGGCCTCTTCCACTACCTCACCCCTCACCATCCCTACGCCGTTACTAATCGCCCCTCGGGCGGCTTACACACCCAGCCTGCCTCGTCTCGGCCCTATGCACACTAACAGGCATCCTCTTCGCCCTTGTCGTGTACCGGGAATCCCTCCCCTCCCTCCCGGGCCAATCACCTCTCGTCGGCCTCAAGCTCCTCGCCACAGGCAAGAGCCTGGGCGGCGGCATCCGCCTCTCCAATTTCACACCGGGACACCACCGCTCTGCATCGCGCGCCTCGATCGAGTCGGAAGACACCCTCATCGGCTCACCATCCACGCCCACCACACCCGTCAGCGCCGGCAAGGCCGCGGCGATGAAGAATGCCAATGGCTCCTATGCCGATCCCGCGGATACGGCAGACGCGCCCCTCCTCGCTGCCGGGCGGCAGTGGGGGTTTTGGGATCTTATGGGGTATTGGCCTGTGAGGGCGAGTTGTTTGGCGTTGTTTTTGAATAGGTGCGTGAGGTATGGTCTGGGCCGCAGGTGCGGTGTTCACAGAGAGGTGGTCCGCCAAGTTGGGGAAGGGGGAGTTGCCCCAGAGGAGCGGTTCACTGAGGTGGTTCACGGAGGGGTGGTTCGCAGAGCGGTGTTCACAGAGGATGGTTCACATAATGGAAAGGGTAGGAACGGGGAGTGCGAGGGGTCGCACCGTGCAAAGCACTGCAACTAGATGACTTGCACGCTCAGGGCGACTGAAGCTGTGCCTAATCCTCCTGGGTGGAAGCACCTCCCACCTGGTCCCGAGTCGAGATGCAACAATTGCAACTCCTGGCGTTGACAGTCCGGAGAGAGCTAGCTAACAGCAGTTTTGTCGCCGGGTCGTGGGCGGCCGTCTCGCTCCTCTTCTGGTATGACAAGAACAAGTAAGCCTGCCCATCTACGATCGAGTGCTGACGTCCAGCGGCCTGGGCATGTCGGTTAGTCTGGTCCCCACTGCTGCGAGGAAACACCGTCGACGATGCTAACGCCCAGCCCTCGGCCATCGGCGGCGCCCTCGCCATCAACGGCCTCTGGTGCATCGTCTGCCAGCTCCTGATCCTCACGCGCCTGCGCCGCGCCCTAGGCCTGGCGCGCAGCTACCAGATCCTCACCGGCGGCTGGCTTTTGGTCTGGGTCCTGCTCCCGCGTCTGCGGCCGCTACTCGAGCTCGTGGAATCCCCAGGGACGGACGGAAAGTATGCGCCCCAGCGCGGGTGGGTCATGACGATTGCTGTGAACGCGTTTTTGGCGTTCGTGACCCTCGTGGCGCTCAATAATTCCCTCCTCATGGTCGTCGTCAATGACAGCGCACCCGATCGGACCGCGCTGGGGGCGGTTAATGGGATTAGTACCGCGGTGGGGTGTTTGGCGAGGGTCGTCGGGCCAAGTCTTGTTAGCGCGGTGAGTTGAGCTTGGGTAAGAGAGATATGGCGAGGAGGGGTGATGATGTCGGAAAGTTCGCGCGCTCCGTTTAGAGAGGGCAGTGCCAGACAGTCGTGTGGCAAGGTTTGGACTCGCCTGTGCTCGGGCTTGGCTAGTTGTCATCCACAAACAACCTCATCCGTGGCCAGCCACTCGCCTGCTACTTTAGGTTTCATTTACCCGTTCATATACCGAAACCAGGCAAAAGGAGGCAGGTGATGTTCGGTTTGATCATAACCTGCAGCCAACTGCTGGGAGACTCTCGTCTCCCCATCTCCCCATTTCATCTCACCCCACACAGCCCTCGCCAGTGCCCAACTAACACCAGCTCTTCGCAATCTCAATGGATGCCAAAGTCCTGGGGGGCCGCCTGTGGTGGATATTCATGCTCGTCGTCTCGGTGCTCAACCTCGGCGCGAGCCTGTTGGTCACTGACAGCGGCGACAAGCCCGTCGCCCTCCCGCTCGACACGCTTGATACTGTCCATGAGTCGGAGGAGGAGGGGTGGACCGGAGCGGGAAGGGGGAGTGGTGCGGCGGGCGGGAGGGGCGGGGGGTGAGCGTGTGGGTCGTCGTGAGGGTAGAGTGGTACATAGACGCCAGTTTCGAATACGCATTATATTGCTTGTTTACTGGAGTGTGGGAGTGGCGTAACAGCGGTTGAGGCGGCTAGCTGTGGTGCAACGGTTTGCGTAGCACATTGAAGAATAGTTGGTCGGATGGCTGCCAGAGTGAGTGCAGAGCTCAGGAAATTACCACTGGAGTCACCCATAGGTTGGACGGAAAGAAATACCTGGGTGTACTTCCCTATGAGAGCAGCGAGAGCAGCTCGCTCAGCGTTGGTGACTGTAGTGAGTCGTTGGATTGTCGTACGTCCAAGTTATTAATCTTGGGACTGTTGCCTTGGTATACCGACTTTCATTCACACCCAAAGCCCTTGAAATGTCCTAACGCCCCACGATCATGGTTTGGCAGGCTTGGCACGAGTACTCCACCATGCAGGGACAGGGGATTTTGCCAGAGGTCGCGGCCCTTTTGTATCCAGTGATGACGGACAGTCCGATAGATGAGGGGCCGAAGTTGTCTCGAATCGTTAATTTTCAGACGAGCCCCACATGTGGCATTAGTCCTCTTCCACAGGCATCAACTGGGCGCTGCCTCAAGGTGAAGTGCAGTTTCTCAGGTTCTCTAGTGCCTCTTCTGGGACAGTACGGTTTGGAGGCCGTTTGGCGGCAGCACTGGTGATATGTCGGAGCAGGGGTCGAGGATTGCAAAGGTCAAGGCGAGTTGTGAAGGTGCCACACTTCTGAAATCACTCGAGTGTGGAGTGGGCTTGTCAATCTGTAAATGAACCAACAGACCAAGAGATAACCCCCTCCCCTGGTTACTTCCCTAACGCTCAATACTTGCGTCCAGATGCAAAAGGATGTCAGTGCTGACGCTTGACATGACATTTTTCCAAGCACGAGCGGTCGGCAAAATATGTCCAGTGTCTGTGGGCGAGTGATCGCTTCGCATTTCAGTTGTTAACCACACGTACTGTACAGTACGCCCATCTCATCTGCCGCACTCGTTTCCGGTTTTAAGAGCGCGCTCTACCCAACCGAGCTAAATCGACATTGACCAGAACCTGGTGGATGGTAGGATGTTGTTTGTCACATCCTTCCCCAGCGCGAGGGATGTTGTTTGTCACATCTTTCCCCAGCCCGACGGCGGATTCTTCCCAGACCCTCGAGTTTAGGACTCACAGCCGACCTCATACGGAACACGAGACGTTTCGCGTCAAGCATGCGCTGGAACACAGCTGAGCTAATCGTCGCCATTAACGAGATGGGCGCTACCGTTGGTGGTGTGTGGCGTGTGGCTGGTGGCGTCGCGCGAACGAAGGCGTCCAATGTGTCGCTCTCGTGCAGTCGGTGACTACCTATTGTGATTCAGTGTTAAGCATGGGTTTTAAGCAAGTGAGCTAATCGCTATACCAATGTTGAAGAGAGCAACTGGGTGATTTCCTACGTACGCCAGAGTACATACCTTGCTGGTGACTGCCGTTTGCTGGTTACGACTCTGTCTCGCCCTCGATGCGTGCGTATTGTCGTCTGATGTTAAGCATGCGCTGTAACCAAGTGAGCCAAATCACGATGGGTCCAACTGTGGTCACGGCCTCCAACGAGGACCAGAGTACGAGGACCTGGTGACTGTCTCCAACGAGCATCATAGTACGAGTACCTGGTGACTGCCTCCGTCACGTATGCTTCGAGTAACGCATTCTCCTCGTTGCCTTGAAGGTTCTATTCCTCCTCCAACTTCACTGGGGTTGTTTTCCAGCTCGCAGTTTGCCTGACGGACTGTCTCGCTTCAGAACAACAGTCCTGACCGAGAGTTCAGGAGGGGACGTGACAGGAGGCACTTAACGCCGGATGCTGTCGCTGGAGCCTGGACAGAGTTTAACAACCATACGCCGCGGCCTAATGCTCGGCGTCTGGGTAAGGGTCAAACGTCCGACGGTTTCGTTCCATCGGTCGTTAACCTTCTAGCTTTGCCCTCGATCAGCTTCCGACAACCATCCCCGAGCACTGCCACGCCGAGGAGACATTACCGAGTTTAAGAGCTGCCACATTAGGCATCTGTAAGTGTTTCCCGTGCTAATGGGTCCCCATATCCGAATATCGGGCATGGACACAGCCCGAGGACAGCCACACACGGCCTCACGACGGGGGGAGGTCGCGAGCCAGCCCTCGGGAACGCACTTCTTCGGTGCCGTGTCCGGGATGATGCTAATGGGATCGAGCATCGGTGTTGTTGGTGGCGATAGGTTCACTGACCGAAGCTTCCATGGTGGGGTCTGGATGTTCTTCTGGGTTTGGTGTGGCGTGGCAGAGGACATGCGCCAGGGGCAAAACCTTAACTGGGTCGACGCGGCGTGCATGTTTGCATGGAAGCTCCCGTTGGCGATCTGCGGTGTGGACGGCTGGGCGTCGGGTGTCGCGCAGTGCGTCGGCGGGCCACGCGGGCCAGGGATAAGTGGAGAATAGGAAAGCAGCCGAAACTCAACACAGGGGTGGTGGGGGATGACGTACGGCGGGTAGCCAGGGGGGCAGCAGATCGGCGGAGTAACCTTGTGCTTTGTGGATGTTTGGGGTGTGGCCGATTGGCCGCATGGGCAGTGTGAGGCTCTGTGGGTAACACATTTAACCGTCTGGGTGGAGACCAGGAACATGCCTACACCCTGGTACTTACGGCATCGTGTCGGGGGTTGAGTTAATGGCAATCTGGTCTCGCGTCTCAAGCGTCCCGTGAAACCTCTGACGAGTGAACAACGAGCCACGATTCAGCTCCCCAAAGCTTGCTCCCCCCCAGAAGCCAGCGGCCCAGCGGCCAAACTTGGCCGTGAGGCGGCTGAGACGACCGAGTTGCTTTTCGGTTCCCGCCCCAAGTCTGGCTCGGATGCCACTTTTCTGGGACGCGGAAGTCAGGGACCCCAACTGCATTTGGTTATCGGCCAAGAGCGCATGGTGGCTTGGGACGGGTAGGCATTTAGATTCTCGCTCCCAATTGTCACGCAGCAGTGTGCTGCTCAGAGGGTATCACGCATAACGCAGGTCTGTGTCATCCGCGATCCGCGATTGATAAAAGGGGATTAATGGGGAACGCGAGGGGGCGTTTGAGCATGTTTGTGGCATCCGAGACTGGGTATGTCACTTTTTGCCAGGGAGAGTTGGAGCCCTCCCCTCCCACTTTTACGGTCCCAGCTTTTCTGTCGTTCGTTCTTTCTCAGCCTCATGGTTTAAAAGATAGAGTTTGAACCATTCTCTCGTGGCGAACTCGTGACCTTTGGAATCAACTTGCGGGGACCTGGTGCGGCAGGTCCCAGCTCCTTTGCCCCTTGCTCCCCCTTTGTCGCCCCCTGGACCGGAGAATGAACTTTGAGCATCGACTTCAAGTCTGGAACAGCGGGCTGGGGGGCCTCTTGGTCGGGCCAGGGCAACAGTTTCAGATCGGCGGTTAAATGACAGAATGTTGCCCCATGCAGAAAACACGAGGTAGAGCCCCCTTGTTTGGTGGTCAGTCCGCTGGAACATGAGTACGGCATCGGCCATGTGTGATTGCAGGGGCGTTGCGAGAGATGGAGACCCGAGCGTGGCACGAGTGAAATGAAGGCTGGGAACAGGCACAAGGTTTGACTTGCGACAGTTTGCGGATGGGGTTTTTGGGTGTCACGGGCGAGCGGGTCGAGTTTCAAATGACGCAGCAAGCGAGCAGGCGTATCGTAATCTGTGCGCTTGATGAAGGGTTTGGGGTCAGGTGCATGTGGCCCATGTGGTGCTTGTGTCGTGGTGAAGCGTAAAACTAGAGAGGGGGCCGGTCATGGGCCCGACGCATCTCTCGACTGCTTGCGTGTTCATGAGGCCCGCCAACAAGTACGCACTACACTTGAATGACGATTGTACGAGCGCGCGGGAGACAAACAGACAGATACAGCAACGGCAAGCAACGAGGAATGAGTTCAAGTGTACGTCTCACCATCACCGCCGCTGTGTGGAATCGCTGCCCTGCCTGCCATCACAAACTGGGCCCGCGATAGACGGGATGGTATGTCTTGGTTCGATCCTATTCGCTTCCAGTGGCCCAAGTCTTGGAGCAGAGTTGGAGAAGCCTATGTGATGAATGAATGGGGTGCGCTTCGCACGCCCCGCCCTGTGCCCACGAAAGAATTACCTTCGAGTCAAAAGTCGACCCGCCCATCCGCGCGTTTGAGTCTTGGGTTGTTTGGTGGCTGTTCCTGTTCACGTCAGCTTTACAGAAGCTAGTCAGGACACGATGCTTTCTCGCGCTGATCGCGCTGTTTCAGGGTGGTTGTGCAAACACCAGCACAGAGCATTTTTTTGGCTGCAAGGCTGTGGTGTGTGCAGCCCAGCGGGCGGTCGGGCGGTGCGGCGGCGGTGCTGCCGGTGTGCATGCATGCATTTTTGATTTGAGACCTGTTTGACCCACGTCAGATTTTCCTGACCAAACTCTAGAGCTCCGATTTGCCCGGTCCACTAATTTTATTTTTTTATGTCGCCCCTGGCAACCAGACATTATGTGGCATTCCACCAGAACGACCCGAGGGATTGGGCGCCGCCTCTAGCACGGTACCGGTAGTGTGGATGAGCAAGCCCCCATTATGCCTCCCCAGGCCCATTGGCGGATTTCCAGGGACGTCATGGTTGCTGCCTTTTATCGGCACCGCCCCTTCTTTAAGCCTCCCGACCCCTCAAACCCCCTTGCTCCGTTGTGAGGAAAACATAACAGAAGGATGCCAAGACCCTGAAAGCGCATGTTGCACACACCCATGGGCACATATGGGGCAGGGCTTTCCAGGGTCTTGGTCTCGGCGGCAGGCGGCTCGGGTCCTTGGTGTGAGCATGCGGTAGCTACAGAGGCTAAACGCCAGAGGGCAACATTCATCACTAGCGGATCGGGGCGCCAGGGCGCTGCGGCATGTGTGTGTGCAGCTTGTGTTGGTGTAGAAACAGGTTGGTCCCGTTTAGGTTTCCTAGATTTAAACTCTGTGCTGATTCCTGAACTAGGCAGTCGTTGCGAAAATGACCCTTCCTCGCGCTCCGCGGCTGATATGCCCTTGTCTCAGTACCATGGCTACCCCCGGTAACGTTAGACTCTGGAACACGGCGCCACAAGGTCCGCGTCAGGTCCATCAAGGGGGCATTGGCCCATTGGGCCCGTCAACGTGGCCCCTGTGACCCCGTCAAAGCGCGGTCCAGCCACGCGACCCAAAGGTGGGATTTACCATGCATGTGTGGGTTTTGACAGATTGGTACGAGACGCCACTCGTCCCTGGCAACCTCTAATTGGGGCGCATTGCCCTTTCCCTGGATTACGTGCCTGGGCCCGAGATTGCCCCTCTCCAGCCCACCCACTCGGTACGAAAATGCACTCGACTCCACTCCACTCGCCCCCCAGCCGCCCCCTCGACGGGCGTCGTTCTCGAGGCTGGATCCGTCCTTCCTCTTTCAGAGGCCGTGTTGTATCATGCTCACTGGTTTGTCCTTGCAATCCTGATGGTGTTATCAATAAGGCCCATCGCGTTGCGTCCGAACAAGCCAGCATACATAGTTTGGTGTGCGGCGCCTTGGCAGTCTTTCGTTTCGAAGAGCCACGCACACGCTATGCCGAACGCCACGTAACGGACAGTGTCCCGGTGTCACGGAGCCAGGGCTGACGAAGACGATGAACAAGGGAGAGTGCCTACATGCGCGTTTCCCCCGGCGGTGGCGGCGCTGCGCGTGCCGCCCAGGGCCCAGGTAGACTGTGGTACTGTGGGTGAGGTCAAAGAGTGGTGGCGCCGTGGCGCCTGTGGCACGGGTCACAAGCTTTGATGACGGCATGTGAGGGGATGCTGGGACGGCGGCCTAGACCTAGCAGACCTTTAGCGTCCAAAGCTAGACGTAAACGAGTCCAAAAGAGTAGATCAGCCGACAAACCTAACGCGACACCGACCGACCGACCGGGTTTGCGTCGTGCATGGCCCACATCAGCCGCCACAACCCACCCCCCACTCACTTCTCTCGCCTCCTCCTTTGTTCCAAACCGCTGGATCCTCGTCGTCTGCCCCGCCGCCTCTGCCTCCCCTTACTGCACCCCACCGCCCCCCTGTCCCGCCCCGACATCCACGACGCTCCTCTTGCCCCGCGCGCGTATCTCTCTCCTTCCCTCTCTCTCTCTTTCTCTTCCCCCAACTGCCATCCTCCCTATCGTCGACCTGTATCCCGTTCATCCGTCACTTGACCTCCTTTCATCAACACCACTATCGCCATCACCAACACGGCTGCCTCCCTTCCGACTGTTCTGCTATCGGTGACACGGGCGACCCGAGATACATCCCACGCGACCCGTCCCAAGGTCCCACCCATATCAAGCTCACGCTCTGTCAAAGTCCCCGGCGTTTGTTCCTTGCCACCCTTGTGCCTTCCTCTGCGAGCGGCTGTCTGGACAACACGCCCACACCTTCCTTCCCGTCGCCATCCGCTACACACAACTCGCGCTTGCTAAAGGAAGACGGCCCCACTCACAGCGCGCCCCCATCGCCCACATCCCCATCCCCAGCATCATTCATCTCACCACCACCACCACGCACACCGCTTCGTATCGTGTTCAACTCTGCAAACCAGACTAGTCTGTCCACCGCCGGTCGGTTACCCCTCTTCCTTTTGTCCTCTACAACACATTACGCATCAACTCTCCGGCGTAGCCTCAGCTAGTGGACAGATACACGCGTCCCAGGCATCACTCGGAGCGATTAAAAAGCCCCCAACATCGAGCCCGAGCGTACGCACGAGCATCACATACCTTACCCGCCCCGTGTCCTCCGCCTGAGAGCGGTGCACTATCTGGGATCGACGGCCCCACGCCCTGTCGGTGCTCTGCACAGTCTCGTCCCGGCTCCTTCCGGGTCCATTGATACAGTGCACACACGCCCACACACCCACACCCACACACATACGCACGCACCGAGGCCCGCTTTACCAGGCACACCAACGCACAGTAAAGGTTAGTGAGCTCGTCGATCGAGTGAGTGAGCGAGTGCGCATGTGGAGGCTGGTACAGGAGGGAATGTCTCCTGTACAACCTCGGCACTTGGGAGGGATCAGCATGAACCAAAGGCTTGGGTTCGGGCTCGCAACATTCGTGTCAATCATTCCTTCCTCCCACTATGAGCACATGCGGCTGCCCATGTGGTTTTAGGTTGTGTTCTTTGGCGTCCGTCCCATACCTACTCCACCAAAGCGCATCGGTTCCTTGTCCACAGTGTTCCTCTCTGGTGTGCTCTCCGTCTCATTCTCGCGTGTATTTGTATCTCTTCCTTGGCGCCCTTCCCTCAAGGCACGCTGCTTTACCCAAATGGCCTGTCCGTCCTCGCCTTCACCTGCCAGCGCTCCTTATCCTCTAGTTCTCAACTGACACTCCGTCAGCAGCCCTTGCCACTCTTCACCCGACATCATAGAAAATGTCTGTTGCAGTGCGTCAACCCCACGATATCAAGACCGAGTCGCGCGACGCCGAAATGGCCGAACGCGAGCACCAGCAGCGTGAGCGCGAGCGCGACCATGCCCGCGATGGCCACACCCCTCGCCGCCCCCAGCCAGCACAGCCTGCTCAAGTAGCTCAACCCGCCCGCCAGCGTACACCACGCACCAACTCGCACTCTCCTCGCGAAAACGACGCCTCACCCAACACCAAGGCCAGTGGCTCGCGCTCTGGATCTGCTGGTAGCCCCAGTGGCACAGGGGGCGACGGCGCAAAAAGCAAGGGCAAGGGCGGCGAGAAGTGGGTCGAGAGCGTCGACTATGCGTACGAATATGTCCCCGTGTCCCAGAAGCGCGAGGGCAGGAAGAACATGTGAGTGCTTGCCGTGTAGCCTGTCCCACGCCCGCTTCTCTTTGAGATGCTGGGCGAGGCCCAAGGCGCGATACCAAGGCTCGGTATATTTGCTTGGGTATCGGATGGCCTGGTAGCGATAATGGCAACCGTCCAGCATGCTGACATTGTTTCTCTCTTGCACGCCTGTCCTTATCTCTCATTCCCGCCCTGCGCCCTTTCGTACCATTCTCCCCCCACTTGCAGTTCGTATGAGCTTGTCATGCGCCAGCAGCCCATGCAGGCGCGCATGTGTGGTGTCGGCGAAAAGTGTAAGTGGTCCAGAACATGCAAGGGCTGTACGCTGACCCGCGCAGCGGACAGGCGCCCTGTCGACCCCACCCCAATAATCCAACTCAAGGTCACCACAAGCGACGGTGAGGATGTGACGCCCGTGGACCCCCGTACACGTGACACCACGGACAAGGCGGGTCTCACACGTCCTATCCCCAACGGCAACGGCATGCTGTTCATGCAGAGTGAGCGCGCACATTTGTGCCAGGCACAAGCTCGGGTGCTGATGGCAGACCCGTACTACTTCCTCTTTGCGTGCCTTGTCGGCGGCGACGACCAGGACTCGGAGCTGCACGTTATCGACGACGGCCGCACACGTTTCCTCACTGGCACGCCTGTGTCGTCGCTCTACCACCTCAAGGACATTGACAACAAGGACGCCGCCTTCTTTGTCTTCCCCGACCTCGGTGTGCGCAAGGAAGGTCGGTACAAGCTCAAGCTCACGCTGTTTGAAATTGTCGACCAAGAGGTCTACTACTGCACAACAGTGCTCACGTCCACCTTCTCCGTCTACTCTGCCAAAAAGTTCCCGGGCATGTCCAAGGCGACAGAGCTCTCGCGTGCGTTTGCGGAACAGGGCTTAAAGATTCGCGTGCGCAAAGACCCACGCCCCGCCGGCCGCAACAAGCCGAAGCGTAAGAGCAGCGCCCAGTCGGATGACGAGGACCCGTATTCCAAGCGTACTCGTCACGCCCTCACCTACCCGGGCGCTGGCCACCCTGTTGATCCCCGCTACGGCCCGGAAGGCCACTATGCGACATACCCGCCGCCTACTGGCTATGGCTACCAGCCGTACTCTCAGATGCCTCCTCCGCCTCCTCCTGCGTTTGAGGGCTACCGTCCTGGTTCCGCAGGTCCGCCGCCAGGCTACCCGCCGCACCCCGGCCACCCAGCCCCGCCGCATGGGTACCCCCAGCAGCCATACAACCCGCCAGGCTACCCATACCCCCGTGACCCCCGCGACCCCCGTGGGCGCCACCCATCGCTGCCACCGAACAGCTATCCGTCTGAGCCGTATGGATATCCTCCTGGTGGGCCTCCTCCTGGTGCCCCCTACGACCCACGGTGGGGTGACCGGGACCCTCGCGAAGTGCGCGACGTACGTGATCCTCGCGACTACCACGACATGCCACCGCGCGACATGCCACCTCGTGACCCACGTGACCCCCACGACCCGCGTGACCCTCGCGACCCCCGCGAGCTCCGCGGGTCTGTCGAGCCTACGCCTCGTTCAGTGCCTCGCGAGCTCCCACCTCGCGATGTGCAGGCTTGGGATCCACGCGACCCCCGCGTGGATCCTCGTGTTGACCCTCGCGACCCTCGGGCCGTTGACCCGCGCGACCCTCGTGCTGTTGACCCGCGCGACCCTCGTGCCGTTGACCTCGGCGTGGACCCGCGCGTCGACCCTCGTGCTGTGGACCCCCGGGCGGTTGACCCTCGTGTTGACCCTCGTGTCGACCCTCGTATTGACCCGCGTCTTGACGCCCGTGGTGACCTTCGTGCCGACCCTCGCGCCGACCCACGGGCCGATCCGCGTGCTGGTCCCCGCGCCGACCCTCGTGTTGACCCCCGTGTCGACCCTCGCGCCGTTGACCCGCGCGCCGACCCTCGGGCTGTCGACCCTCGCGCCGTCGACCCTCGTGCAGTCGACCCCCGCGCCGTCGACCCCCGCGTTGACCCCCGCGCTGTCGACCCTCGCATGGACCCTCGTGCCGACCCTCGCCTCGACCCCCGTGTTGATCCTCGTCTCGATCCCCGTATGGACCCCCGGGTCGACCCTCGTGTTGACGCCCGCGACCTCCGAGACCCTCGTGACCCTCGTGAGCTCCGCGACCCTCGCGACCCGCGTGATCCTCGGGACCCACGCGACCCTCGCGACCCCCGTGGAGACCCCCGCGACCCCCGCGACCCCCGCCATGAAATGTATTACTCGTCTCGCGGACAGTCGCCGTACAACAACACCCCGCCTCGCAGTGCAGGTGCAGCTATGCCATCGCAGCCGAATGTGTACGCCATGCACGAGCGCCCACGCACTGTGTCGTCGGCCGCGCCGCGCGAGGCTCACGCCTCGCCTGTTGTTCGCGGCCATGGACGCCTCCCGTCCATCTCGCGTGCCGACGGTCCTCCCTCGCTCGGCGCATACCCCCGCGATGCCCAGTACCGCGACCCCCGCGACCCGCGTGACCCTCGGGACATCCGCGACCCTCGCGACCCTCGTGAATACCCACGCGACCCGCGCGACCCCAGGGAGCCTCGCGAGCCTCCGATGCCGCGCGACTACCCCCCTCCGCCGCGCGAGTACGTCCGCGACCCTCGTGACCCCCGCGACCCCCGTGACCCCCGCGAGTACCGCGAGTTCCCGCGCGAGGACTCGCGCCCGCCCTCGGCGTGGAGCGGCAAGCACAGCGGCACGCACAGCCGGTCGCTCTCGCACCGTTCGAGCGAGCGCCCGCCGTCGCCGGAATCCAAGCCCACGGGGCGTATGGGTCTCGGCCATCTTGTCGACTAGGCTGTGACCATGAAGAATAGCAAGCACTGGTCCCACCACAAGAATCTGCGACTTCCGTATTGATAATCAAAAGTCTGACCCGTAAGAATCCTCAACTATCTGTAGCATGCATCGTGTGACCGAACGGGGGGAAGACGGGGTGGAGCGCCCATGATGCCGCTGCTTCTGCTTAGCCTACGCTGCACCGTCTCTGTGCCTGCCGACGTATCGCTTGTTGGCGTTCATGAGAGAGCCTGTTGGTACAGGCACGTTCAGAAAGTCGCGAGACTGTCACAGGGGCTCGAGTCCGTAGCCGTCTCACCACTTTGCGAACGCACCTGTACGGACCAGGGAGCGGTGCGTAATTCAGTCTACCTCTCTTCCATCTACATCCTACTGGCACTACATCCTATCTACTGTGATACTGTGAGTCCATGACTCGAACAGCGTCATTCTTGCTTGCGACCCCACCAGGCATACGATAAACGATCCCGAGAACACAGCATTCAAGCGACCCATCTGCCACAGACGGACACCCACGCCCGTCTGAAACAATACCAAGGCCACACTGCCGCCACTCTAGATACACACACGCCAAGGTGGGTAGAGCCTTCTTCCTCAGCAACGAAGAATCAGCAACGCGCAAAGGTCAGCATGACCGTGAGCGACCTAGAATCATGCAGACGGCTGACGTACCACAATTGCCGCGCACTCCCAACCGCCACGCACACCACAACCGCCACACGCGCCCAGCGCCAAGCACACAGCGCCACGCGAGTGACATTCCTCGGGCGTCAACGCGCCTCGGGCATGGCCGATTAGATACCGAATCCCGGTCCACCGGCCACAACAGGCCGTGCAGGCGGCAACACGCCCGCCCCAGCCGCGCTGCAAGTCATCCAAGTCATGATCCATCAACCCACCGGTTACGCGGCGGACAACAAGCGAGCACCTAGTGTGGACAGACGGGCGCCGGATACTGGGGATACGTGCACATCTCTATAAGCAATCCCCTCGTCGCTCTCTCCTGTCTTGCACTTGTCGTTCACCGTCTCGACGTCCGTCACTCTCTGTCACTCGCTCGACCTCTCGACTCTAGCCCATCAACCCAACAACGCCATTTACCCCACCCCCTGCGACATCCCACAACACCGCACCACCCTCCTAGCCCAGCCACCTCTCCCAGCCCAACACACGGCCCACCCTCCTAGCCCACCAACACGACCTGCCCTCCTAGCTCAACGACCCGCCCTACGCCCAACCTCCTCCCTCCCAGCTCCACCCCAAGTCGCCCACAATGCCTACACCCCACCTCACACCGCAGGGCACGGCCGCCCTCGACGCCCTCCTGGCCTCCACGGCCGCGGAGCGCAACGTTCCCGCCGTCTTCTTTGGCGTCGCGACCACCGACGGCGAGATCTACTTCAACTGCGCGGGGGAGAAGGTGTTTGGGAAGCCTGAGGAGGGGCTGGTGGATGCTGATACCAGTGAGTACGTGTGGGATGTGGGGTAGAGGCGGGGCCGGGAAGGGTACCGGGCGAGGCGTAGGGTGTGGGGCAAGGGGGACGTGACGGGCGGGTGTCGCGATGTGGTCGGTGACATGAAAGTATGACCGTATACGCGCACAAGATTCTGAGTGGGGGGGATAATCTGCCCGAGATCGAGTCGGGGCGAAGCGAAATGCGGGGAACGAGGCGGGCTGGTGCAGAGGACGGGAACGTACTAGGTTCTGTATGGAGAACGGGGCGTGGGACAGAGGCAGAAGGATGGCCGAGGGCTCGTCTTGATCTTGGGTACTCGAACATTGACGAACGGAAGTGGGGAGTGGGGACGAGCTGAGGGCAAGGGCGTGTATGCCTTGCTGGTACTGGGATACCTAGTGAGCCGCCGCTGAAGCGTCGACGATTGTCGCTACGCCCAATGTGTGCGCTTGAGAAGCTTGTGTCCACTTGAACTTTTGTTCGCCGTTGTCCACGGGCTCCAATGTTGATAGCTGGGTGATCTCACGTCGCTCAGGCTCGTGTCGTCATTGTTGTTTGTCCCAGCTATACCGGCCTAGGTGAAACGTGAGGAAAGGGGATCTAGACCGCGGCGGGCTCCAATGTTACCCAAGGTGTCGAGACCGTCCCAGCGGCCCTTTGTGAGGAGGTTGGCGAGGTCGTATAAGGGGGGGCGTAGACTCGAACTTGTCCACCGTTCGGGGTCCTCCCCCTATACATTGCTCCCTTCCATGCTACTCCATGCGCCGTATGAACCCACTCCTACATGGGAACCCCACTAACACCAGCGCTCCAACTCTTCAGCATGACCAAACTCGCGACGGTCATTGCCATCCTGCAGCTCCGCCAGCAGGGCCTGATCGAGCTCGACTCGCCCGAGTTTATCGCCAAGCACCTTCCCGAAGTGACAAAGCTGCGGATCCTGACGGGGTTCAACGCCGCGGGGGAGCCCGAGTACGCGGAGCGCAAGACGCCGCTGACGCTGCGGCACCTACTCACGCACACGTCTGGGCTGGGGTACGCCTTCCTGAACCCGACACTTGCGCAGTGGGAACAAGTGACGGGAGCCAAGGGGCCGCTGTCGCCTGGCGCGGGGATCGATGCGTTTGAGCAGGTACTGTTATTCGAGCCCGGGACGCAGTTTGCGTACTCGATCGGGATCGACTGGGCGGGCATCCTCGTCGAGCGTCTGTCGGGCGTCACGCTTGACGAGTACTTTGTCAAGCACATCTGGAAACCCCTCGGCATCAAGACGCTCACGTTCTACCCGACGCCAGAGATCACGGACCGTCTCATGGCCATGACCGCACGCGCACCCACGGGGCAGATTGTCGTCCACCCGGGCCTCCGCCCGACAGAGACCATGACGCCCGACCAGGTCGGCCTGCATTCTGGCGGCGCGGGGCTGTACGGCACCATCAGGGACTATCTCCGCTTCCTCCAAGAGGTGCTCGCGTGCAAGGACCGCGAGGGCATTATCAACCCCGACTCGTGGAAACTCCTGTTCACAGACCAGCTGCCCCCCCGCGCACCCGGCAACCCGTGCCACGCAGGCGTAGGCGCCTTGCTTACTATGGCCGGCACGGACGTGCCCGAGCAGCAGGACGGGAGCGTCGTGTCTTGGTCTCTCGGGATGGGCGTCGTCGAGAAGGACTCGCCGCATGGGCGCAAGGCCGGGTCGGGTAACTGGGAGGGCGTGGCCAAGACAAAGTACTGGATTGATCCCAAGTCGGGGATTGTGGTGAGTCGTGGCGTGGGTGTGGGTGTGGTCGTGGTCGTGGGCGGCTGTGTGGTCGTGCGTGTGGGTGTGGGTGGGTGTGGGCGTAAAGGGTTGCGCGGAGGCAGCATGGTAGCGGAGGAGAGAGAGCGAGACATAAGTTTTGGGTTGTGTGGTTGTGTGGTTGTGTGGTGTCGAGGCCGAGTGTGTCTAGTGCTCGCGTCGGTGGAAAGGCCAAACCACGCGCGGTTTGACACGACTTGCCCCAAACTCGCTTTCCAAGTGACTGTGGCCGCGACGGGTCGCGTCTAGAGCGAGGGAGGCTGCGAGATTGTGCAGCAAGAACTGGGCCCCGCCAGATCAGAGTAGAGTGGTGGCCGAGATGCCTGGGAGCGGCAAGAACGAGGCTGGCGGACAAACACGACGCTCAGCTCGGGAGTATGTCCGAGCAAAGCAGATGTGAAGTGTCCTCCTGAGCGAGCCACGCACAATGCCTCCAAGTCTGCCTCCAAGTCTGCCTCCAAGTCTGCCTCCAAGTCTGCCTCCAAGTCTGCCTCCAAGTCTGCCTCCATTTCTGCGCCAAAGCTCTGCCACCGTGACTCGCAGACCCAACCCCCGCTATTCATACCCCAGCCCAAATAATCGCGTCGTACCCAGTCCATCCTACACACCCCAACTGCATCAACAGCTAACAGCAGGCCGTGTGCGGCACCCAAAACATGGACACGGATGCGAGCCACTTTGCCGCCGTCCTGCACAAGTTTGAGGAGGCCGTGTATGCCGGCCTCGAGACGAGTTGACTCGGGGGTGGGCTCGGAGCCGGGCCAAGCGCAAGTGCAAAGCTGTGAGGGGACAAGACTCGGGAGGAGAATGGAGAAAGGCTTGGACTGTGCTCATGAAGGACAAGAGGGGGGGTGAGGGGAAGGAAATCGTCGCTGGAAGGAAATAGTCGAGGTAAATACGAGGTACATGGCGGAGAATGACGGGCTGTAGTATGCAGAAAGTGCGCCGTACACTAGTTGACGTGGTTCAGTCGCACGGCGTTGCATCCAGCCATGGCGTCCAACACATGCCATCGGCGACAGCCCCAAGACTGGACCGCCCCATCTGGCAGTGTCGCCCTTCGACATAGCCATGTTTCCTACTGTCGAGTCGGGGGGAGCAGCTCGCGCATGGTAGAGTATCTCCAGCGAAACACGACACGCGGCACGGCGCGCCGGGGCTTATGTACCTGGACGATTACCGCGCAAGCCACAGCGGCCATACGTGTATTGTGTAGACTGTGAATGGTTGTGTTTGGGAGCAAGTGTGTGCATGGTGTGAATGGAGCGGTTGTCGGCTACATCACGGGCACAAGGAAAGGCGCTCGTGGGGCGCGGCCGGGGGGAACGATGGGGACGGTGCACTGGTGCTGGTGTGGCGATGGCGATGGCCGTAGGCGAGCCCGTCATCGAGCCCTGACGTCTAGCAGCAACTTGGCAAGGCAAGGCCAGGGCCAGCATCCCCTTGCGTTGATGGTGAAATCATGCTGCAACCGCTACACGCGCCGGCTACCCCGCCCGCCCCGCGCGATTTCCTCGCCGACTTCGAGCTCATACCGCTCCCTCCCAACCATGTCCACATACTCGTCCCTCGTCAACATGTCCACCCTCTCGGCGGTCGCCTGCAGTGCCTGGGGCTCATACATGCCCGCCTCGTCTGCCCTCCCCGTACGCGTAAACTTCCATGAGAAAACCAAGAATTCGCGGTACGTCTTTTCCGTGGCCGCGCGTGTGTCTTTGTCGGCGAGCACGTCCGTCACGATGGTGTAGGATACGCGCGGGCCGGCGGTGGCGAGTTTCCCGACGAGCCGGGGGATGTCGAGCGAGGCCGGCATGGTCAGGAGAGCGTGGTCGTGTGTGTGAGGGGATGTCGGTGTTGCCGACGTCGCTGCAGATGTAGGTGTTACCGACGTCGCTGCAGAGGATGAGAGCCTGCCCGTGGATGCGGTTGAGTCCCCGTCCCCGTCGCCGTCCCCATCACCCTCCCGCAAGCATTTTGGCTCCCCGGCAATGAGGACAATCTCACGCACGCCCGACCCGGTATAGAACCCACTGCACATCTGGGGGTGTGACGCGATGACGACGGCGCGCTCGACGCCCCCGGGGAGGGGAGCCGCCTGCATGTACGTTGGGCCCGCGACGTCCACCACCGTCGGCGCCGGGAGGGGCGTGACGGCACACAGGCGGCGTACCGTCGTAACTCCCGAGAGTGCGCGGACCAAGCCGGGGACGGAGGACACATCCGCGTCGGCCGCGTACGTGAGTGTACGCGTGTACTGGAGTGCGCGGAACGGCGCGGCGTTGGCCGTGGGTGTGAATGTGCGCGGTGGTGGGGGAAAGTTGGCCGTGATGGGCGACGGCAATGGCGAGGGGGAGGGGGCGCGCGACCCCGGCCGTGAGCCCGGCCGCGATCCAGGCCGCGATACCGCCGGCGTCCCCACAGCAGGCAACAGGGGCAGCCGCCCCGCCGGATGCCATACGGAGACGGCGTACCGGTCCCCCCGGCCAAGGGTCACGCCGTCCCTTGGCGCGTCCCCGGGGACTGCCACGCCCACGACAATGTGGGAGAATAGGAGGGCGTCGGCGCGGTCCCGGAAGGAGCGGGAGGCAGCGCGTAAGGCGATGAGGGAGGGGTGGGGGGCGGAGGCGAAGATGGCGTCGATGAGGTGGGGGAAGGCGGTGGCGTCGATTGACATTGTGTGTGTGTGGGGGGGGGGGGGGGTCTTCACAGAGGTGGGGGAGAGGGGTGGGGAGTGTGGTGGGGGGCGGGGCAAGGGGCAAGTGAGGTCGCGACGACGAGCGAGCGAATACCGTGGCACGAAGACACAGCGACAATGAGGAGTCGATACCACAAACGGTCTGGAGGGCGACTCAAACGCTAAATCGGATGAGATTCAAGACAGTGACAGAGTTTACAACATCGAGATCGAGACGTTCACCCCGTTCATTCACCCGCGCTGGGTCCCTCTGCCACAGACGCCACCTGCGTTTATTGCTGATGACGATTGGGTCGGGTGGAGGTGGGGCCCCGTGATTTAGCCAATGTAACCCAGACATTACCGGCTTCCTTCTCTGCTTCTCTGCTTCTGACTCGACTTGACGTCGAGCGTGTCTCGTGTGCTTGGGTACAGTTTGCTGGCTGTTGGTACTGGGGGGTTGCGAGGGTAGTCTTGATGGCCGAGGTGAGGCTACTTTGGCAGCGCTGGGACTAACTGGTCTCCAAACGAAGACGAGGAATATTACTTCTGCGGTGCACAAGGGGAACACGAGGGGGGGGGGGGGTGCCTTTGAACGCTCAAGTATATCACACGTGCTAATCTCTATGAAAAGTGGGATCTCAGTGCAGCCTTGTGTCTGTGGCCTACGAGAAACGAGAGGGGAAGCAATGTGCAACCCAATGACGCGACGTGAGCCATAATAGTTGGCCATGCAGGCCCACACACACCCAACGTACACACACGCACACACACACGCACACACACACGCACACACACACGCACACACACACGCACAAACACACATCACATACACAACACACACGCGACGGACGCAGAACGCACACACGCACACAAGCACACACGATCAACGTGCCTAGACAACAACAGCTAGTTTCATCTCACTCTCGCCTCACTTTACAAACAGGAAATCATTGGCTACGTTTCTGAATTCATACAGGGGTGCAACGTGCAACGCGCGACGGGCGCGGCAAGGGCTGGAAGACTGGAGCGACGACGGGCTTGGGTGGGGTCAGGAAATTTGCGTGGCGAGGGCCGCAGACTTGGGTGGCGAGGGCCAGTGGACTTTGGACGCGAAGCTAGAGGACTTGGATTTCGCTTGCGGGTAGACTTGAAGACGAGGCTCGAGCGCAACGGGTGTTTCGGGAGTATCGACAAGACAACCCAACACAAACAGTGGTGGCGACGGCCGCGAGTGGGGACTGTCGCAGCCTCTCGCGGGAGCAATGCTGAAACGCGGTGGTGACTCCCCTCTGTGTGCCCGTCGCGTTCGTTCTTGTGTGCGCGTGACGTGGGCTAACATTAGCGACGCAACACGTGTGTACCGACACTACTCACATTCACAGGTCCCACGACGCATTCATCCCCATGGCATCAAGGGATACCCATAGGGATTCGTAGCATGGCAGAGAGCCGCCTTGGGGATGAGGAGCGCCTGGTACCCCTCGGGCGCGTTGGGTTTCCACTCGGCGGGCCAAGCTGGAGGCATGTCGAACCGCGGGTGACATGGTGGGGGCGCCCAGCCGCAGCGGAGATCTCTGCCGACCATTGAGCGGAAGATGTTCCATTCGAATGTGGCTTTGGCGGCGGCAGCTTCCTCCTTTGCGGAAGCGGCCTGCTCGAGGAAGCTCTGCGCGCCGATGCCCGCCATAAAGTAGGGCCAGTTGGGGTCGACGACCGAGTCGGCGAGGGTCTTGAGAGAGTCGTGCATCCCCGCGAGGTCGTCTTTGGCGACGTGGATGAGGAAGACGAGGGCCTGGGGTTAGCGTATGGTCGGGCGTGTGGTAGATGGGTGAGGGAAGGTGTGAAGGCGGGGATGGGGTGGGGCAAATCGCGAGCGATGGAGATGACGGACTCACCCTGAAGGCTCCCTCGCCACCGGCCTTGAGTCGTTCGGAGAGCGCCTTGACAACTGCCTTCTTGGTGTCACTGCGGTTAGCCACTGCGTCGGCGGTGGGTGCCATATTCGAGGAAGGGGGGTGATATGGGCCGAGTGCCAGGGGAAGCCGCGCTCGCACCCAGCATGCCACGTCTGCGAGGTGGTGAATGCACGGTGGCGGCAAGTGACTACATCGCGGTGCGAGGAAACAACCAGCTACTCACTCTTCGCCACACAAGGACGCGACTTGGTCGTGCACGGCGTTCGGGGGCAGTTGGGTGGCGCACGCGCCGGTCCAGTGATTGATCAACGCCGTGGCGGCGTCCGCGCTTGACCCTACGCGGTTCTCGGTCCAGCAGAGGCGTGGCTGGCTCCAGTGGACGTGCTCGGCGGGGCAACATGGGTGGGGTGGCGCAATGTTGTGGTGTGCATGCGACCAGGTGCAGACCTCTGATCCCCACCAGGGTGGCGTTGACATGACCATGGTGAAAGGTGGTGAATGTGGAGTAGTAAAGACGAAGGGTGGCGAGTGTAGAGATGAAGAGTGGGTGAGGGAAGAGATGGAGAAGAGTGGGGAGAAATCAGGCGGGCGATGAGCAGTGTTTTTAAGTCGATTGATCGAGCTGGGTGACGCTTTGGGGGAAAGCCAAGTGCCAAGTGACGAGCACTGGGTGGCGAGGAAGATGACGAGGTGACTGGATCGGGTGGGAAGACGAGGCAAAGGTGAGATGCAGACACGCAGCCACGCAAGCGCCATGAGATGGGGGAAGGGGGAGAGCGCTCACGAGTCGAAACAGTGGCGTCCAAACGTCAGAGGCGCCCTTAAGCAAGCACAGCAGCTCTGCAGATGACCAGCACAATGTTGATCGATCTGCGCCACTCTGCTCGCGCGCGGGGGCCTCCTGGGGTGGGAAGAAGCCAATGAGGTTGTCGTGGGGTGGGGCAAGTGGGGATGAACCGCTTGTCGTCGCTGGTGTGCCTCGGTTCCGACCCAAGGGGGTGGTGAGTGATAGCAACTGGGGTGCTGATAGAGACGAGGCAGTGCGCGAGAGCCGACATGTCGAGGAGGAAGGGGGGTAGTGGAAGGGAAAGTGAGAGAAGAGAAGCAGTGCACACACAATGCACAGGCGCGCAGGTGCCAATGGGTAATGGGATAATTAGAGATTAATGATTGGATGACAGAGACAGCAGTGACAGTGACAGAAAGAGAATGAGAGATCGGGGTGCTCTGCTCTATGAAACGCCCTACACGTGGCGCACAGCCTCGGAGCGCTCGGAGCTCTTGTACCTCGGTGACTTGCATAATTGCATGTTGTGGGTGACGCGCGTGCGCGTTGACGGGGCAGACGCGGTAGGAAAAGCATGGATCGCCGGGAGCCCACACAATTTTTAAAGAGGTCAAAGCGCAAGGCGTCGTGGGGATGTGCCCGAGGCGATGCGTCAAGCGTGAAGTGTGTGATGTTCCTCCCCCCCAGTTTCGAGTTGGATCCTGTCAACAAAGAGTGAGGGATTGAGGAAAAAAAACAGACTGCTTTTATTAACTGCCAGCATGCCAGTGTCGTGTACCTGGAAACTACACAGCCGCTCTTCTATATTTAGGGAGGATGGGATTACATCCTGTGCTCGATGCTGTGCCAGCTGTGCCAGCTGTGCACGCTGTGGTGGCTGTGTTCACCGCTGGCATTGTCGCCACTGCGTTACTGTTTCGGGCCCTTAATCCTCATCTCCTCTCTCCCCCCCCTCCAGCCCTCATGGGGGCTCGGCCCGACTGCACGATTGGACGTGCTTGCCGTGGCGCCGACACGCCCCACCACAGGGTCCACGATGCGCGCGGTCACGTCCAACGTGGATATCTCGCCGGGATCGCGGGGGATCAAACAATGGTCAAACACAGGCACATCGGCACGAAAGCACTGCTGTTGCAGAGGGGATGATGGTGGTATTGTCGAGTTGGACAAAGAACCCTTCCCCCAAACCACCTCCCCCCGGGGAGCCCACGCTTGCACAATTGCACGAGAAGACAACGCTCCTGCCCCTTCTCAAGAACCAGCAACAGCATCGGACAAGTGCGGAGCGCCGTTGTCTCAAATGTCCGAGAAGCAAGTCACCCGTCAACAAGCAGACACACAGACGACTGACCAGTTAGATCAAAGCAACACGCCCAGGTCGGCGATGGGTGTGCCCAAAGCATCCATGATCTCCGATACACCCGCCCCTCGGAGGAAGCGTACTGCACATGTTGAGCACTGCTTCTCGTGCCTGACCCCGAATCACTTGGGCGTCAGGGTTGGCGCCGGTTGTCGCTACTCGAGGGGAGATACTAGATACTCGGCCTCAGAGTGGGTGGAAGTCGAGACAGGCGTTAGGTGGCAGGTGGACAGGGCGTTCGGACGTGAGGGATCTCCAGGGCGAGCGTGGAAGGATCCGTGCGCGGTATGCTCGCCGTGATGTACGGCGAGCGGTGTGTCCGAGGGTGAGTAGTAAGTGTCTGAAGATCCGAAGATCGACACTTGTAAGGGGTGCGGCAACTCGCAGGACACCCCTCGAGCTCGACGGGTACATCGCGCATAGCGTTTCGCACGCCGCCTGTCACCTCAGTCGGGTAGATGGCCCTAGACCGCAGGGAGACTCCGCCGGCGTGCGTTGCTCGTGGCCAGAGGTAGTGCAACCTGCATGCTGGAAGGATTGAGTCGATGCGGGCAGAACTGTGGCGCTGGGCCCGACGCCGGTGTTCCAGGTGGGTCTTGAGGGGTCGCGTGGCGGTGGCGCCGCGGTACAACATTCTGGAGCTATGCTCGTGGTCAGCAAGTGGGGTATCCGGCATGGCCATCATGAACGCATCGAAAGCTAGACAGCTGGCAATGCGTGAAAGCTGAAGGTGTGTACAGTAGCGACGGAGAGTGAAGTGGATTGAAGTGAACTTCGGTTGGAATTTGGTTGCAGTTGTATTTGGTTCCTGCCAGCCTATCAGCGTCGTCCCCCAGTGTCGGTCCAACGACGTCATCGGATCTTCGGACGATCGGGTCTGATGAAAAGTCGGGAACAAGTTCTTGACGGGGTCTGGATCTGGACCGCCAGGTGCTTGACTCAACTCGTGCGCCATGCACAGCATGCAGTGAGCGAATGGATATATCTAGCGGGCAACATTCCCCTGTGCACTTTTTCCCCACTTGTCCCAGCATGCTCAACTTCTACCTCAGCTACGCATGGCTGTACTTTACACGCCCCTCCAAGGCCGCCCCGGTCCCCGACGGTCTCGAGCGGCACTGGGTCGCGACGCGCGGCGGTAACATCGAAGTCCTCACCGCGCCTATACCCCCAGACACCCCCGCGGTGCCAGGCCCGCCGATCGTGTTCTGCCACGGGGGGATGGGCGGCGCATGGGTGTGGGCCGAGTACATGCGCTACCTCTCTGCGCGGGGGGTGCGGTGCTACGCTGTCTCGGTCCGGGGCCACGGCGGGTCGTGGTATCCTTTCTACGTGCGGATGGTGTGTGCGACGCCCCGGAGCGCCCTCGAGGATGACCTTGTCGCGGCCGTCGACTGGGTGCGCGAGAAAGAGGGGGCGGAGGACGTCGTGCTCGTGGGCCACTCGAGCGGTGGGGGGCTCTCGCAGTCGGTCCTCGCGCAGGGGAGGGTGCGGGCGAGGGCGTTGGGGCTGCTCGGTGCCGTGCCCGCTTTCGGATCGTGAGTAGCGGCCACAGGTTGTGGTTGCGGGTCGCACGGGGTGGTGTCGGTACATGTCGGTACTAGCGGTACCTGGCTACCAATCTGCCGATCCCTCGATACACCCCCACCTTTGTATCCCCACTAACACCAGCTTGGGCGTGTACATCAACTGGTGGCGCCTGGACCCATGGTTCACGCTCCGCTGCGCGCTGCAGTTCTGGCACCCGAACTCGCCCCTATCGTGCCCCGAGCTCACGCACCGGGCCTTCTTCGGCAGCGCGTTTCCGGCGTCGGCCGTGATACCGTTCCAGGAGCGCATGAGCCGGTACGAGAGCTACATGTGGCCGTTTAGCATGATGCGCCCGTTTGCGACTGCGGACAAGATCCTCGCGCACGTCGGCGAAAACAACAGCTCGGGCCGACCACGCGTGCTCGTCATGGCCGGGTCGCAGGACAAGCTCATGACGCCCGACGTCACGCGCCAGACCGCCGCGTTCTACCGCGCCGCATCCGACGACAAGGGGGACGACAAGGGCGTGCGCATGTGTCTCGTCGAGGGCGCGGGCCATCATCTCCAGAACGACGTGCAGTGGGAAGATGGGGCGGCCAGGCTGTTGGCGTTTTACAACGAGGTCGTATAGGTGTTGGGACTGTTGAACTTCCATAACGAGGTCGAATAGGTGTTTGGGACTTAAAGATGAGACCGGGCAGCTTTGTTGAAGAGCACTTTGCTCGTGTGCCCAACTGGCATAGAAGGAGTGCAATTGGGTTTGTGCTGGGAACACTGACCTGTGAGGACGACGAGAGGCGGAACAAGCATTACGACGCCCGGTTATTGTTGTGCTTGACCAGATGAACCGACTCTTTGGGATTACTGCCAGAGTGGTCCAACATCACCGTTTCGCGGGAAAATCAGTCACGTCAGTCAATGATGGGGGCCAGTTGCAACAGCAAGCCCAAATCGCAAGAATGGGTAGGTAGCACGGTGGTGAAGTCAACACTGCTGCCGGAAAACCGGCGCCGACTCGGGCAGATGGCCTCCCTTTGTCTAGGACTGTGATAATCTATCTTCTTCTTGTATCGTTCCTCCAGTTTTGTGTAGGTTTAGTAACCTACGTGAATGCCAGAGCACATCTAGTCCACGGCACAACCATCTCATCTTGTCAACACCTCAGGCGATGACAGGCCGGGGCCCCTTTGTCACATTTCGAACAGGCACTGGCACGGGGTACCGGCGGCACCACGCTCTCAGTGCAGAGATTACGTCTGTCCAACCAGGGTGAACTGGAGGGATGGCGGAAGAGACGGCACGGCAAGCGGGGCGGGTGGGCTGAGCGGCACTGGCGGCTGGCGGGCCTGGCGGGCCGCCCAGCAGCCACAAGGGTATGACGGGTGAGCATCGAGGTCAGGTGCGCAATGCTGGGTGAATCGAAAAAAAATAAAAATGAAATCAAGTGGCAATTGGCCCACGTGGTCTGCCGCCCCAAGGCCCAAGGCGCACAAGAAGGAGGCCAGACGAGGACAAGAGTTTGCAGGCACCCCCACCCCACACGCCCACACAAACAGCGTCACTGCCCCAGCTCGCACTAGCAACAAGCACCAGCCAGCCAGAGCGACCGCGCCAGCAGCTCGCAGCTCGCAACCCAGGTACTGGTCGTCCTACCGACCTATCGACGCCAATCGCTGCGTCGTCCTGGCTGGCCCTCACCTGGCTAGCCTGGCAGGAAGGAATACTGTAGCAAGGATGCAGCTGGCGCGCCTGCGACTGGGAGGATGGAAAAAGATGATGTGCGGGTACGGCATCCGCGTGTTTCCTGCCATTGCCGCAGGGGTTGCGGGTTGCCGCTCCTCCGTACCTGTCCCCAGCAAATGGGGGCCGCACATCAGCCTCCGTTTCTCAAGCAGCAGCCGCACCAAACGACCGCGTGCCGCCACCTCCGCCCCCACACCCACATCAACCACTCTACAACCCAGGGGCAGACCACTATCCATATCCGCGTCTTCCATCGACTCCATCGCCGCCTTCCTCCTCGTCATCCCCACCGTCGCCATGCTCGTCGCCGCTCTCCGTGCGCAGGGCCTCCGCGCATCCCGCACCGCCGTCGTGAGTAGCCAGGGGCCGTGCGAGCTCTCCCCAGTTGTATTGCCCGTGACCGAGGTACTCACCGCCCAGCCGCGCGCCAGCGCCATCACCCTCGCTCGCCGCGGCCTCGAGACGGCCGCCGACAAGAGCGAGCCCAAGGACAACGTCCCCGAAAAGGCTGACCAGCCGGTAAGTCACGCCGAAGCAGAGTCTCACCCTCTCTCCGCGCGCGCTCCCCCCCCCCCCCCCCGCGGCATCTCACTCACACCGCCCCCAGTTCACGATCCGTCTCCACGATGACTCGTTCCACGGATACCACTGCGACCCCCCCTCGACCGAGACCGAGGTCACGAAGAACGAGCTCATGTGGATGTACGACACGATGGTGCGTTTTTTCTTTTCCTCTTCTTGATTTCTTTCATCGTGTGCACGCATGGCCCAGGCGGACGACCCAGCGCCGGCGGCTGCGACTGTCGCGCACTCCGATTCGTTAACGAGAATCTGCGCCGGCGGCAGTGGTGACCCTGCGGCATGATGCGTTGCGCGCAATCCATCCACCGTCTGTGGTGTCGCCGGCCTCTCTGGGTGGTCTCTTGTGCATGCCGGTTGCTCTATGCATGCACAACCAGCATGCGAGCGGGCGCCAGCATACGAACGGCGGGAGCGAGCTTGAGCTGCCCACGTCCAGCTGTTGAAACCCACACGACCCGCTCCCATCCATAATCCCCGCCGCTCACACCCAGACCACGATGCGCCGCATGGAGCAGGCCGCGGACGCGCTCTACAAGTCCAAGTTAATCCGTGGTTTCTGCCACCTTGCCATTGGCCAGGAGGCCGTTTCCGTCGGTATGGAGGCCGCCATCACCCCCGAGGACAAGGTCATCACCTCGTACCGCTGCCACACCTTTGCTGTCCTCCGCGGCGGTACCATCAAGGGCGTCATGGCTGAGCTGATGGGTGAGTTGAGACTGGGTTTGGGAGTCGTGGAGAGGGGATTGAGGCGAGCCTTGAGAGGCTTGGGGTTGGGAGCGAGGTGAAGGTTCGACAAGGCTGCTACTTCGAGCAGGTTGAGACTCTTTGGAGAGGGAGAGTCTGGCGAAGCTCTGCAGTTGGAGGCGGCAGAGGCTCTGGAGTTGGAGGATGCAGAGTTGAGCCACTTCAGGGCTGGAAGAGCCAGACTAGAGGGGAGCTCGCCTTCCTGCACCGCTTCGACTTGAGAGGCTTGGCTGTATTGGAAAACGTCGCTCGCAACTGCAACAACATGCTAACCCCAGGCCGCGAGGCGGGCATGTCCAAGGGCAAGGGCGGTTCGATGCACATCTTCACCGACTCGTTCTTTGGCGGCAACGGTATTGTCGGTGCGCAGGTGCCGCTCGGCGCGGGCATTGCGTTTGCGCAAAAGTACCTCAAGAAGCCAACTGCGACGTTTGCGCTGTACGGCGACGGCGCGTCCAACCAGGGCCAGGTGTTTGAGGCGTACAACATGGCCAAGCTGTGGAACATTCCCGTCATCTTTGTGTGCGAGAACAACAAGTACGGCATGGGCACGTCGGCCGAGCGCTCGTCGTCCAACACGCAGTACTTTACGCGCGGTGACACCATTGCCGGTATCCAGGTCAACGGCATGGACATTCTCGCCGTCAAGAAGGCGTGCGAGTTTGCAAAGGACTGGGCCGTCGCAGGCAAGGGCCCCCTCCTCGTCGAATTCGTCACCTACCGCTACGGTGGCCACTCGTGAGTACACCATGGCTTTCACTAGAGCGTTCACTTACACACCCCAGCATGTCCGACCCCGGCACCACGTACCGCACGCGTGACGAGGTCCAGCAGATGCGCTCGGCAAACGACCCCATCACGGGCCTGAAGAAGTACATTCTCGAGTGGGGAGTCGCCGACGAGGCCGAGCTCAAGGCCATCGACAAGAAGGCAAAGGACGAGGTCAACGAGGCCGTTGAGGAGGCAAAGAAGAGCCCTATGCCTGGTCTCCACGAGTTCTGGACCGACGTTTACGTGAGTATCCTCGAGCGAGCAGCCGCGGCATCCCGGAACCGACCATACCGCCCTTGAGCGGGTCCCACCTCTTCCCTTCCTTTCCGCTGACATACAGAACTCTGCCGAGCCCGATTACCTCCGTGGCCGCACTAAGGACGAGATCCACCACTACAACAAGTAATGCGTCGAGGGATGTGACAATACTAGATTCTGAGAGACGCGTGTGCTTATGCTGAGATTGTGACGCTGAGCGTATACTCGACGTGCCTCACACGTCGGCACATTCCGTTTGCACTTGACCATTCAGTCTTTATTAACTACCGGCATGGGCATTGCGTGTGAACGTCACGCTGGGAGAGGAGTCAGTTTCCTGCAAACATACCCTACCAGTCCCAAGGGCATAGCCTAGCAGCTGCAGGGAGCAACATTTGCAGTCTGTGCAATGCCAACCGGTCGAGGGCGAGGCTTGTCCAGGAAGGAAGCATGCTGGCATGCCCCAAACTGACAGCTACCCCCATTTTCGGTAACGGCGGTTGTCTGCACTTGACATACTCAACATAGACACATGCTACTGACATACTCAACATAGACACATGTCACATTACACCCTGTCGATATCACTATCCACCTCGTTTACATCAAGAGTACGACCAGGGCGGCGCACGATAATGCCGTTGCCACGGACCAGAGGGGTGCGCCGACGGTGGTGCCACTCGGCGCAAGGGCACCGTCACTGGTTGCGCTTGGGTCGGGCCATGCGGAACGCGATGCCGTCGCCAACGGACGGTCCCACGTCCAATCCAGGTTTTTCGACTTTTGTGCGGGTGTCATAGCGTTCAGTCCCGGCGCGAGCTCGGCAAAGCCGAGCCGCAGCGGCTCGTATTGGATGACGGTGTAGACGTTGCGCAAAAATGCCGCGCCGAGGACATAACTGTTTGTTTTTCTGTCAGCGCCACAGACTAATGGGACAGGAATCTCGGATGCTCACGTCGTAAAGTTGGACCCCGTAGCGTTGACCCCGATGACTGTGCCGCGACACATATCTGGATTCTCTTGCAGGAAGAATTCACTGAGGTGCACTGGGTTGATGTCCCAGCTCCTCCCACCAATGGCGATGCTGACGCGGTCCGTCGCATTGCATGGAAGGGCCCATATACCACTGCCCCTGTCTCGACCGGT
Source organism: Pascua sp. PH4015B (assembly GCA_025502685.1). NCBI lineage: Eukaryota > Fungi > Basidiomycota > Tremellomycetes > Trichosporonales > Trichosporonaceae > Pascua > Pascua sp. PH4015B. The sequence goes on from JAMFRD010000016.1 coordinate 267,409, forward strand.
GGTGATGAGGTAGGATCCGGGAATGTGGCTGTAAAACTGTTGTACCACATATTGCGGGAGACGAATGTACAAGTCGCCAACGTTGACGGACGTCGAGTAGCGCATCCCATTGACCGACGCGAAAGGGGTCCCGTCGGATTCGACGAGAGTATCGATGAGGTGTAGAGGGTTGTCGTTGACGGTGATGCCCTCGAGCAGAACGCTGAGTGTATCGCCCACTGGTATGTATGTCACGTTGCCTGTGTATAGGGTTGGGTCCGTGCCCCTGCTGTGTTAGTCGAGCCGTAATGCAAACTTTCAACAATAGTGGTTTAATCTCCCTTTCCCCGCTTGACTACCCAACCCACATAGCGAGCACACACGTCCGACCTCTACGGTGCGGTTCGAGTCGATTTTAGACGCCTGATACACCGTCCCCCAATCCCGTTGCCACCCAAGCACAAAGCGCATCCCAACTGACACTGGCCCTTGTCGTGTCCTCAGTCTTATTTATGATGTGGCAAAGTCGCTTGCCAGTACTCACCCGAAAGTAATCTTGCCACTGTTGTCGACCTGGGTGTAGCCCTCATAGTCGTTGGGGTAGACTGTCGGGTCCACGTCTGCGAGGTAGATGCCCAGCGTGGGCTGCCACCACTGCGTGGATGAAAAGTTCTTGACAAGACCACCCGCTGCGCCTAGCTGTTGCGACAGGCGAGGGGTGGGCAATAGACCCAGAAACCCCCCGCTCCCACTGGCCCATCCCAAGGAAAAGTCTCCTGACGTTTGGTACTCCTCATTCTCCAATACCACGTCTGTTGGATGAGCGCCCGAGTGTGTAGATGGCAAAACGCTGGTAATCACTCACCCAGCACTGTCGTCGCCGTGAAGCCCCCTACGGTGACCACATCTGTCGCTTGCTGTATTGTCGAGTTGCGTCCTCCGTCGGCTGGAAAGGGCGTGGTGAAATTGATGCTACCCGCTGGCTCGTAGGTTGTTGAACTATTGGCGTGGAACAGGGTCGTGTTGGGGTTGGGTGCGCAACATGGATCGCCGAAGATGAGCAGCTCGCCAAAGTCCATACTCAGGGTCACATTCATTACCTGCGGCGGGGTTCTTTGCCCGTCAGTCGTAACGTCTTCATAAACCTCGCTGAAACACACCCCACTGTGATCTCCATGGCGTACCGGGATCGCCAGCTTCCTGTTTCCGCTAATCTGCGCGGCGGTCAGCTCTCGGCGTCGGCGCCGCCATGGATCCAAAAACTCAACGTGGCCTGGCCAGTTCCGACCTGCCGCCTCGCTAACGACAGGGAAGCTTGACCATTGTGGTGAAAGCTGAGCGGGAGGGTAATCGCGGCGCCCGCTGCTGGTAAGGACCCTACGATCGTAGCGGCGGTTAGCACGAGATAGGTGGCGACGCGCATCGTGTTGTGGATGAGTTCAAGTTGGCGTGGAGTGGGCGGCATGTTGAACAACGCCCACCAGTTGGTTGGTCGGCCTGACTCGAAGGCTACGGTAGGGCCGTCGATCGACGACTGACCTGCCTGTAACTTCAAACACCATACTCCGGATATACCTGCAAGAACGATTGCTGGACGCGACCCACATGGGACAGCAGCGGGCAGCGGTCATTCATGCCCGAATTTTCAATACGATTGGTGTGCCTGCGTCACAGCTCGTCGTTCCGCAAAGTCAAAAGCCAAAGGGATCTGTAGCTCGCTTGCCCGGTGAGGGGTTGTAATGTGGAAGGGGGTTAGGGTAATAATAGGTGCACCGCAAAGGCTTGGCGTCAGACGGGAGCGTGCCGAAGACCCTTGTACGCCAGGTGGGCCAAGACCGAGCACTGCTAAGGCGCGACAACATGGAAACCGCCTACGCGAAGGACTCGCTCCAAATGGCGCCCTCTCTATACTCACCACAAAGCTCTGTCTTGTTTTCATTCTTGTCTTTGTGTTCAGCTCCTCTCTGTCGACGACTCGTGCCACAATGGCATTCGCATTGGCTGTCCTGTTCGCGTGCGCAGCGCCGGCATACGGCTTTGCGCCAAACCTCTCTTTCAACCAGACGTTCAGTGTCATCCATCCCTTCCTTGGTTGGCAGCCTCGTTCAAACCTCACACTCTGGAACATGACATTTTCCGACACGCCGTGGTCGAGCTACGTCCCGGGCATGGTGGGCCAAGGGGACTCGGCGATGTCCATGGCCAACGCGACTGAGGCGAGTCAGGCGGCGTCGCAACCAGTGGGGCTTACCTTTACATTCGTGGGGACCGCCATGGCGGTCCATGGCACTCTCCAAGGCCAGAACTGGGACCCATCAAAGATTTGGCCCAACAAACCGATGGACTTTTCGATTGACGATAAGACCGTCAACGTCGACGGTCCCAGTGGCACGGACATTGTTCGTGCCGATGGCCTTCCCATGGCTCCACACGAGATCCAGGTACATGTCAATCAAGGATTCGTGTCCATCTCTGGTGTCTCATTAACAATGGCTATTAAAAGCCAGGCGTACGTTTCACTGCCCGGATTATGCCGAGCTAACTCGCCAGTCCAACATTCGAAGACGTCGAGACGAGCACCCAGCGATGGATCGTCAACGGGACCCGAAACGACTTTTTCCTGTACAAGGGCAACTGGACCGTGTCTACTCACATTGGCGGTGTCGGTGCGTCCTTGCGCGGCCCGTGGGCGCTGACGGTGTTGTAGGCGGCCAGGAGCCCATCGAATACCCCACACTGTTTCAGACGATTGACGATGGCCCACCAAAACAGACCTTTTTCAACATTCCTCGCAACACTTCCATGGTCATGATCAATGGTACCGTCGGGCCCACTTATACTTCGCTGTTGGAATTCTCTCTTTCGCCACCCGCCCCTGGCAAGGAGAGTCACGAGATTTATGACAAAATTGGAATGAACAATGCGTGGACGGCGCCCGACGCGATTCTGTACCTGGCCGCACTGGATCCTACCATCGAATACAGCTTCACTATCTCTAGGAGCTTAATTGACACCTGGAATGCAAGCAATCCGAACGATGTGGGCCTGCACAGCGTCACGTTTTACAATGCCCTCTCGTAAGTGTCGACGCCCATCCGGAGCTGACACGCAGCAACATTCAGCCGCCGTCACAGGATGCCGCACCTATTGTTACCCCCGCGAAGGGAATGAGTCGTGGGCAAATCGCAGGCGCTGTTGTGAGTGCCCTGAAGTTCTCTCGCTGCAACGGCGCTGAAACCCATCCCAGGTCGGCGCGCTTGTCGGAGCAGCACTTATCGCAGCGGTCGCGTTCTTTGTGGCCGGCAAGCTCCTCCGCCGACGCCAGCAGAAATTGTGAGTGGACGTGTAAATATGTGACATGTAAAAATCAACCGTGCTAATGGCCAGACGGCACGGGGATCCGTCGACATTCGTTGTCGACGACGGTGACGAGGTGGCACCTATTCCATATAACGGTGGGGGTTCAGATCCCTCCAGCCCTATCATGGAAGAACGCAAGGGCGCTCCGACCCCTGTCGCGTAAGTTGCAACTGCGCTTGGCTATTCTGCGTGTGTGCTGACATTCAGGGTTCCGAGTCCTCGTCCAACTCCGCGTCCAAGACGCGTGCAGCAGGAATTCGACGCCGGGGCAGCCGACGACGACGTCGACTACATCCCGCCCCAATACGACCCGCAGTGGTCTCGACCTCACAACGAGCCAGGGCCGTCGTCTTCAAACACCCCACACCTTCCTTCGCCCCCGGGCGGGGCGTATGCCCAGCTCAAGACAGAATTACTTTCCCCCATCACCCCTCCCACACGTTCGCCCACCGATCCACCTTCAGAAGGCGACGCGTACGTCCAGCTCAAGTCGGACCTATTGTCACCCACCAGCCCTGCGGCGCCTTCTCCGTTCGCCGCCAACAACCCCGCCGTGCCTGGGGGTAATGTGCACGCTCAGCTCGGGTCAGACTTGCTCTCCCCGGCTGGGGACAGGGGTTACTCTCAATCCCAGCTCCATTCGGCGGCATTGTTGGAGAGATGAGAGAAGATTGGTGAGAGTGGATACACGGGGAGCGTGGCTAGGCACTCGTTTATATTTCAACTAGAGTGGGCAGGGCGGCGATATGGATGAGCGCCACACGCGACGGTCGCCATGTGGCGGATCGCATACGAGAGTGCATAAGTGCCACTTTGATAGTTTGGTGGTTAGAGACTAACTCGGCGGGCATCTTCTTGGCGTTGCTTCATGATCAACTGGATCAGCGAGAATGCACCATTACTTTATATATCCCTCGTACCGGATGAATTGCGAGATGATGGACTGCCACTTCTCATGTTATTACGACAATGCCAAAGGCAGCCAAAAAGTTGTGATCGTTGGTTTTTGCTCGAGCGTAGCAGGAGCTGTGGCGCCCCGCAATCCAGCATCTACCCATCACTCTACTTCTTCTTCGTGCACCAATGACATCTATCATGCATCGACAGCATGCACCAGTGCGTTTGGCGCATTTTTCACATCGACGTCGCGACGTCGCTCTGTCCTCGACGTGCTCAACATGCTCGCGGCGAGGATGAACGACACCAAGCTAGTTCAGCCGTTCTACAGCTCCACCGTCCAACTCCACCATGTACCGGCCTTCTCCGGCCGGAGAATGCACCGAGCCACCCCCCCCCCCCCCCGACCTACATGTCTACCCGTGAACCCCGTCCTTCCTCTCTACCTGCCACCCCTTCCTCCCTTCCTCACTTCCTCACTTCTACTCCCCAGACCACCATGCACCTCCTCCTAACGGGCTCCACCGGCCGCGTGGGCCGGCACACGCTCGCGCACCTCCTGTCCGAGGGCCACACCGTGGTCGCGACGGACGTCGCGCCGCCGTCTGCCTCTGCCCCTCTCCCGACTTCCGAGCAGTATGTGTTCGTGACGGCTGACCTGGCTTCTGTGCCCGCCGTGGACGCGCTGTTCGACACCCCACCACCAAGCTCCGCGAAAGCGCGTTCCGCTGAGCAGCCCCCCTTTGACGGCGTGATCCACCTCGGCGCAATCCCAAACCCCCGACCCGACCTCGACGACCGCCTCCTGCACAACAACAACGTGACCAGCAGCTACAACGTCCTCCGCACCGCCGTCGACCGGGGTGTCACGCGCATCACGCAGGCGTCGTCTGTCAATGCGCATGGGATCAGTTATGCGCCCAAGGGGCATACGGTGTTTGACCGGTTTCCGATCGATGAGGACGTGGAGCGCCGGGATGTGAGTTGTGTGCGGTTGGGGGTTGGCGTTGTGGTGGGGGAGATGTTGGGGTGGCGGTGGGGTGGTGTACCGGCGCGCAGAGTCGGCTTGGAAATGGTGACAAGTGCGCTGTGCACTTGATCTGACATTCCATCGGTCGCCGCTATTGCGGTTGGGTGTGTTTGGCGCAAGTCGGCGTGGTGGGGGAAATACACCGAGTGGTCTGCCGTGGAGATGGTGGGCATGGTGACACTGTGTGCACTTGGCAATCTGGAAGATCCCTTACCTTGTGGCCATGGTGCAGGAGGGCGACTCGCAGAGACGCAGAGCAACCTAGCCCCTCCCTCAACTCCACTCCAGCCAGCAACCCACTAACGCCGCAGGAAGACGCGTACGCGACCTCAAAGCACATCTCCGAGATCCAAGCCGACGCCCTCGTCCGCTGGGCGCGCGAGAGTGGCGTCCGCATCGCCTCGCTGCGCTTTCACATGGTCAAGGACGACTACGACGACGCGTGGCCGCTGTGCACCGTGCGCGATCTGTTTAGCTGGGTGTCGTATTCCGCCAGCGCGCGCGCGTGTCTCCTGGGCATTACGAGTGAGGGGTGGGCGGGACACGAGGTGTTTAATATTGTCGCCCCCGAGATTTGTTGGGAGGGAAGTGTGGACAGGCAGAGGAAGGTGGGTGAGCCCCAGGGGGAGCAGCCGGGGACACTCGAGCTGGTCAGGAGGTATATCACCTATCCTGTGACACTGGACGAGGAGTATTTCAGGAAGAGGCCCAGGGCAGCGTTGTGGGTTAGTACTAAGGCTGAGAGGATGTTGGGGTGGAAGCATGAGTAGGCGCGTGGTACACGAGTAAGCGGGACGTGGTAAACGTGTTGGTTGTCGGGTGATGCATCAGTGCTACTGCCGTGTTGATGTGGCTGGGCTGGGGCTGTTCGTGACCAGAAGGGTCTGCTCTGCTGCTTTGACGCAGCTCTGGTCTGTTCTATCAGCCTTGCTACCTGCAGCGAGGCTGTTGTGCCTGTCTGGGACTCGGATGTCTGTTGGGTGTACCGGCATTAGTCCAAACCCCGACCCTTCTGCCCCGTCCACAACCTCCAGACATGAATATGACACGGACCATTCTGCCTGCGACCTGCTCTGACCCGACTCTAACGTCCTGAAGCAACCGGCCACGACCCGACTAACCCTGCGTGCACCAAGACTCGGACCCATCATTATATACATCCGCTACGCAATAGGGCAGCTCGAACTGGTCGATGGTCGAGGGAAATAGCTCGCGACGGCCGACTGCGCGCGGTCAAACCATTTCAGGATGGGCGTTGCGATCATAAACACGCGGGGTGTGGGCTGGGACTGTGATGTGGCGGGGAGCGGGTGTTGTTCTTCGGACGAGGAGTCTTGTTCTTTGGGCGAGGGGGTAAGCGCTGCGTACGCAGGTGGGGGGTTGCTGAGGGGCGTACCAGCGAACGAGCGGACTCGCGCGCGTGTGCGATGTATGTCAAGAGCACGGTTTGACGAAGCGCCTTTAAGGGGCAGGGGAGGGGGCCGGTGGTGGGGTGACTTTGAGAGAGGCTTTTTGGATACACACTGGGGAGGGGGGAGATGGGTGTGATCAGTCATCACGTGGAGGAGTGAGACTGGAGCGGACGTTGTCGTCGGAGTCGGAGTCGGAGGAAGAAGAGGAGGAGGAAGAGGGGAAAGAGGGGCTGGCGGGACTTGAGTCGATGGAACTTGGTGCTCTGGCTGGTGAACACGCGGCACGAGTCCGGGTCCCTACAGCAGGTGGACAAGCTCGACGAGCGACGGGCCGGCGTACTGCGGCTTCTCGAGGACGGCGAGCGAGAGGAGAAGCGAGTAGAGGTTCTGGACCGGGGCGCTCGGAGTCGACGTGCCGTTGCCGCAGATGACGTGCGACACCTTGATCTCGTTGGCCTTGCGCTGGAAGACGACCGACTTGTCGAGGTTGGTCAGGACGACCCACGAAATGGACGAGTCCTTGCGGTGCGTGGCGCGCGCAAAGCGAGTCCACACCTGTGTTGGGGGTGGTCAGCATAAAGACTCACCGGGTGGGGAGGGAGTGGGTAGGTGGGTGAGAGTCGACGGTTCAAAATACCAACCTGGGTGAGGAGGTTGAGGGCGTCGTGGTGGAGGAGCGCACAGCCGTCGGTGTGGGCGCTAAAGGCGCGGCCGCGGGTGGTGTCGTAGGCGACGCCCTTCTCGACGATGCGAACGACCGTGTCGATGAGCTCGTTGGAGACGACGGTCGAGGGGTGGAGCTCGACAGCGACGCTGGCCGTGCCGCCGACCTTGAGCTCGATGCCGGTGGGGCCCGGCTGCGAGCCGCACGGCGCCGAGATGGACCAGAGGCGCGTGTCGGGGAGGCACTTGTTGCGGTACGCGTCCGCGTGGAGGAGGACCGTGTTGAGCGAGAGGAGGAGCGTGCCGTAGACGACGGCCTGGAGGGAGCGGTAGCCGTCCGGGCGCTCAAACTCGAGGAGCTCGCGCGCCGACTGGATGCGGAGCGCAGGGAGACCCGACGTGAAGAGGTTGGGCGCGACGCCCTCGGCGAGGTATGCCAGGAGCGGGTGGTGCAGCTCGTTGCGGACGAGGCGCGCGTCAAAGGTAAACGTGCGCGCGAGGTCCTTTGCCTCGGCGGGGCAGGCGGCAATGGGCTCGTGCGGGCCGAGAGCGTACTTGATCGACGGGAGAGAGAGGCCGTTGATCTGGGTGAGGACCGCGAGCACATCGTGCGTGAGCGCCGGCGCAGGGGGCGCGGCGGGGGTGACGCAGGGGCAGACGTGGTGGGTGTGGGCCGGAGCGTGGGTGTGGGGAGCGGGGCTGCAGCCGCCGTGGCCGTACGAGTAGTGGTGGTGGATCTCGCCGGGCATTTTGAGTGGGTAGTGACTTTTGGTGAGGGGGGAGAAGAGACGGTGAGAGAAGGGAGCTGTCGGAGGAAGTGAAGGGATGAAGAGGAGCAGCAGCGAGGCCTGATTCCTTTATAGCTGGGGGCTGTGCGTGACCGTGGTCGAGCGGGTGCGAGCAAAGATGGCTGGGTGTGTTTGGTGTGTGCGTGGTCGTGCCCGTGGCGCGGTGTGGGTTGGTCTGGAAGTGGCCCGAGGGCGAGGCGAGAGACACAAGAGCTGTGCAAATGTGAGCAAGGGGGATGAGTAGGATTCACAGGATACGCAGGATGAGCACAGATGGATGGACGGGCACGAGGCAGGATCGTGGATACGCCCCGCCTGCGGGGTGCGAGCACGAGGCGCAAGTGCAGATCATTAAAGATCGATGCGCAGGGCGACAGGACAGGTGTGACGCAACACGCAGCACAGAGTATGCGCAGCACGTAACACCTAACGCGCACCACGCACAGGAAACCCTCGTCCCAGTGGTGTGGCCGGTGTGGGCAAAAACGTCTACCACATGAGGGTGAGTGGGAAGTTGGAGGACGTGCGTTTCAGCAGCTATTCCACTTGGGTATCATGGATCGCGTAATGGCAGATGCCAGATGGCAGCCTCTGAGTGGTGGACGGGGACAGCGTTCAGCCAGCCCGTGGCCGGGGCCGCTGCTGAATGTACGGTAGGCCGAGACTTGGGATCCCGTTGTCGATGGGGGGAATCTGGAGCATAGTGTAGAGTGGGACCGAGCGCTAGGGTCCAAGACGCCCCGTCACATTCTCCGAGAGACACAGAACGAGTGCGAGTTGCGAGGCATGCGAGGTTTGCAGGGTAGCGGCGTAGCGAGTGTGAGCATGGGACGCGACTAGTGGGGTGGGGTAGATCAGGATATCAGGATATCACACCAGTGACACAAGATCGACGCTCAGGAATAAAAAACAAGTCGCACGACGAAGGTGATCGAAGGGGGGCACGCCTCCGCAAGCCAGGCCCGCTTACAGTCTGCGTGGTATGTAGCATGTACTCGCAGGCAGGCATGCATGGCGCACAGCGCACTTTATGAAGCCTCGGCGGATCAGCTCATATGTGTGCCGCATACCGCATGCCCGGTCCATGGAAAACCAACGAGGAAGCGAGGAAAAGAAGGCGAGTGGGCATGAAGAGCCAATCGAGCGCGCAGGCGGCGCCCATGTTCCCGATCACATATCCCGCCCTCGCTCTTCTCATCGCCACGTTTCCACGTTGCACCAGCCTGTAAGCTGTAGTGCGCCGTGTTGATCGCCTTGATCCGTTATATCCGTTTCGGCTCGGGGCTAGTGGCTGCTGTGCGCATCCGTGTGAAGCGACAAGGCATTGTCAGCCCATCAAAGACGTACCGACGTACCGACGTGCCTACAGTCACGACGTGACTGGGGTGCCAGCGCGCCCCCGTTCATGCCGCTTCCCCAAGCTCATGGCTAACGTGGCATGTGTGGGCATGGCGCATGGCGTTGGCTTGGCTCAAGGTATCCATGACATGGTATGTGGCATTGGCGATCCGTGCGTTAAGTGCGACAGCGTTCAATCAGCGGTCGGTCGAGGCTTCGGCAGCAGCTCTGTAGATCTGTCGGTCTTTAGGCATTAGCCGTAGGCGATGTAACACGTGCACATCTGTCACGACGTGCATGACGAGTATCGTACGCAGGTGAGCAGGCGACAGTCTGAGGATAAACAAACAAGTTGGGAACAAGTAGAGCGATAGTCGGAATGGCAAAGATGTTGCTGCCTCCTCATCTTGGACTTCTACCGCGGTGACGTATTTAGGCAGGGCTGGTTTCAGCACGCCTGCCCACACTCTGGATGATCCGGGTCATCTCGTCTCAATGGCTTTGCCGAGCGGGTGCCACATTTGCATGCCGGGGCTCTGGTATACGCGCTTGATGTTTTGGCCGCGGTTCAACGCGATTATGCAAGCCAAGGCCACTGTTAGCGTTTTCTTGTAGCGCTGTGCCCAACGTCGAGCGGCCTAGCTGCTATCGGCCACATGGGATTGCAGTTATGGGTGCATGCCCAGCGTAGCCACGAGGGATCAAAAGCGGCGTGTGCCTGGGTTGCCTAGATGCCAGATGCCAATATGCCAGATGCCAGATGCCAGATACCAAAATGCCAGATGGCCAGCAAGGCTAAGCTCAAGCGCGCGACGACGGAGGAACTGGACGCCGTTAATCCGTCGGCTAACTCCGGCCCCCAGCCAGCCCCCAACTGCGATCCCCGGCTCAGTCGTCTATACCCGAGCGCGATAATATAACCTCGAGTGCAGTGGTGGAAGCGCGGGGGTTACGTCTCTGTGATCGTTGTCTTTTGCTATCTCTTATCTCATCTCGATCTCGACGCTGCAACCGTGCGCCATTGTGTAGAACACGACAGCTACAACCGTCCTGGCAGCCAGTGAACTCCACCCCGCAGAACACGAAACACTGAGTGAACCCCCCACGATGGCCGCGTCCGCACTCAAGCTCTCCCCCTCGCTCAAGGCGCTCATCGCCCTCCCAGCCGCGCACGGCGCGCCCACCCCCTGCCCGTCCCGCGCGACGACGTACGCCCTCTTCGACCGCGTCCGCAAGGGCGGCGAGGCGGGCGGTGTCGGCCGCGAGACGTGGCTGTCGCTCGGGACCGCGGCTCTCTTCACCATCAACTCGCCCGATGCCGTCTGCGAGCTCTTCAACTATGCCACGCAGGGCCAGGCCGTCAAGGACAAGGTCCACGCTGCGGCTGTGAGTTAGGTCCACGCCTCGTCGGCGATGGAATGGGGTATTGTTTGTGGCTGACGACAGATTATGCGCGAGGCGGGTCTCAAGTGCATCAGCTTTGGAGGAGTGAGTGTTGTTTGGCGAACGGGGGGTGCGCTAGTGCTGACATTTTTCAGATTCCAAGGGTGAGCTTTGCTAGCGATGTACACGCCGCGGAGAGATGTAAAACCCCCGGGGAGACCTTCATGGAGCCTGCCACGCGCTGGATGAAGCAAAGGCAGCGAGCCTACCTGCGGTGGGATCAAGCTAACGCCAGGCGATCAACAACCTCAACGCGCTCCACGCCCACTTGCCCGACGACGTCAAGGCGGGACTGTGGAAGGCTCCTCAGCGGTGAGTCTGCGCTGTGGTACAGGTGGCTGCTGTGGAACCACCACGCAACGGCACGACGGTGACGCTGGAAGGATTGATGTTGGAGACTGTGGGGCCTGCCGGACGGATGAGCTGCGAGCGATCACAAATAGGATGCCGGGGGCTGCTCCCCAGCACCTTAGGACATTCGCAACATCGTTGGTGGTGTGGGACGCAGCGAAGCGGGTGATGGAGAACTGCCTATACGAGACGACACGGTCCTTGGTCCTGGTCACTCGAGCTATGGAACGTCGCTGACATCAGGATGCCGACCGACCTGCAGGGGCTGTACAAGCGCGGCCGCGTCCTCTGGGACGGCGTGTACGAGCCGCACTCTGAAAAGCTGATCCGCAAGCTGGGCGCCGCGCACCCCGACCTGATTGTGCACATTCTCAACAGCCACTATGGCCCGCTCCTGTCGGACCCGGAGGGCGAGGCGCCCGAGGGTGCGTTCCGTCTGGGCCGCGTCTTGACGAGTGTGATTGCGATTGCGGCGCTGCGGGCGCAGACGGGTGTGGGACCCCAGGTCACGAGCCACGTGTTTGGGCTCAAGAAGGCGCTCCTCGACGGCGGGGGCGGTGACGGGCGTGCCCTCCAGGGCCAGGAGTGGCTTACGACCGATGAGGGCGTCGAGTGGGTCATTAAGAGCGTGGACGACTTTGCCGCGACAGTCCGTGATGGCCAGACGGCGCGGCTGTAAAGTCGGGGGCAAGCTGCTAATGTATATCTTTCTTGGGGGTTGGCAAGGCATGCAAGAATTTGTTGTCAAGGTCGAGAAGTATCGAGGCGGGGAGATGGGTGAATCAGCGTTGGGCTTGGCAAGAAGCACGGAACGCGGCCAGAAGCATCACAAGCGGTCAAGGAGAGCCATGCCCAAGCTTAACACTCTTCCTTACGCTCGAGCTCTCCAAGCTACCGAAGTCATGGCCGCGGCCAGAAACACTTGAGGCGCCACCCTCGCCTCGGTCGCCTTGTTCGCCTTGCCTTGAACAACGGCATCGACATTGACATGCCGGAAAGCGAGCTGCAGACGTGTTCTACAACGCCAGCCGAGCGGTGGAGGCCATGTGCTGCGGAATACATCATCAACCACAACGCCTGCATCGCCTAGGTCGCCTGCATCGCCATCCCCTTGTATTATCGACAACAACAAAAACAACCATGTCCTTGTCAGATAGCAAAGCGGCATTGCTGATCCCGGAAAGCGAGGGAGCGATATTGACTGGCCCAAAGTGGCGACGCGCCACTGCCTAAACGAGAGTGGGCAGCCGTTTCCAGATCTAGCACCTGGGCCGCGACTCTGTCAGCCAGCGCGATCAGCGCCGCAAAGTTATGCTTGACGGCGTGCATCCTGACCACCTCCGATCGCTCGTTCGCACCCACAGCTCGAGTCTGTGCCATCTGCCGCCGGCACCGAGGACAGCTTCAAGACGCCGACTTGTTGGTGGTCCACCCCACCTCCGCACAACTGGCGCGTGCGCCGTCCGCCCGCCGGCCCGTGGGCAGTTGCATCGTTGCGAGAGGCTTCATCGTTGCTGCCCCGCATTGAACCCGGAATGCAGGCTGCACGTCAGTGGGGCTCCGCCAACGTGCGGTGTTAGAAGCAAATCACGGCACGTCCAGTAAACCACCGAGCGCAAGTGGCTGGCATTACTGGGCTGCAGGAGCTAAGGTTTCGGCACAGTGTCAGGGACCCAAGTGCGACGGGGCCTCTGGTGTCCGAAGGCACCGCGCGGTTGGGCAGACGCGTCGGCGGGGGGTTATTCCGCCGCGAGCCGCTGCCAACCGCTCCAAAGCCGCTGCGATGCGCAGAGGACTGTGGTGCTCTGGGACGATGGGACGGCTCCACGACGCCACCAGGGTGGAGGGGACGACGGTGCCTGCTCTGCGCACTGGCTTCTTGTCAGCTGAGCAGAGTGGTTCTCGCCAAGCTGTAGGCAGGCCCTGTCTGGCGTCCACAATGTGGGGTCGGGTTATTTTCGGGGTTGTGTGGTTGGCTGGAACCTCGGCTCCCACCGATCACGACTCGTGCCCAAGAAAATGGGAAACGAGTCGGGCTGGAGCGCTGGCTGGGCACGCACCATGTTCGGCGACAATGGGCGAATAGATAGCGAAAATCATGCAGAATGGTCACCCCGATATCGTTCAGCTCGCCTCGAGCAGCATAGTGCACGGTGCTCGGATTTGTGTGTGTTGTCACAGAAGCAGACCCCGCAGTGGTACGTGGGCGGGGTTCGGGGGCTCGGGGACTCGGGGACTCGGGGCCACAAATCGAAATCGAGTCTGTCGACTTTTGACACAGGCTCAGTTCCACCGACCCTGGCGCACGTTTGGCAGCACTTTCTTGCAAAGCAATGCATGAGGTCTGCATCGGCACGAGCTGCGGGGAAGGGGGAGGGGGCCAGTGAAGCAACAACGTGTCGCAGCAAATGTGTTGCCCCGTGAGGGTCCCCGTTGTGCATTGGGCGTTCGGTGGTTTGGACAATTGAGTTTGTCCGACCTAAGACCGCAACACCCACTTTTCGACCCTCGATGACTGGTCCATTGCTTGGATGCCGATGTGACCACTGAGCAAGCAGATACAAAAGCACCAGCCTCGCACCCGGTTTTGCAGCTCAGATCCCCACTCTTTTCTCGGCCCCCCGCCTCGTCTCTTTCTCCTCTCTCACCTCCCCCCTAATCACCATGTTCGCCCTCTCTCTCCGCAACGCTGTTGCTCGCAACGCGTCGACCCGCGCCCTCTCGCGCGTGGCCGCCAGCCGTGTCGCCTTTGCCCGTGCCACCGTCGCTGCCTCGCGCTCGTACGGTGTCGAGGCCACGTCGGGTGGCTTCTCGGGCCTCGACTCGGTGCCAGGCAAGGTCGAGAATGTCGGCCACGGCATCAAGACCACGAGCAAGATGTACGACAGCGCCGAGGACGCCGTCGCCGACATCAAGTCGGGCTCGCTCATCCTCTCGGCCGGCTTCGGTCTTTGCGGCACTGCCGAGACTCTCATCCACGCCCTCGAGAAGCGCCCCGACATCAAGGACCTCACCGTCGTGTCCAACAACGCTGGTAACGTCGGCCAGGGTGGTCTTTGTGAGTACGCCCAACCAACTTTTTCCCGCAGTGGAGCTCCACCTCAAAACCCCGATCACGTGACTGACGCCGTAATCAGACCCTTTGATTGCCTCGAAGCAGATCAAGAAGATGATCCTCTCATACGTCGGCACCAACAAGACGCTCTCGGACGGCTACATCAACGGCGAGGTTGCGCTCGAGCTCAACCCCCAGGGCACCATTGCTGAGCGTCTCCGTGCCGCCGGTGCCGGTGTCCCTGGCTTCTACACGCGGACGGGTGCCGGCACTGGCGTCGAGAAGGGCGAGATTCCTATCATGTGGAGCAAGCCCGACGCCAACGGCAAGCAGGAGATTGCCATCCCAGGCAACAAGAAGGAGGCGCGCGTGTTTGACGGCAAGCGCTACATTTTCGAGCCTGCCATCCACGGTGACGTTGCTCTCCTCCGCGCCTGGAAGGTCGACAAGGCTGGCAACTGTGTCTTCCGTTACACGACGCGTGCGTTCGCCACGCTCGTCGCACGTGCCGCCAAGTGCGCCATTGTCGAGGCAGAGAACATTGTCGAGATTGGCGAGCTCCACCCCATGGAGATTGACCTCCCGGGCATCTACGTCCAGCGTGTCGTCCAGGCCACGCACGAGAAGAAGATTGAGCTCGTCACCCTCACCGAGGAGCAGGGCGCCGGCGAGGCCGCCGAGCCCGTGGACCCCAAGAAGGCCGCCGCCCAGGAGAAGCGCATCAAGATTGCCAAGCGCGCCGCCCTCGAGCTCAAGGACGGCTACTACTGCAACCTCGGTGTCGGCATGCCTGTCCTCGCGGCCAACTACGTCAAGCCCGGCGTCAACGTCTGGCTCCAGTCTGAGAACGGTATCCTCGGCATGGGCCGCTACCCCACCAAGGAGGAGCTCGACGCCGACGTCATCAACGCCGGCAAGGAGACCGTCACCCTTGTCCCCGGTGCCTCGGTCTTTGACTCGTCCGAGTCGTTCACCATGATCCGTGGTGGCCACGTCAACGTCTCCATCCTCGGCGCCATGGAGGTCTCGGCCAACGGTGACCTTGCTAACTTTATGATCCCCGGCAAGCTCGTCAAGGGTATGGGCGGCGCCATGGACCTCGTCTCCAACCCCGAGATGACAAAGGTCGTCGTCGTCACCGACCACACCGACAAGCACGGCAACTCGAAGATTGTCGCAGAGTGCTCGCTTCCCCTCACCGGCATGCGCTGCGTCTCGCGCATCATCACCAACCTTGCCGTCTTTGACGTCGACCTCGAGAACGGCGGCCTCACCCTCATCGAGACCGCAAAGGGCGTCACCGTCGACGAGGTCAAGGCCAAGACTGCAGCGCCATTCAAGGTCTCGGAGAACATCCAGCTTGACTCGTACTAGAGAACTCGAACTAGATGTCGCGGAACTAAAAATAGGCAAATTGGGGGCAGCTTGTATTGTTAGGAGTTATCTCGGTAGAAGTCGGTAGAAGATCATTGCATTGCATGTAGTCGTGAACAATGGCTCCCCACACGCTGCACTCGAGGTTCCAGTTGGTCATCGCCAGGTCTTGATATGGTCTACCCAGTTGATAAACGTATCTGCACCACATCCACCAAACGCAGCACGACAGAACCTCTTCTGGTTACTGGTTGAAAGGGTGGTGTCGTCCTACATCGGCTAGCTGCCCGACGGCTCCGCCGGTATCGCGTTGTTGAGGCTGTCGACGGCACTGCAATCGTCATGGCCCACTTGTTTGAGTAATGGCGTGCCAGTCCGGTCAGGCCGAATCGCGCAATGGCGCACAGAGACAATAGAGTCCAGTCGTGGCGCAGTTTGATGGGCGTCAAAGGTGAGATGGGTTGGGTGACGGCCGCACGTGCCCTTGTGGGGTCTCCACAGGGTTTATTAATCCGCGGACCCAGTTGAATGCCGCTCTAGCCCCCACGCACACGCATTTGCAGCCTGTCCCTAGTTTCGCACGATCGCATCCCAAGTCTGGACTGGCCATGTGCACCATGTGCCATGTCTCTTGCACCTTTAATTCAACCCCCCCCCCCCCCCCGGTGGCCCCTGGAGTACTACGATCCGGCCCATCCAAGACAACGCGGTGGCTTGCGTGCCCCGCCGCGCCGCGCCCTGGTGGCAGGATCGAGCGCCACTGACGTAGTTGATCCCCCCTTCTTGGGCCCTTGCTTTTGCCCCTTCTCTGCCTTCCTTCGGGTGCAGATGGGCGTCGGTCGCAGGCTTTGCTGCAGGCTTTGCAAGCTTCCCAAGTTGTTACAGGCTGCAACAAGACGCCCCCGTCCAAGCCACGCCGTGGATGCCCAGGTTGTAGTCCGGCTTTGGGCCCTCTGCCCTTTGGTTTGGGAGTCGTTTACCCCGTTTACCCCTTTTCCACACGACAAGTCTAGACAGAGTCGCACTACTGTAGCTTGGACGAGCATCCTACGATCCTTTGACGACTTCGACTTGGTCATCGTGCCCGTCCTACCCGGCATTGACCGGCCCTTTGATCACCATTTGCATCCTTTGCATCATCATCTTTTGGTTAGCACCACACCACACCACTACCGACTTTCAACCTTTTATCGTCATTGCATCTCTCGGCATCCTTTTGACCTACACACTTTCAACCTCTACCTCTATTATAATACCACACCTCGCACACGATTACCACTGCGTCGAGACTCGCACGGCAACCCCCAGACTCCATGATCGTTTCCTAGCAACACCCCAATACCGTTCCTTTCTTTCCTCGCCGCCCTCGGATCGCCCCACGCACGTCCGTGCTCGCGTCCCTGCGGCGACCGCGGTCACCTCGTCGACAATAACACAACATGTCGATATCGTCGAGCGGGAGTGCCGCCTTTCCATCAGCCGACGAACTCGCCGTGCGAGGTTTGTTCAATGCCACCACTATCGAAAGACCACCGTCTTCCTTGTCCCCGGCGCTCCGCGCGCACTCGTCGTCGTCGACGCGCAAGCCTCCGACCGCCGACTGGATGTCGGGATGGGCGACACTCGTCCCCCAGCCAAACTACCCGCTCCTCGAGGACAGGCCAAAGGGTGCCAACGTTCGCTTTCAGTGCGTATCGCGTCAAAGGGAAACGTCATGCTGTGCTGACCTTTGACCAGTTTCTGTCCGGCAGGGGACCCAAATTGTGTGTTTCTCTCCTCTCCATTCCACCAGATCGATCTTGGCACACACTTGCTAACGTAGCTTTAGCGGCGTCCAACTTTCGCCGCCAGGCTCAGGTCGAAGCCCTTGATACCGTCTCGTCATCTGCAAAGCGCGCCGCCACCTCGAATGGCTCATCGTCATCGACTCTGACGGTTCCCAACCCTCGTCACTATCGCCCACCATCAACTGTTCTCGCGTGGTGGGAAGACGATCTCGGCCTCTGGTTTGTCCTCGAGGCCTCGCATTTGAGCTATACGCCGTTCACCGACGTATGGCACGATATCGTCGGTGCCGGGTGGCCAGAGCAGTGCTCGCCAGACGAAAAGGGTTTGGCCGTCGAGAAGAACTGGGCGGCCGCCTGCGACCTCCTTTTACGAGCCGTGCAGTGTTTGCAAGCTCTCCATGATCGACAAATGTCACTAAATTGGTGTCACCCCGATTGCTTTGGCGTAACGGGGGGCCAAGTGGTCATCAACCGACTGTGGGGCGCAACGGCCTTGCCCGGCCTGTCCTTGCCACCGCTCATTACACCTGCCCTCGCCGCTTCAGCACTGTTCACTCGCGAGGCGCTGCATCACAGCACATGCAACCTAAGCGAGGCCTACATCTTCCGCCATTTGCGATACCTCGCCCCAGAGGCTGCCATCTCGCGCCGTGTATCTCCGAGCAACGACATTTACAGCTGGGGAGTGCTCGCGTACGAGCTGGTTACGGGGACAACGATTGACGGCGGTCCGGATTCCCCCGACCTGTCGGAAATCGACCTCCTCGCCGATATCCACAAACACATTACCCATCGCATACGCCCTCCGCTGGAGACGTTAAAGCGCGTGGCCGAGATCGGGTCCGTCGAGTTGGACATGCCGCCCAAGCAGCTGTCTGACATCATCATGTTGGCTCTGGCAAAGGACCCAGAAGACCGGTACAACTCATTTGATGCCCTGGTGTATGATCTGCGCAAGTTGTCGCAGATCTGTCGAGCCCGTGGCGATCTTTCCAAGTTTACCCCTGGCGAGGTCGACCGCATCTCGCGATTCAGTTTACCACCGACCGTCATTGAGCGAGAATCACAACTCGAGGCCCTCGACGCCGCGTTCGCCGCCGTCGCCCAGGGCACCGCGTCATCGCGCGTCATCAACGTCTGGGGCAACAGTGGCAACGGCAAAACGCGTCTTGTTGACGAGTGGGCGAGCAACATTGAAGTCTCGGATTTGGGTAACAAGTGTCTCTTGGGTTGGGCCAAGCCCGACGAGCACGTCAAGAAGCCTCTGGCCAGCTTTGTGCAGATCTTCCAGTCCCTACTGGACCGCGTCCTCACTGATCCTCGAGAGGACGCAAAGGACTGGCTTGACAGGATCCGCACTGCACTGGGCTCGCAATGGGCATTCTTTGCGTCCCTTCTTTCTCGAGACTGTCGTCGACTCATTGGCGAAGAGACAATGTCTCACGCACCTGCTATAGAGGTAATTGCACCATCAGTTTGGCATCAGTTTCAACTCACCGTTCGACAGTGGGAGAAATTC
Source organism: Pascua sp. PH4015B (assembly GCA_025502685.1). Lineage (NCBI taxonomy): Eukaryota > Fungi > Basidiomycota > Tremellomycetes > Trichosporonales > Trichosporonaceae > Pascua > Pascua sp. PH4015B. Next base: position 286,405 of record JAMFRD010000016.1, read on the forward strand.
CTTGCCGCGTTTCGTTCATGGTCGTGCCGTTTCCTTCAACTCTTTGCGACAAGGGCGCGACCCTTGATTCTGGTGATCGACGACACCCAGTGGTTGGCACAGGATGAGGTAGATGTGTAAGTCATCCCCCTCTGCCTGTAGGAGGTGCTGATTCCCCTAGGTGGCGCGACATTATCGACGGTGCGACTCCACTCAACTACGGTACGTTCCCTCTTTCAGCATACCCGCTCATGCGCAAGCCCTCATCGTCACCATGACTCGGTCCGAGGCGCTGGAACCCCCACCGCAAGCGTCCTCTCTGTCGGCAAGCACGACCAGCGTTCCAGTCCATCGACTTACAGAGGAAGGCGTCGCGCAATTCATCAACACATGCCTGAAAGGGCGTGTGGCGAGCTCGAGCCAGGCGATCGCTAGTTTCCTTTACGGAGAGACTGACGGCAACCCACTGTTCCTCCAGACGCTGATGACGACTCTGCTTAAGGAGCAAGTCGTCTCGTTTGATTATGGCAGCTTGCAATGGCGGTTCAACCTCGTCGCGCTTCAGGCGCATCTTTCGGACGCAAGCTTTGACGCGTATCTGGAGAATGTCATGCGTCGGCAGTCTTCAGACGTCCAGGACATGTTGAAGGTGCGATTTCTTCATCTGTAGGCGCCCATCTGACTACTCAGTTCCTATCAAACCTCCCATCTTCAGGGTTTCCGTTGTCTCTCCTGTCGTCGGCGATTGGAAAAACGTTTGCCGACACAGACAACGTGGTCCAGGCCGCAGTGTCCTCAGGCTCCGTTACACTGCGAGGGGATATTGTTCGGTTCACCCATGATCGCCAAAGAGTAAGTAATGCCAGATCTCGCCACACCGGTCCGGTCATTAACACACCCAGCTGGCGGCGCAACGGCTCATCGCCGAAGATGAACAGGGTCGAGTACACGAGAAGATCTTTCAACTGCTCTCGCGCCCCGATCTCGTCGGCGATTATCTCTTTGACGCAATGGAACAAGCCCTCGCCGGCCGGAAGCTGGGCATTCAAGTGACTTCTGATGTCAAATTGCTTCCTCTCCTCCTGGATGCCACGCAACGCGCAGCGACTTCGGCAAGCTTTAAGTCTGCCAAGCACTTTGCCGAGCGTGCTGGTCGTAAGTTGAGCCTCGTAGGCTAGAGCTAACTGTAGGCGTTCTGGACAATTCGGGAGGCATTGCTGCCTGGATCAAAAGGGATCGAGCGTTAACGTTCCGCTACGTGCGCTTGTCCACCGACTTGTCGACGGTCTTCCATGACCATGATGCGGCATTCAAAATGGTACTCTTTTTGACGGCGTCGTCAGGCTAATGGCTAACATTGCACAGCTGGAAACCATCATGCCTCTGTGCCAGACATCCACAGAGAAGATTGTGACTGCAACCCTTCTCGTCAAACAACTCATTGCAGGTAGGTTCAAAATTCGCCACAGAGGCAGCTCTGGGGCAGCTCTGCTGACTGCGCTGATCATAAAGCGAACCGTCCACTCGTTGCCATAGACCGGCTTCTGGAAACACTGGACGAGTTTGGATATCACCCTGAACATGCGCGCGCCGTCCCCCTTTGGCATCCGGAGCGGCCTGAAGATGTCCTAGCGTTTGACAAGGGGCTCAGCAAAGAACCGCCCGACCCCGATGATGAGCGCGTTCTTATCCTATCCTTGCTTGCGTTTGCTGGACCAACAATCTATGTGACGCAGCCGCAGCGACGTTATGCGTTCTTCGAGCTAGGGATCTCCATTGCGAAGCAACTGGGGCACCTCCATGAAAGCATGGGTTACCTCACGGTGGCACATGCCGTGACGGTGAGTGTTGATGGTTATTTTGGACAAATGCTGACCTCGTAATAGATCTCGAACGCCCCCGTGCAGCATGCCCTCCTCGGCGTTGCACGGCGAATCGCCCTGACAGGACCAGTCACGTACCTCAGGAGCAGCACCCTCATTGCCATCGGCTGTTTAGCACCTGTGTGTATTCGAAAGAGAGAGGCCCGTTTATTGACAGCAGTACTTTGACGACTTTACAGCCGTATCAGAGCTACTCGAGTCGAGCTTTGACGCGTCGCTGGGACAGGCCGACCACGAAGTTGCAAGCTGTAAGGCGTGCACGACGTTGTTGGTTGATTGCTAACGACCAGATGTCGTTGGGCTAGACCTGGGAGTCCGACTATTTGCCAAGTCTCCTGTTTCCTGGGAGCCAGTTCTCCGTCGATATGAGCTGATCAAGTCGTACATGACGACTTCCCACCAGCTCTTTATCAACATTGAATTGCAGTACGGAGAGTGCCTCGCTCGTCCGCCCAACGCCGAAAAGCCATGGCTTTTGGATGGCATTTTCTACCGTCGACGCCAGATAGAGAATAGTCTCCGGCTTCAACATGCCATTTACGACACGTTGACGCTCCGCCTTCAACTGCTGTACGAGGCACCGAAGGATGTGCTCGAGGCCGGTATCAAGGCTGCGCGCAAGACGCTGGAGGCGTCAGAAGGCCTCATCTTTGCCATCGAAGCGCGTTGGCTTATGGCACTGGCTGCCCTGCGCTGCAAGACAAACTACCACCTCGTCGAGGATGGCCGAGCGTTCTTGGCCCAGTATGCTCCATTTTCGCCCGACATTCGCATGCGACTCGACTTTTTGAACGTCACAGAGAGTATCACCAAGGACGTATTCGAGGCGCTCCCGGAGGCAGAAGCTGTCATTCAGCGGTTTGACGAAGAATCTCGATACCTGCTCTCGGGCTGGCTCAACGCCGACGTTGCGTTCGCGTTGCTCGAAGCGACAGGCTCTCCCAAGCTGAGCGCTGGCTTTATCCGTGGTGCCTTTGACGCATATCGCCTTGCAGAAGCGTATGGCATGTGCGAACTGGTCCGCAAAAAGTACCCAGACGTCTGCTCGTCCATGGTGTTGAATGTTCGTGGGCCACGCGAGTACTTTAGTGTCGGCGACTTTGCGGCCGACAACATGTCTCTCGGCATCCCCAACCGTCGCGCTTCCTACTCGACCATCAGCGATACCACCACGGCGTCTTCGCAGCCAATCACCGAACCAAACGAGCCCCTTGTCCCGAATGAGAACCTCGACACACTAGCGTATGTCGTCACTCGTCGTCCCCTAGCTTACAATCAAGGCTTATGCGATCGTCGCTGGCTCTTGCACAGGAAAAGGATGGTCTTGTGCTCATGTGCACACTGCTTCGGATCCTGTGCCAGTTTGCAAGGTGTGACTATGCCGCGATCGGCCTCAGCGACGAAGACGATCGCTCGACGTTGCGTCTCAAAGCCGCTGGACCGTTCCATCGGATCGTGTCCTATGACCTCGACGTCAGCGATGACGCTGCCCAGAACGTGTGCCCAACCGGGACCATGCTACACGTCGCGCGCACTGGAGTCGTGAGTGACCTGGACCAGGCTGTACGCTAACCTCCGCAGCCGATTTCGCAGCCTAGTAAGATGTCGCGACTCAGACACGACCCGTTCTACAGGGATCGACAGCCGCGCACTGTCCTGTGTCTTCCGATTATCAACCAAGGCGTGCAGTCTGGTGTCATTCTGCTCCTTTCGATGTCGTCGGCCAGTGCCGCCATCCAGTCCGAGTCGGCACGGGAGGTGGTCAGCACGCTTGCTACGTTTGCATACATCATCCACCTCCATCATGTCTTTACGAGCCGTCTCAAGACCGAGGTCGCGCAGCGAACACGCGAGCTCACTTCTGCGCTGCAAGCAAAGACCCAGTTCCTGTCACAGTGTAGCCACGAGCTACGCAGCCCGCTGGCAGCCATCATGGTATGGTACCAACAAGACTACTACCGCGGGCGCAGCTAACGTGCCAGGGTCTCACAGCGGTGCTCGAGGCCAGCCCAGGGTTGACCGCTGTGCAACGAGAGCATCTCCAAACGATCACCGCGAGTGGACAGGATCTACTGTCCCTTATATCGAATATCCTTGATCATTCCAAGCTCGAGTCCAACTCTGTGCAGCTCGAACACATCCCATTCCAAATCCGCGACGTCATCGAGTCGGCACTGGACATTATCGCCCCGGTTGCCCAGACGAAGAATGTCGAGCTCACCGTTGTGACCGTCTTCCAGAACGACCCTCCTGGTTTGGTAGGCGACCCCTTCCGCATCAAGCAGGTGCTTCTCAATCTGCTGTCCAACGCGGTCAAGTTTACGCCTCCGAGCAGTGGCTCCAAGCGCAGCGCGCGTGTCACTGTTGAACGCAGTTGGGAGGAGCTGGACAATGATCGAATCCGGATATCCCTCACAGTGGCGGACACTGTAAGTCGTGCACACCCGAGCAACTTGGCCGAAACCTGCTAACGATCGTCCAGGGTGTCGGCATTCCTGCGTCCAAAATGGGCAAGCTCTTCAAGAGCTTTTCCCAGGTCGATTCGTCCATCACGCGTTCCTATGGCGGAAGTGGTTTGGGTCTCGTCATTTCACGCGATCTTGCGCGCCTCCTTGGAGGTGACTGCACTGTCGAGTCCGAGTTTGGCAAGGGCTCCAAGTTTACGTTTACCTTCCTCGCAACCCGTGACCCAAACTGGAAGCCGACCGCGCTGCGCCGGTTTTCGACCCCGAAGCAGTGCTTTGTCCTCAGTCCTCAAGATATGGTCTGGGGCAGCCTGCTAAATGAGGACCTGGGCGTGTTCAACTGCGTGACGACACTTTTTACGGACAATGTGCACCTGGCCCTGGAAAAGGATCGACGGGGTGGCCTCAACTGTGGCGTCGCCTTTGATATCCTGCTTCTGGACGCCGCAAGCCTCGATCGCAATACCCTCAACCGCATGCGCGCGCTCCAGCCAAAGGCCAAGGTAAGTGAGAGCCGGGAGGGCTTGATCGAGATCGGGCACTGACGTCAGTTCCTGTACGTGGCACGCGCGACCGAGATTGCTCGGCAAATGAGCAGGCTGCAGATTCCGGTACGTCACAGTGACATGCGCATCCACGCCGCCGTCGCTGTTTCACCCCCAATTTCGTAGCTGACGCACTCCACAGCGCGAATCCATTCTCTCGCGCCCCCTCAAATTCAAGTCGCTGCACGACACGGTTGTGCCGCCTGCTGCCGAGCCAGAGCGCAAGCCGTCGCCCACGGTCAAGCCCGGCATTAACCGCGAGCTCGCAAAGGAGATGCCACTCGAGATTCTCGTCGTCGACGATTCGGCTGTCAATGTTGCCGTGTGTCGCCGAATCCTCGAGCTGTACGGCTACAATAATGCCGACGCGGCCGCCGATGGCATGCAGGCTGTTGAGGCGGCAGAGAAGAAGAAGTACGACATGATCCTCCTCGACCTCCAGATGCCAGGTGAGTACCGGATTGTGCGGCGCTACCGATGTCCGTTGCTGACGCCGACGCAGTGCTCGATGGCTTTGGCGCGCTCGAGCGTATCCGTGACAGTCCCCTCGCCGGCGACCCATGCTGTGTCTCCCTGTCGGCCAACGTAGACAAGGTGAGTGAACGTCCAGGATACGCACCAAGCCCTCATTCCTCCTCCCTCCCTCCCGCTTGCTTACGTCCCAGGCAACACAAGATAGATGTATCGAAGCGGGCTTTTTCTCTGTTCTCAGCAAACCAGTGGATATACCACGTCTCGGCGAGATTATTTTCCAAGTGTATCACCACCGCAAGGGCATGGTCCCGCATGGCCACCTTTAGATGTAAATTAGCTAAATAGACTGCATATCACTCATCATGCATCCGGTTTTTCGGGCAGGTTGGGGCGGGTTGAGCTCTGAAAGCGAAAGTGAATAGGACCAGCGCTGGCAGAGCAACAGCTCACATCATGCCGTCGTCAAGCAAGCATTTCCGCTGTCGACAAGGAACAGCACAGAGCCTTGTTGTGACGGTCTCAACCGAAACGGAGTTCAAATATGACGTCGACGGGGTCTCCAGAACCATCACGCCGGGCGGGCGAGCCAGAACAAGCTCTGCGATGAGCTGCAGAGCTACAGCCAGCGCACTACCGCCAACGACGACGTGGTCCCGCCCTGACGTTCGACCTGTTGCGGGATTCATAGGACGAGGGCGAGGCAGGCCTAACGCCCCCGCCGAGTTGGCGAGCTGGGTCTGCTGGGCCTGGGTCTGCTGGGTCTGGGTCGGCTAGGTCTGTTGGGTCGGGGTCGGCTGCGTCGGCTGGTCTGCTGACTACATGTGATGGCTTGACAGGACCCCAAGTTGCGGTCTACACCACGCCGCCAATACTCGCCGTCTACTACCCGACACGCAGGACAAAGCGGAGAGCTGCCGTTGGTTTACAGCTGTCATTCATTCACAGGGAGTCCTGCCTCGGTGCTGGCAACCCAGGCGGGAGTAAACTCCAGCCCAAAATCCCTGGTATTGTAATGCCCGGCCGCCTCTTGTAATCGCGAGTTATCTCGGCGCACCGAACCCGGTCTGGCAACGGAACCCGTGCAGTCGGGAATCCGAAAAGCACGTGCCCGACTCGGCCGTACCGAAACACCGGCCGCGAGGCACGCCGCTAGCCCTCGACCTGTGGCCCTGAATGAGTGATGACTGACTGATGGGCGTGGCTGTGGCGGAATGGGGATGGAGGATGGCGGATGGCGGAAATGACGACGTGGGCGGTTGACGTCGACGGCGTTGATAACGACAAGAAAACGGGGGGGGGGGGGGGGGGGGAGGGCGGAGAGGCAGATACAGGTGGTATTGCCCACGAGGGGAAATATCTGCGGCGTGGCGCTTGACGATCTTGCGAGCCGTTACAGTCTGAGGGGAGGGTGATTTTGATTGTTTTTACATCTCTAGAGGACAAGGTGATGGCCGAGTGTATGAGCGGTATCGTGGACGACACTCCGGGCCGCGAGAACCAGGCCGTGTCGGTGCTGGTGACTCACGAGGCATGTCTCTCGCGCCAGTTGGCTAGGAACAAAGGATCTAGCGTTGGGATCCCTATCTACATTACATGACATGCCATGCGGCAGGGCCAGAAGCACTTTCCCTCTGGCAAGGAAGGCAGGGGCCAAGGGCTCGCTGGGGACTGCGTAATCGCGCGCGGCCGCGGCGGGGGGCACGACCAGAAACTGCACGACGGAGAACTGGACGCGGGTCTGAACGCGGGTGTGGACGGAAGCAAAACCTTCCATTTGACCGGATGGGGTAATTCGCGGCTTCTCTGGCGGGTGGCGTTGGCATATTGGTCCGAGTGGCGAATTTGCGGCTAGAGTCAGTCAAACTGTGTGACGTCTACGTCTGCCTTTTTTTTTTCGCTATCTCTGGGCGCTGGGTGCTTGTTGTGTGTGTGTGCGGCCGTGGTGGCGGCCGCGCACACCGAGGGGATGACGATGGTGAGCCGCGTACGTAGAGGGCTGGGCGTGCTGGGTAAGCATGAGGGTCAGGGCAGCCAGACTGAGGACTGAGCCTGCGATGGAGGCTAGAACGGGGCTTGAGTGTCGCGCGTGGCGTGCCTCGCCGCTCGGGGTCGGGGGCCGGGCAAAGAGGACGAGAGGTTAGAAGTGAGAGGTAGAGTCGGTGAATAGAACAATCCGAGGGCGGACTCACGCCCACGGAGGTCGACGGACCGAGCGGGACCCAGCTGGGTATGGCGGGGTGTTGGCTGCAACTTTTTAGGATGACGCATCCACGAGGTTGGGATGGGGGGACATAAAAGACCTCGTCGGGGGTTGAGGACCAGAACAAACACAACCACCACATCAGTTCGAGCATCGATCACTCATACACATCCAACCCCTTCCTATCCCACTCGTCCCAGTTTACTACCACCCAATAATCCCCAACAATGTTCGGCAAGGACAAGAATGCCAAGAAGGGCGCTGCGGGTGAGTAGACCTACCTAGCCACTCGTGGCTCTCCGAGTCGTGGTGACTGACTGTCCAGAGGAGGCACCCAAGGGCCGCATCGGTCTTCTCTTCTCGACCAAGCGCCAGATTTTCGTGCTCTGCTTCATGATCTTCTTCTGCGCCCTCGACGTTTCTCTCCTCGGTCTCATCTCGGAGCAGCTCCAGAAGTACGGCAACGACTGGACGAGCTACCCTGATGGACGATTCTACCACGCCATCGGTCTTGGGTGAGTGCAACGAATGACTGCCATGTTTCAAGCATTGAGCTAACGCTCAGCCTCTTTGCGACCATCTTTGGCCTGCTGTTCGGCATGTTCCACGCGTGGCTCTCGCACTTCCTCATGCTCTTCTGCATGTTCGCCTCGGGCGTCTTCTTCGGCACCGTCGCGGGTATCCTCTACTACACGCCCTTTGGCCACGGTCTCCAGTGCGGCAACCCCGTCGACCGCTTCCCGGCAAAGTACCAGCCCTTTGTCAGCGAGTGCTCGCGCATCACGGCCATCTCGGGCCTGTCCTGGGCCATGTTTGCCCTCTCCGTCATCGGCTTCTTCTTCTTCTTCTTTGACAAGTTCTCCATCGTCTCCCACCGCGACCACATCTACATCCCCTACGAGGCCCCCGTCAAGCCCGTCAAGATCCACCACGACGAGGAGTCGGCTCCCAACGCCGAGTGGTAGACGAGACTTCCCGCGAGCGACTCAATCGCAACCACCCTGCATTCTACAGCATCCACCATACATTCATGCTATACTATAATGAATCGCATTATTCCCTCTACCTACATATACCCATTTCGTCGTGTGTTTGTTTCCTTCAAGCTGTTATCCATATTCTGCTTACCAAAACACCAAAACGCCATACCCACACACCCGCCTCGAATGCCCTCACGTGCCTGCCACAGAACACCTGCATGCCACAAACTTTTGCGGCCACTTACGTCACTACCCCCTACGCACCCTTGCTACCATCCGTGCTCGGCCGTGCATCCTGATTGACTACGACGACAATCGGCCAGCCCTGGACGCCGCTGGGTACCCAGGCAACCCAGACATACCGCGCCGATACCCCACATTCCTGGCAGCTTGGCCACTCGGCCGCCGGTACAGGTGCCAGGTATGTGGTAAGCAGCGCTTTGAGCTCGAGATCTCGATGGCCCGATCAGATGCGCTGTGGCTTTATTTCGATGTTTGTTTGAGATAAAGGCAAACTGGAACTGGCTCTGCCCCGTATTTACAGGTCATTTGTGGAAAGAATTCGCTCGGGGCATGTAATCGGGACATACGGCAATCGTGCGTGGCTTGCAGTGGACGCTGACTGACTCGCAAACAGGAAGGTGTGACGACCTACGGCAGCCTGTGACAGAGGGTACGCAAGTCCAGTTTTACAAGCTTGAGCCATCAAAACGACGCACCCCCAAATAGCTGGTCGACCCCAATTCCAGCAGCAGCTTGCGACTTCTTACAGCCGGTGACAACAAGTCCACAATGTGAGCAGAGTGAGGCCGTGTAAGCAGCTGATCAATGCTCAGCAGCAGCAGCGTCGCCGCATGCACCGCATGTGCCCTTTTGTTGACCTATACGTCCCAAGCTGTACAATGCTCGACCTCCCCCCTTCCCGCAGGACACGGTGACGAGGACAATGGCCATGGGCTTTGAACGAATACGAGGAGGTTCTGCACAGGCTAATGTGCATGTACTGACACGAAAACGCAATGACCCAGCGTTCCTGCCAATCTGTACCCCAGCACGTAGAGGACTGTGTCGAACTCGCCCACTTTCCAAGGTGCAGCGTAGAATACAGTGCCACTCGCGGGAGCCAGCCGCAAGCCGAAGCCCCAGTACAACCCTCTGGGGGGTTGGTGTTGGATGTATACAGCCTGCGACTTGAAGTCCACAATGCGCCGAGGCATGTGCGACTCGGCTGCTGATGGGATGAGATTGAGTCGCTCACCCAGTCGCACACGACGCCACTGGGACATAGTCGCCCGCCACAGTCGGCGTGTCGCTTTGGGCGAAGGCGATTCTGCTAGCCATGCTGAAAGTGGATGGGAGACGCACAGGGGTGTGCGAGTTACAGCAATGGCTGAAGGTGAAACGACATTTGGCCGATAAAGCGGGCTGGGACAAGGTGAGCTGGAATAAGGCGGGCTGGAGCAAAGCGGTCAGGGATAGAGCGACTTAGCACGCAGGCCTGTCACCATGGTCGAGGGCGACTCTGATCGCCTTGTCACAGGGCTGTGGATGAGCAACGCTACTATGGTTACTCTGTGAGCCACTGGGCAGAGGAGAATAACCCGACCATGTTGTCTGTTCTCCTGACAAGGGGAGTTGGGCTAAACATTTTGGAGATCGAGTGGGCAAGGACGCCGACCTGACATTGTGGACGTGGGAAACTCGGCTCTTCTTGATGCATGGCGCTGTCTCCCTGGTCAACCCCTACAGCTGGCCAGAGGAGACGCGGGGTGGAAGGCAACCAGCTTAGGCTTCCGCGTGACCGGACACGCCTGGCAGACGAGGAGTGGGCGAGTTTTATGAGTGCTTTGAGGTACTATGGGTTTCGCGAAAAGCATAAGAATGGCGCGCCTGTGAAGCAACGCTCACTCCGACCTCGCGAGCACGAGGTTATCGGCAATCGATGGGTACTCGGTGCGATTGGAAGCTCCTTTGCCGAGACGGTGTGAGGCGGCCTGGTACGATCCCTGACAGGCTGCACTGGGCTGTCATTAGTCGTCAGCCGAGGATCGGCCACACATGGCTTTGCGATGAGCGGAGTGAGGTTGAGGAGTTGGTGTTGTCGTGGAACTGCGTTTAGGAGTCGTCTTGTTTCTGAGGGACCATCGACTTGGAGTCCAATTAGGCACCAGCACAGTGAAACTCCTATGCATACTTGTTCAGTGCTGCGTTCTCCACCCTCCTGTCCTCGGTGCTCCTGGGGTTTGTTTCACAGCTCTCGTCTTCACGCAGGGGGGAACGTTCCTTGGAACATCTTTCCGACACTCCAGTACGACTGCTTACTGATCACGTTCAGAACCCCGACACCGGTCCATTCAGCCTCTGACAAGAAGGTTGGCCGATGGCGCAGGATGGTCCAGAGTTACCACTTTCCACACATATCTCTGCAGGAGTGAAAGGCATGAACGGCGGCATGTCTACCCCTTGCGTCTGACCGTTTAGTCCGAGGCGGTACGTCTTGTGGACTGGACCTCCGTCCCTACCTCGTTCGGCGCATGCCCAGCGACGCGGAAAGGCTGAGCGCCACACCCTCATGAATAGACTCCTCGCATGTCCTCACACCGCGGCCGTTGCATTCGATGATGAGTAACGCACGCCGACGACGCGACGCGGCGAGGCGCGTCGCGGGCTACCCGCGCTGGTGACAGGTGAGACTTTCCGCTCTCGGGCACACATGTGGGAAACCGTCAGGGACACCGAGCCCAGCCCGCTCATGGGTCGTTCTGCATGTTCTTTGGTGGGTGCTTCTGGAGAAGACCGGGGTGTGGATAAGCACAGCGTCTTTGGGCGGTGGTGGTGGTGCCGGTAGTGACGGACAAGTATGGATGCAACCCGGCAGTGGTGTGGTAAGAACTGTGTCCCATTGGATTGCTGCCAATGCACGGAACAAACTCTCAAACGCGCGACATTGCACGGGTGTGCCTGTTTTGCGGAGTCACGTTTCCCCGTGGCGGGCGCCATGGCGTCGCCGGCGTATCGAAATATGGAGGACTGGCCGGACTGGCGTGCGACGGCGTAAGCCAGCCACTCCGAATCGGTGGGTGAGGGACAAAGAGGTTAGTCGCCACGAATGTTATTGTTGTCGTCGTCGATCGTCATCCCTCGCGTGCAGTGGCGTGATGGCCACCCAGATGTTTGTAGAGACCGAAAAAATATTTGATTCCGTCACCGAGATCCAGCACCATCCAGCATTGCTATGCACTGCGCTGTTCTCCGCATTACAGGCGGGCGGACCTTGGAGACGACGGTGGGACTGTGGATGTGTATTATTATGGGATCTGGATATCGGTATGTTGCCCAGGCCCTACGAAGAGAGCTTTGCCGAGGCGAGCGCGAGGCACCGTGTTGATATTCCAATCAAGACAACATCTAGCCGATCCTCCTTCCGAATTGAAAAACAAAAAAAAAGGTCAGCTGGACAATCCTTGGCGATGCGTGCATGATCTCTTCTACGCTCTTCTACCACGCGCTTCCACTGGCTGTGATGCATGTGATGCACTCTGTGAGGTCACTCTGGTCTAAATTCTGTTTGTATGCATCGCCGCAGGTGCTGCCGCCGAGGCCGTCTCTCTAGCACTGTGGTGGAGGGAGATTAGAGGGGGGATTTGCTTCTATAATTGTAGCGGGCAAGTCCGTTAATGTCCTCTAATAGCAACGTGGACCCTGAGTGGCAAGCCAAGCACTCCGCCCCCGGGGAATCCGAATCTCTCCCTCACTCACTCACTCGGCAGACTGCGCCGCGGCCGCTTGGCGCGCCCGCCGTGTGGGGTGAGTTGGCGGCAAACAATCTTTTGGGTCGAATTGACTTTGCCCACACGCCGCCGCCAATGTGCGGCAGGCGGCAGGCGCCAGGGACGGTGCAGGGGTCAACGGGCGGGAGGCAGAGTAAGCCATTCCGAACATGACTACTGTACAGAGGACTGTGCGCAGATCATTACGAGTACTCCACTCCGCTCCGCTCTTCTTTCCACATCTTGCACATCTCACTTTTCTTGGTCCCAAGCCTTGGCCTTAAGCACCACTCCACACCGCCGTCGTCAACGTGTCTTTTTGAGAACACCCACTACACTCCACCACTCTTTCTCGTCCATGGACCATTCCACTCCCCCACCGGCAACACTAGCTCCACGACCCGCGACATCTCGAACGACTGCGCCACCGCCCCCCGCCTCCACACTATCCGACACGGGCCCAGACGCGTCTCCGCTGCACCCGTCCATCTCTTTTGTGTCGTCGGCGACTACGAGCAGCAGTAGCCAGTCGTCGACCTCGACCTCTTCATCCCCCATCAAGGCCATGAACCCAACTGCCAACGGCTCATCGTCGACGCTCACCACCGCCCCACAACAGGCCGCACTGGGGACCATGTCTGCCTCGGCCCCAGGTCCAGCACCAAGGGCGGCGCCCCACGCCGACCCCCTCAGAAGACGGCGCGGCGTTGTCGGCTGGATCCAGCATGCGGTCCTCAACACCCCGCCATCATTCTACGCCATGACCATGGGTACAGGCATTACATCCATTCTCCTCTACAAGTTCCCTTACAACGCATATTGGCTCCGGGTACTCGGCATCATTGTCTTTGTGATCAATGTCGTCCTCTACAGCGTCCTCTCCATCCTCACCATTGCGCGATACGTCTTCTTCCGCGGCGTGTTTGGCATTGTCGCCAAGCACAATGTCGCTGGTTTCTTCTGGGGTTGCGCACCCATGGGTTTCACGACGATTGTTGTAAGTCTTACCTTCGACGTTGGTGTGCGGCCATTGCTAACCGCTCAGAACATGATGGCGTTCGTGTTGGTACCGGCGTGGCACGGCCCATGGGCGGGCATCACGTTTGGCTTCTGGTGGTTCAACGTTGTCACGTCCATTCTTGTCAACTTTGGCATGGTGTTCACTCTGTAAGTCGCATCCGACTTTACTGCTCGTGTGCACACCACTTACGCACCCAGGTTCACTCGTCAGTCTCAGACCGCAACGTCGTTTGCGCCAACCATCCTCCTGCCGATTGTCACGTCGGTCGTCGCGGCCGCATCGGGCGCTCTCGTCTCCGAGGCCCTCATGCCCGTCAACTTGGGCCTGGCGCGTTCCACCCTCATCGTCTCGTTTGTGGTATGGGGTACCGGTGTCCCCGTGGCCATGATGGTCGTCGCCCTCCTCATCTACCGCTTTGCACTCGGTGGCCCCCCAGGTCCCATGGCGCTCGCATCCGTCTTCCTCCCACTCGGACCGATGGGCCAGGGCAGCTACGGAATCATCAACCTCGGTGCAAGTGTGCGCCGCTTGGCATACGACTACGACTATCCCTTCATCCCAGGAATGACCGACGCGATGGGCGCCAAATACATCGCAGACGGCATCTACGCCGGCTGCCTCATCACGGGCCTCATCATGTGGGGTCTCGCCCTCATGTGGTACACGCTCGGCGCGTTCATGTTCATCGACGGCGTTCGCAAGGACTGGCGTCTCCTGGCTCCGGGCAAGTTTAGCGTCGGTCTCTGGGCACTCACTTTCCCCATCGGGTGAGTTTAGTCGTACACGTGTGGAAGTCGTCACTAACCGTACAGCGTCTTTGCGACTTCCACCATCTCGCTCGCATCCGAGCTCAAGTCTCCGGCGTTCAAGGTCCTCGCCGCCTTCGTCTCGGCCCAGGTCATCTTCCACTGGGTCATCGTGTCCTTCTTGACGATTGCAAAGCTCTTCCGGCAGGAACTCTTTGCTGCGCCAGAACTCCTCGACCTCGAGGACGGCGCCGTCGACAAGCGCTACCATTCGAGCCGAACAAGAGGACAAGGGGATTTGGCGCAGGATATCGAGGCCGCGTACGGTGTGCCAGAACCTTCTGTGCACCAGTCGTCCGGAGGAACAGTAACACCGTCAAGCCATGCGGGCTTAACGACAGCCGAGAAGCGGTAGACAACAACGAACCTTTCATTCACACACTGCATTGCATTGGACACAAGCATTTTGAAATCATCACAAGAGGTTAGAACTAGCATGGGTAATAGAGATTTTGGATGTTGTGCATGCACTTGTTTGAACACGTACAATGGAGCGGCGGGCAACGCTATCAAGAGGGAGTGTTCCACGCAGTCGACTGCTCCGTCGCAACTTTGTCTGTTGTAGCATCATGCGGCGGGTTCGGACAGGGCCGAGGCCGACCCCGGCGAGCCCCATCACCGCCTGACGAAACCCCACCTCCCTCCTTCTAAACTGTACGACTGAGACGTTTTCCCAAGATATTTCATAGGAAGGAATCGTAATATGAACGAAACTCTACGCAGGTCTCTTACTACTTGTACCTGTACTACTCGTCTAGCAGATTCACTCGTCTGCCTCTTCTCGTGCCACCGTGTCCTTGTATGCCGGCAGACGAACTGCGGTGCATAGCAAGAACGCCACCATCAAGCTTGCGGCAGCGACGACGAAGATTGCGGCTGGATACCATCCAATTGTCGCCGAGAAGACGCCGGCATAGAGCGGGGCCGACAAGAAGTAGAGACTGAGGGCGTCCACGACGCCAAAAGCCCCAAAGAGACGGCCGGGCTGAACGTCTGGCGGGGCAAGGGACAGTGCGAGACTTGCAAAGCACGAGTCAAGAGGTGAAGCCACCATGGCCACGCAGATGCGACGACGTAGAGGGTTGCACTCCTATCGGCGCCGGCACTAAGGGCGAAGTAGGCTGAAATTTCAATTACGAAGCAGGCGAGGAGCAGGTAATAGTCGAAGCGCATGCTGCCGCGTTTCTTTGTCGCTTCTGTTGGAGGTTGCTGTGAGGGGTCGGTATCGGATGAGGCTCCCTCGTCGTTGCTAGTGGCGATCAGCGGTGTGTGCTCGGTTGGTGCATCTGCATCTTCAACATCGTTGGCGCGGGGGCCTTGGTGGGCGGGGCGGGAAAAGAGTGGTTGGACGTATTTCGTCAGGACTGGAAATCAGCAAATGCAGCTGGGCAATCATATGTTGTACTAACGAGGCATGAAACACGTCAGAATGACGACTTTGCACGCGTCGATGAAAGAAAAGAATGGACCAAACTGCGCTTGGGTCCATCCATACACCAAGATGGCGTACTGGGTCTTGGAATCACCAATGCCCTGCCTCTGGTCAGTTTCGTCCTTCTCGTCTAAACGGGCCACGTACCTTTGTCAAGGCAACAACAAACTCTACCACAGCCAAGATGAGCAGATTGTAGTGACCTCGTGCCATGGCCGTCGAGCCATTGGGTGATGGGAGAAAGATGCGCAGCGGCTCGAAGGGTGCCAGTGCACGACGTGTCCACTTGTCAAGCGTACCCGTGTCGCTCGATGCTTCACGGGCAGCTTCGCGCTCAGCCTCCGCCTTTCTGGCAAGACTGTCACGCTCTTGGCGGGAGAGCGACTCGGGGATGATTGTGAGGAGTGCCGCGATGAGAATGCAGTGTACGCATACGGCGATCTTGAATGGCATCAGACTGCAAGAGAGACGTAAGCATTGTATCTGTCGATAGTAGCGACAATGACTCACGTATCGTTGGTGCGCTTGATCAGAAATGTTCCAGCGATCGGCCCAGCCATTGCGCCGACACGGAGGACCCCCACAATGAGCGAGAGATATGCTGAGATACTCCGGTTCCCGGCCACATCGGCGAGGTAGGCCGTCATGGCCGTGTTGTACGCGCCCAAACCACCACATATTCCTTGGAGCATGGGTCCAACAAACAACGTCCAGACGCCAACGGACGTGATGATTCCAGGGTGGGTAACGATGAACAGGAATGCGGCTTCATACAACAGTAGTCCAGATTGACCAATGGCCATGACCCGTCGCCGACCGACGCGATCAGACATTGAGCCCCAGAACCCAGTGGTCAGGACGGCCATCAAGCCACCGATTAACGTAAATCCCATTTGGATACGTGCCGCAAACCGCTGAACACCCACGTCCCGGTGACAGCGGGCGGTGTCGAGGTCGGGAAACGGCGACGGAACAGTAGTGTTGCTTGTCGTCACCGTGTAGTTGGAAGCGAGTGCCATACTGAGAGACTCGGTCCTCGTCGCGTACAGTGGCAATAGAGAGCCGCTCGGCTGCTCCAGGAGGTATGGGGTCCCTGGGACATAAGACGTTGGTGCTTGGCGAGACATACCATAGACGATGTTCACAGAGTCACTGGCCGGGGCCGCTGGGGGATGCGCGATACATGCGAGGTCCACGAGCAGTTCGGGCCGAGGAGCAGTTGTCATACCAAATGTGAGTACGACTGCGAACCCATACGGCATCAGCCAATACGGGCTCGGCCGTCGCCACCATGGACGAGTGAGAGAGTTGTCGCTGGAAATGGAAGACATCGTTGAGGATGTGACAGTGCTCAACGAGATCGATGCCATGCTTAAACACAACAGAACTGGGCGGTCGCTTTCTTTGAGACGGCCTTGTCCAAAGCAAGAAGACGCGCCGAAAGGCACAAGATGACCCACGCGGTCACGCTGCTGCCACTGCCACGAAAACACCACCTAGCGTGGATTGACGTAATGATTGGGTGGACGCAGTAGTGCATGTGGTCCGTCTTGAGTACAGTACGGTCATTGACACCCTCCCTTGGATGCCTTGGAAGATGAGTCCCGCCCAGGGATACGAGAAGAAACCAGTCCCATTTTTGGGTGATATTGAAGCACCTTTACTGTAGCACACACACCATGGTATTGGGCGCCATTACTGGTTGGATGATGTTGACGATAAGGTGGAGGCCGTGGAGATTCGGTGCGATCATCAGCCTAGTGCCTCGGCCCCACGTGCATGCATGGATTGTAACCGCCCGCCTCGGTCACCCGTCACTGTCGTCGCAGAGAGATTGACGCCTGACCCCAAGTTGCCGCCAACGCGCCAACACGAGAGAGCATGCCAAGAGTTTACTCCGCCTCGCAGAGGCCGAAATAAACTGTCCCACGTCCCCCCCCGCGTGGTTGTACTTCCGCTCCACAGGGCGGGGTACAGTCGGTGCCTGGGTGTGCCTGTGCAGGATGTCACACGTCACACTCACCCCAGTTTTCTTCCTGGGTAACAGGTCTGAACTATCCTGGTTGTGCACCACATGTACCACAGGTCTCGGGATCCGGGGAAAAGGGTCAACCCCACATGGCCCCACATGGAAGCCTCCCGGGCCCGTGTCGGTCTCCTTCGGCGGGGCATGGTCTTACCTGGATGTGCAGCATAGCAACTAACAACCCATGTGATCCCCATGGAGCACCAAGCTAAACAGCGCGCACATCCAACCAGCCTTTCTTCAGCGGCGTCTTATCATGAAACACCTGCACCGAATGCACCACATGGTTCCCTAGATTACCCCCCGAGCGCATCCGCCATGTGTGATATCTGGGGCCGGTTGTACTTCACGCCGCGCCCTGAGAATAGATGACCTGTTCTTCAATCCATCTCAAATAACACCCGTTGACGCGCTGAGACTGCTCGTTGTTGTCATCTTGTCCCGTAAGAAAGGGTACAAGCACGAAGGACGAAACAATGAGCGAAGCGGCCAAAGAGACTGTCGCCGAGCCCGAACGAGATGGCCGTTACGACGACAAGGGTGCCCGTGAGGCTCCTCGCGGCAAGAGTTGGTGAGTGACAACTTTGAGCATGCCGTTGGCTGACATCAAGGCGTCGCATCTTTCGAAGCCCACTCCCTCCCAGAGAAACCCTCGACGATGCGGCTGAGATACCGCTTGCCACGGCCAACTTTGTGTCCAAGCTGTTGTTCATGGTGAGTCTTCGAGCCATACCCCCTGCAAGTCTGACGTTTTCAGTGGGCGTCTCCCATGGTGGCCACAGGCTTCAATCGCCCCCTGCAGGCTACTGACTTGTGGAAGATGGATCCAAGTCGGGAGGGTGAGTGTTGCCCATAATGAAGCCCGTGACTGACAGTCAGCCCTCACGCTCTCGGACAAGTTCATGGCCAACCTCGACAGGCGACAGGCGCATGCGGCAGAATGGAACGCTCTCCTACCGACGGCCAAGCCGAGTCGGACACGTCAACTGCGTTGGAACATTCGGGCTGCATGGAGTCTACCATCCGACTATACTCAATTTGGGCCTACCGACACGTACGCTCAACGACAAGGGACCCTCGTGGCCGAGTGGCGGGCACGCTCGGGAGTGAAACATGCCAACGTTGCGTGGGCCTTGAGTGACACGTTTCCCGGGTTTTGGCTTGCTGGCCCGTGGAAACTCGTGAGCGATGTCGGCATGGTCGCCTACCCGCTCTTGATCAAGGAGATTATCACGTACGCCCAGTCTGTTGCCGCCGCTGGCGCTGCATCCGAGCCCCTCCCTCCTATCGGCCGTGGCGTTGGACTGGCGTTTGCACTGTTTGGGGTCATGTTTGTCGCCTACACGTGCTTGCGCCAGTTCTTTTTCCGATCCATGCATGAGGGTGTGCTCATGCGTGCCGCACTTGTGGCAGCCGTCTACAAGCGGGCATTCAAACTGTCCGTTACGGGGCGAGCAAAACAGCCAGACGGCAAGCTCATGACGCTCCTTTCTGCCGACTTGTCTCGTATCGACATGGCCACCGAGTACTTTCATTGCGCGTGGACAGCACCGATTACCCTCGTGGCGACCATTATTCTTCTATGCCTCCAAATTGGACCGAGCGGCCTCGTCGGGTTCCTCGTCTTTGTGGTGGCCATGCCGATTACGACGTGGATCATGAAGATTGGACTCAACCTCCGCAAGAAGTCTATGCAGTCGACCGAGAAGAGAACAAAGCTACTCCAAGGCCTGTTGTCATCCATGCCGATTATCAAAATGTTCACATACGAAACGCCCTTCCTCGAGCGACTCAGCAAGATCCGCGACACCGAAATGAGCAGCTTGCGCGCTCTTATGTTTACGCGCGCGGGCAATGAGGCCATGACACTCAGCCTCCCGACCATTGCGTCTGTCTTTGCGTTCATCATGTACGCCGGTCTCAACAAGAACTTCAACCCCGCCCTCATCTTTACCGCACTATCGTACTTTAACAGCTTGCGCGGCCCGCTCAACCAGATTCCCAAGTCGCTGTCATTTTCCGCAGACGCCTATACCGCAATGCAGCGGCTCACCGACTTTTTCGAGGCCGAGACGGCATCTGAAAGAATCGCCATTACTCCAAACCTGGATACTGCTGTGACGGCAACCAACGCTTGTTTCCAATGGCCCAAGTCGGAGCCGCTGGAGGAAAGTGAAGGGCAAGCTCCCGAGCCGTTCGCCATCCGCAACCTCAACCTCACGATCCCTCGAGGACGCATGGTTGCGATAGTTGGGCCCTTTGGGAGTGGTAAGAGCAGCCTTCTTCAAGGGCTCTTAGGAGACATGACGCTTGTCGACGGCAGTGTCGAGTTTGGCGCCCGGTTGGGCTATTGCCAACAGTCTCCGTGGATCCAAAATGCGACTATCCGCGACAACATTGTGTTTGGTCAACCATGGGACGAAGACCGCTACTGGCAGTGCGTGCGCAACGCGAGCCTCACGCGGGACTTGGAGATGCTGCCGGCCGGTGATGCGACAGAAGTACGTCATGTGTGACAACAAGACAAGTCCCGAAAAGCTGATGACAGATTGGCGAAAAGGGTATCAACATTTCAGGCGGCCAAAAGCAACGTATCAGCATTGCCAGGGCCCTATACTTCAACGCCGACATTGTCCTACTCGACGACCCACTCAGCGCCGTCGACGCACACGTCGGACAACAGTTGTTCAACGACGCCATTCTTGGCCTTCGCCGGGAGGGAAAGACTGTCGTCCTTGTTACCCATGCCCTCCATTTCCTTCCCAAGGTCGACTACATCTACACGCTTTGCGACGGAAAGATCATCGAGGAGGGGACGTATGCTGAGCTTATGGCGTCGGGTGCGGCTTTCAAGGTTCTCATGGAAGATTTTGGAGGCGCACGAGAGACGAAGTCCAGTCAAGAAATCGTCGATGTCGATGTCGATGTACCCGAGATCGAAAGCGTGGTTGAACAGGACGCTGTTTCCGAGGAACAACCCGCGTCTAAAAATGAAGCCGACAAGCGCAACTCGGGTGGCGAGTCCCAGGGCCGACTCATGACCGAAGAAGAGCGCAAGATAGGCTCCGTCGGGGTCGACGTGTACACGACCTACTTCAAGGCCGGCGGCCTACTATGGCTGGTACCGGTCGTGCTGTTTGCCTCGATCATGCAAGGCAGTTCGGTTATGTCGACTGTGTGGTTGACCTACTGGTCTGAAAATAAGTTTGTCCGCGCCGGATCATTTTACCAGGGTGTATACGGCATGCTCGGCGGTGTAACGGCCTTCTTTACCTTGTTTACAGGTATGACCATGACTGCCCTCTCAGTCAATGCGTCGTGCAAGCTCTACGACCGCGCGCTACACCACGTCTTCTTCTCGCCAATGAGCTTTTTCGACACCACTCCGCTTGGACGCATCATGGGTGTTTTCGGTAAGGACATTGATGCGATGGACAATGTCGTTCCCGAGTATCTGCGTCTCCTGGTGCTGGTTATTTCTATGGTGGGTACTGTACTCGTCGTTGGCCATGCTGACTGACGTTTAGTTGATCGGTGCGGTTGTTGTCATCTCTATCAACTTCCCCTACTTTGTCGCGGTCGTATTTGGCGTTTCTGGAGGGTACATGTCCTGCGCATGGTACTACCGCCGAACTGCGCGAGAGCTGAAGCGTCTCGACTCGTTGCTTCGCGGCCAACACTATGCCCATTTCTCAGAGACGCTCTCTGGAATGTCAACCATCCGCGCGTACAATGAAACAGAGCGTTTCATCAAGGAAAACGCATACCGCGTCGACCTCCAAGATCGCGCTTACCTCCTCATCAAAGCAAACCAGGTGTGGCTCGAGTCGCGCCTAGACTGGTTTGGCGTCGCCCTCGTATTGGCAATCGGCCTCATGTGCGCGACCGCTGGTGGACGCACGGTCGCTCCCGCCTCTGTCGGCATGTGTCTCACGTACATGGGCATGACGACAGCCATGCTGAGTGGTATTGCCCAGCTGTCCGTTGAGATCGAAACGTCGAGTGAGTGAAGTGTTTAGCGGACGGTGTTGTTGTCACGTCCAACGCTTTTGCCCAATTCGGCCATTCTGGGGTTCCCGCTAACTTATCGCAGTGAACGCTGTGGAGCGGACCACATACTATTCAGACGGTAGCCTGCCACAGGAAGCACCCTACGAGATTGCAGCAACCAAGCCCAAGGAGCCGTGGCCGGCCTCTGGCTCGATACAATTCGACCGGGCCGTCATGTCGTACAGGCCAGGTCTGCCTCCAGTTCTCAAAGGAGTGTACGTGTAGGAGGCTTTGTTTACAACTACTGACATTAGTTCTTTTAAGGTTGAACCGGGCGAGCGCGTCGGTATTGTCGGACGCACTGGCGCGGGGAAAACGTCGATAACGGTGGCGCTCTACCGACTCGTCGAACTGTTGTCTGGAACCATCAAAATCGACGACGTGGACATCTCAACACTGGGTCTCAAGACGCTCAGAGCCAGCATAGGAATCATCCCTCAAGATCCTGTGCTGTTCAGCGGGACACTACGATCCAACCTTGACCCGTTCAACCAGCGGGACGACGCTACGCTGCATGACGCCCTCCGCCGGGCGTGCCTCGGTGGCCGCTTTACGCTCGACACGACGATCGACGACGGCGGCTCCAATTTGAGTATCGGTGAACGCTCCCTCGTTAGCCTCGCCCGTGCGTTTGTCGAGGACGCAAAGATCATGATTCTTGACGAAGCGACGGCTTCGGTCGACCTCGAGACGGACGCCAAGATTCAGCTGGTCATTCGCGAAGAATGCGACCGCAGCAACAAGACGCTCCTCTGCATCGCCCATCGCCTTCGTACCATCATCGGATGGGACAAGGTTGTCGTCATGGACGCCGGCCAGGTCGCAGAGTTTGGGTCCCCGCTTGAGCTGTGGGATGCGCGAGGTATCTTCCGTGGAATGTGCGAGCAGTCTAGCATTACACGTGAGGAGATTGTGAAAGAGAGTCAGAGGTAGAGATGGAAGATAGTTATGGAACCATGGCCTAACCATAGCCACACGACCAACTGTGGAAGAAGACCCAATTCCTCAAGTACTACATTGACGCTGCAGCTGACGTTACCTGCGCTGTGGGGGTCTGGGATGCGCGGGGGAACGGCGCACAATTGGAAGGCCACGCCGTGCGCAGCTGACTCCTGGCTCGCAGTTCTGGACGTGGTAAGAGTTTGTGTCCGACGCGTCATGGCCCCGCCACCATCGCCACGTACGTAACGTCACCGCCAGCGAGTTGCCAGACACCAGCGTGTACGTGTCGCAACTACCAGTCTTCGGCCGGGCACGTGGGCATGATGCGTCTCGATCATGTCTGCGACATTAGGGTCACGAACAACGCCAAGGTCTAGGCACAATGGAACATCGCCATGGCAACGTCTCGGACGGTGTACAACGTTTACTGCATGTGTGGAAGTCCCTGAGCGGTGGTCAACGCCAAGTTGATCGCTGGAGCGCCCCTGTTGGTCGCTGTCAATTGTCAGCTTCCCTCGTGGACAGTGTTACTGCAGTGGTAGAGGCCGCAAGACGGCCCATTTGGCTTCCAAGTCATCCACACCATTAGCGAGACCATGGGCAAGACCATAAAGAACGACAGACACTCTTGCACTCGCAAGTGGTCCTGGTTGCGCATGTCCCACCCATAACCACTCCGATTTTGACCCTTCCAGCTGGGATGTTGTAGCATAGCTCCAGGAAGCGTTTTGCCTCGCAAACGAAGTTGCACTATCGTAGAGGCAGACTCGAGTGTTGCCCACTGAGGTGGACTCGTGTGCCTAGTTTCTTGGCAAATTGTGGAGCGGATATCAGTGGATGACATCTCATGATCTCACTGATTCTCGCCTTGGCCAGCCCACATTGCCAGAGTGGGGTCCAAAGACGGCCTCAAGCAGGGCACTAACAGTCACGGAAGATGTCAGTGGTGGTGGTTGTATCACCTTTTCAAGACCGCATGCCAGACAGCTGATAACCGTAAGTAGTACCCAGTCGAGATTGGTTGCAGTATTTTTGTACTGTACTGCCGCGACGGTGAAATGGTGGAGCGCAGGCTCGTTCAAAGAACGCTTGGGCTCGCTATCCCCCAGCGAGCACACTCAGGCCGCGGTGAAGCAATGGCACATGTGGCTCGGCACAGGCAACTCGGCTTCCAGAGTGTGGTATCGTGCCCGGTGAGGATATGGCTCTGCCCAGGTACGTTCCGAATCATGTCCTGGATATCGCTGCGCACCTTTGTAGATGGGTCTGGATATCGAGGCACATCGGTCTCGTCATAACGCCGCGCCCCCCGATACCAGAACGAGCAGCTTGCCGTACTCCATGGCTCCAAATAATCCCGGGAGAATAACGAGCGGCCGTAGTTTGGCACCCCTGGGGTTCCCGGTCGCAGCTCAATAGCAATTCGAATCTGACACTTGATGGAGACGATACTGTAGAGTTTGCGTTCGACGCGTCATAGCGCCACCAAGCCAGCCGTCACCTAACGTCACCGACCAGGGCGGCCGACCGCCCCTGCGTGCACGTGTCATAGCTACCACTGTTCCACGGGCACGTGGGCATGATGCGATCTTAACGATGACATCCGGAGATGCAGAGAGGCTCAACGTAGAGTTTAGTAGGCAACGCAGCGCCAAGGTCTAGGCACGATGGAGCCTCGAACAGTTGTGCAAAGTTTGTACATATCCTTGGTGATCCGGTGGCCGCTCCATGCGCCGAGCCGGGCGTGAACATGACAACTCGATGTACTGGAAAGACGCCACCGCGGCGCCACCGCACCCCGCTACCAGGCCCCGCCGCATACGCTTCACTCTGCTCGTGCCAGTGCTAGCCAGTGCCTTTCGGCCGAGTGGAGGCGCTATGTTTGGATCCCAGTAACCTAGTCTACAGCAGTCGACACCTGACCCGGATGCTCGGGATGCGTCATCCCTCGCGCGTGCCGGATGATAATGTACTCTACTGTAAACTGCGGAATGGGAATGAGTGGATATTGGCGGAATGTGTGCCGTGTCGGTTTCAACGTGGAGCGGGTGGCGAGGGGCAAGTGGCACGATCTAGCGTTTGAGTCTCGAAGTCTCGAGTATTTCGAGCCGCTGCTCGTTGGGTCCGGAATCCGCCTGGTACCACCTCCATACCGACATGTACGTCAGCCGTGCCGCTGCAAACCGCCATCCCATCTGCATCGACTCGGGGCCCGGGTGTTGCACGTCCGTCACGAGACTGAGCGATTACGTCTGCCGCCGGGAGCCGCAGGAGCATGGCCATGGACCATGGGCGTGGGCCAAGACGTGCCTGTGGCAAGGCGTAGCCGAGGCGACGCCGGCTCTGTGGCACGCAGCGAGGGTCAGGCTGGGGCCGGTGCCAAGGAGGGCCTCCTGGGTAGTTGCAGTGGCTCGCTCCACGGGGCTCGGTCTCGGGCTGTTTGTGGCTTGGAGATTGAGGCGCGGCTCGAGGCCAAGTTGTTGAGATATGAGGCTAGAGTCTGGAGCCGTGAGGATTCTTACTATATCGCGTCGGGTCGTTCCGGCCATGCTGGCTGAGGCAGACATCGTCATGTCGCCATCTCGCCATGTCTATGACCGTATCGTAGTCAGCATCCTCCTTGGCCACTGCGGCCGGTGTGGAGTGGCGCGTCTGACGCTCGGCCGTGCCAGCCCTCGTGCCACTTGTCCCCGTGTCATCGTCCTCGTGCCATCCGTCTCGGGGTGGCGAATACCCATGCCATGCTCTACCTGCTCTACCACGACATGGTCCACACCCGGCCGCTCGGAAACGAGATATATACCCACCCCGCACACGCCGTCGTACGCCCGCTTACCCACAGACGTGCACTTGTTCTTCGTACTCTACCCCTCCCCCTTATCAGCCACTAGCTACTCTTATCTCGGATACATCCCTGCCTGCCACTAGGAGCCCATACGACCATGGCGGTGCTACTCGACATGATCCGGCGGAGCAACCGCGCGCCCATTGTCAACCCCTCGGACCCGGCGCAGGAGCACATTACGACCCACGGGTCCAACTGGCTCTGGGCCGTCTTTGCTGTCTTCCTCCTCACCGACCTGTGTCTCACTGTGTGGACCATGGCGTGGCTCCCGCGTGGCAGGCGGCTGTTCCACTGGCTCTCGGTTGTAAGTGTTCGGCGTGGGCAGTGTCCCTGATACCTGTCATGCGAGTAGTGGCGACGCCACATTGCGTGTACCCGCCACTGTGTTGTACACACAATGCTGTGCACACCCCCTCCCCTATCCTTCCTACCTCCCACACCCACTGACGCCACGCCCAGATCATCCTCTCTATCAGCACGATCGCCTACTTTTCCATGGCGTCCAACCTCGGCTGGACGCCGATCGCCACCGAGTTTGACCACCAGCAGGGCCAGGGTATCCTCCGCCAGATTTGGTATGTGAGGGTGAGTACAGCTATACCTGTGGAAGGGAGCACATTCTTTGAACTCCAAACGGCTATGAAGCCTCGTGCAAGCTGGTGTTAGGTAGGGCGCCGTTCGAGAGTCGAAGTCGCGCCGGTGTAAGCCATCTGATATCACCACCCGGTCCCCTCCATTTGGGGCATACTGGAAACCACAGAGCAATCCCCAGGGCAAACCATTGCGCAACATCTAAACTAACCCACAGTACATCGACTGGATCCTCACCGCCCCGCTCCTCGTCACGATGCTCGCGCTCGGCAGCGCGCTGTCCTACTCTGAGATGGTCGTGGGCGCCTTCTTCGCGAGCGGCATGTACGCGCTGCTTCTGATGGGTGCGCTCGTGCGCTCGTCGTACAAGTGGGGCTACTTTGCATTCGCGCTTGCCTTCTTCACCTTTACGGCCTTCTTCCTGCTGGGGACGGTGCGCAAGGCGGCCAAGCATGTCGGGCGCGACTTCCACCGCACGTCCATGGGCGGCGGCGGGTGGCTGACGTTTTTCTGGATGCTCTGGCTCTTGTGCTGGGGTATTTCCAACGGCGGCAATGTGAGTAACTGGCGGAGGGCGGTCAAGCTCCAACCAGAGAGTTGATGTAGAGACGAACATGAAGCAAGCAACAAGTGCAGCACTAACACTCTCAGCTCATCTCGTCCGACTCTGAAATGGTGTGGTTTGGCATCCTCGACCTCTTCCTCAAGCCCATCTTCTTCATCTACCACCTGTTTGCGATCCGCCGTCTCGACCACTCGCTCGTCAAGCGCGGCGCGTACGGTGCGGACACGGCCACGGGCGCTGGTATGGGCATGGGAGGACGTGGCGGCGTGACCGAGACGGGCGAGACGCTGCCGTACGGCGCGGGCGACGTCGAAAAGCACCCGCGCACGTCGGGCGGGTCATTTGCCAAAGTCTTCCATCGGCGCGGACACCATGATGCCACCAGCACCACCACAATGGGCTCGGGCAAGGGCATGGGCACCGGTCCGATGGGTACCGGGCCAGGCGCGATGGGCACGGGCCCGATGGCCGGCACCGACATGCGCGAGCCGCGCATGAGCGAGAACACAGTCGCAGACTCGCACGACCACTCGCTCCTCCACTCCCAGCAGCCGGGGCACGTCCACGACAACTCGCTCCTCCCCACCCAGCAGCAAGGGCATGTGCACGACAACTCACTCCTCCACTCGCACCAGCAGGGTGTCGGCGCGACTGATGCGACGCGTATGGAGGGCACACGACCTGGCGCCTTTTAAGATTGGCGCCGAGTTTGGCTCCTAAGGCGGCCGCCCCACACTTCCCTAATAGCTACCCTCCCTCCCTGCCGCCGACGAACATCTTATAATGTGCCGCTTGGTACTTCTGCCACTAATCGTCGTGATAAATGTTGTGCTGTACCTCTCTACTCTGTACAGCCCTTCCAATGAAAGAAGACCCATAATACTCGCGAAAATGAAGACCATAATTCCCATGAAAGAAGGAATGTTCACCGCCGCAGAGGGCTCGCCTTTTCAAGGTCGGAGCGTCCTGTTCTGATGAAAGGAAGACCAGAACACGCCGTGGGTTTACTGAACCTGCACGACATGTAAAAAGTGACAAAATATGAAGCCCCGGCACAGATCCAGCTGTTGGTTGGGTTCTCGAATATGTCTCAGTTAAGTGGTTGAAGGTGTCGCATTCGCACCAGGCAGTTGACAGGACAGGGATTCGAACCCACGACCAACAGCTTTCACTATGCCAATGCAGCAGGCGTCGACCGTTTGTCTAAAGGGACTTGATTGTTCAGAGCGATGGCCACATGTATATGAGGGATGCATGGTGGGAACTTAGCCAAATTTTCCTGCCGTCATCCTCCTCCAGGCTGGGAATGTGATGGAAACCAAAGGCATGGGACGCAAGTCCACGTCCAGGAATGGCCCCCAAGGTGGGCCATCTGTGCATGGTCCTCGCAGGCAGACGGTACTATTCGCTAAGGAGGATCGTATTCCGATTCGAGTCCTCAGAGTGACTCGGACAGCAGAGGGAAGGACCACTCGCGCAGACGTTGGGTGCGATCGGCGATTTCAAGGAGGTCATGCACGACACAGAACTCGGATGTAGAAGACGTTAACATTGCGCTGGAAGGAGACCTCAGTATGTCAGTATAGAGTGCGAGGGAAACTAGTGAGATTCGCAGCGTTGAGGTGGGGAAATGCAAGTTAATGCGGTAGGATGATACAGCCCACTAGATGGCATGTGCGCCGCTCCCCAAACAAGTCGCTACACGCTGTCCGACAAAGACGGTGATTCTCAATATGTTCCATTGTTCCCTGTGCTTCAGTGAACGATTTGCAGAGTGGGCGATTGATGTTTCAACCGAGAACGCTGTTAGGTTGAAACCCGCCCACACGACAACAAGAAAACTGCTACTCAGTGCTTGATTGTTCACTGGGATCGCCAGTAAGTGGACAATCGGTAGCAACGTTGGTCCAACTGGGAAGATTATTAGGCCGCAGGGCTGCCACGCGGGGTGCCACATTAAACTTGTGCAATACTGCGAGAGAGCGGCTCGCGGTCCAATGGACAACGATGCTAACATGTGTACGAGTCAGACCACGACCAGGAGCGACTTGTGGGACACAACCCTCATCCGACAGAGAACATTGCAAAACCGTATCCCACTTACAGCTGTCAGACAGCTACCACTCGCCCCAACATTGCTAGACTTGTGCATCTTCCTAAGTGTGAATATGGGCTGTTGGCAGCGACCATCTATCTCCACCGTAAGTCATCTGACTTTCGACGCGCGCGCGCCGTGCTACTTGCCTGCCTCCTTTACTTGGGGCCAAAGATGGCTCCGAGGCTGGTCCACCACCAGCCGCGGTAGAGCGCCTGCCATCCTTCCTCGTCGATAATCTTGCGGACGGCGTCGAGGAAGCCGACGTACGGGTCCGACGTTGGGCGGAGGCCGACGACGTCCTCGTCTGTGCCGGCAAAGCGGAGGCCCTCGGGGGTGTCGTCCTGCTCGGGGTCCTCCATATTGACCTCGCCGCCGAGGTTGGGCTGGACCGAGAGCTTTGTAATGACCACGTCGAGCGGGGTGAGCCAGAGCGCCGAGAGGGCCTGGAAGAGGACAAAGAAGACGAGGCGCCAGGTGGCCGGGTGGCGGTCCTTGCCGAGGAAGGCGCGGAGCATGCCGCGGCCGATGAGCGTCACGCACACCGAGCGCAGGATCGTGGCCGGGAGCAGACCGGGAGTGAGGTAGAGCGACATGGGGCGGGACATTTCGTGGCCCGAGAGGAGGATGCGGAGCGACTGGCGCACGTTCATCGGCAGCTGGTAGGGCGTAATGACCGCACGGTTGACGATGATGGCCATCGGCAGCGAGATGATGGTCATGACAATCATAAAGATGACGGCCGGGACAAAGCCCACGCGCTCCGGGACGATAATCGTGCCCTTGCTCGTCTCGACCTCTTTGCCGTGCACAATCAGGAAGCCCGAGAGCCACAGAAAGCCCATCCACGCGCCCATCGCGAATGCGCCTGGCATGTTAGCTGGGACAAACTCCTCCGGGCTCACAGCTAACTTACCCTTGTACAGTCCAGACACGCCTTCGAGGCGCTTGACGCGCTTGAGCGTGCCCAACACACCCGTCAACCGTGGCCCGACGCTTTCCATGTCAGTAACATAAAACATGACGAGCCACCGCAAACTGGTATACAAACACGCGCGCGCCTCACCTGTTCTCGGTGCCTTCAAACCCCACCGCTCGTGGGTTGTAGTTTGCACGCAGGCGGATCAGAGCGCCGACAAACGGCATCATAAACGCCACCGCAAACGGCAGCAGGAAGATGGCAAACAGCATCGCCACGAGCATGACGCCAAACGTGCTCGCCATCGTGTCGAGCGCCGCGGGGGTGGGGAGTGGGTGTGTGTGTCGAGGGGGACAGCCGGGGCCGTAAGGAAGAGCGAGAGCGTGAAGCTCTAACACGGCGAGGACGTGCCGCGGATCGAGGAGCTTATCAGTGCGCGCGCGTTGGTGGCGCCGACGGAGGGAGGCGGACCTGCGTGAATAAGGTCGATGCGGAGAGGTGTGTTCCGGTAGGTGTGTTGATGACGAGGAGCGGGTTGTGGCAAAGAGATGGACAGAGGGGAACGATGGTTTATCGATGGAGTGTCGTGTCAACAGAAAGAGGCAACGACGTGAGCGGTGCAAGATGCAACCAGTGATCCAGTGACGACACGCACGCCCGCGTCTCAATGGCCCGACCCTGGATGGCTGAAGCCTCACTCACTCCTGGCGGTGGAGCATGCACCGTGTCCGCGTGTCACCGCAGGCAGCAGACGCGCAGGCGCACAGCTTGTGGGCTCGCAGTCGGCTCCAAACCCATTGGAATAACACGTGGCCAAATGTCACGTGGAATCCACCTGCCATCCACGCGTAACATGACGTAATCAGTCAAGGCCGTGGGGGCTATTTCCTTGGTATTTCCGCGGAATGACGGACCCTTTGTTTACGTCATTTAAAATGGGCGATAAAACCCTTGGCCCTTGAGGTAAGGTGGCATGGTGGCCAATGTATTACTTTTTTTGATGATCAGAGGCTTCTCCCTCTGGCCCTGTGGCGTTTCTGCCTGCGGCCTGTCATTGCAGTTCGAGTTCCCAATGCTAAGCAAACAAAGCTAGCACGCCAACATTAATGGTGTCTTCACCCTGCGGCACATGCCGCCGCCAAAAAAGTCATTAGACGTGTACCTCTTCCCGCACTCCACTCTCGATTCCGGGGTATTCGGGGGGGGATAGCGTCACTTTACTACCATGCGCTGGTGCGTTTTTCGACCAGATTATCCTGGCTTTACCCGCCGGCCCCGTGCCCCGCGTTCAATGTGGCCACCAAGTTGGTTGCGCCGCGCGCCGAGACCGTACGGGTCTGGCTGGGTACAGTAGTCTAGGATGGCCTCGAAGCCTCGAAGCCTCGAAGCCTCGAGGGCCTGTGGCCAGAGACCCATCTAGCCTTTGCCATCTGCCATGTGCGCCACGCGCCACGAAACCCATTTTGCGCCGCAAGCGCCATTTGCGCCGCCTTTGCACAACCTCTGTACCTCGTCGTCGAGCTGCTGCCATAACACCAGCGAAAGGTACTCCGGAGTACCGCATGCCCCAGGTCCGCGGCCAGACATAACCTCGATCGATCCATCATTCCTCCCTTGCCTTGCCCAAAGCCTGCGCGGTCGGAACAAATGCATTCGGAGACTTGACTTCTCTTCCTCTTTCACAACACCAACACGAGAAACAAGACAGACGTACCAGAACTAGCCGCTCGCCATCAACTACAACTACAACCACAACGACAAACCCAGTCTGCCCCACTGCGATCCCGCGACATCTTGTGACCATGCAAGGCTCTGATCCACACCGCGTCCTCGCTCGCAATGCGGCATGCCACCAATGTCGACGGCGCAAGTTGGTACGTACCACAACGCACACGGCGCGCCTCCGCCTGTCTCAACATAGGCACCACCACATCTCAGCTCCTCCACGACCGTCCTCCACGGCTACATTGCCCGTCACTGTACACTGCTCACACGATTCCAGAAATGCGACGCGCAGCGCCCGACGTGTGGAAACTGCCGCAAGCCACGGCAACGCGGCCCGATCAAGTTCGAGCCCCCCGAGCCATGTACTTGGGACGAGATGCGCGACCCGTCCGTGCGCACACTGCGCAAGCGCGAGCTGAAGGAGCGCAAGAACAGCTTGAACCACCCCGACAGCTCGTACGGGACGGGATCGAGTGGCGAGTGGTCGTCCTCTGGTAGCCACCAGCAGCCTCTCCACCCCTACGGTTGGTGTTCACGAAGACGGGGGGTTGCTGGATCACAGCTCCACACTCCCCCCCCCCCCCCCCACGCACACACACCTCCCTTCCCCCTGTGTTTCCGGGGACTGTCACTGACAACAATCCCCAGGTAACGGCCACATGCCTCCTGCTGCTCCAGGCAGTAACCCGAGCGACCAACGAATGTCTACGACGCCCGCATCGTCGACACCCGCGGGGTCTGGGCTTGTCAGCTGGGCAGGAAGCGTCCCGGCCCCTGCTCCCCCTCCTCCCCAGCCGATCGTGCACCCCGGACAACCTCCCCAGCCCGAGCACGTTGGCGCGCAGGTACTAACTGCAAGCCCCGGGGTTGTGCCGGGCATGGGTGCTGGAGGCGATGTGGTGTGGCCAGAGTAAGTGGGAGAAGTCTCACAGTAGTTGTGGAGACGTCTGAACACCGAGGACTCATGTACATCCTGTACATCCTGGCTAACTGTCCAGGTGGCCGCGCGACCTTCCGTCCCCTGCCGTCTTAGAGGTACGCCCCCCTCGCGTTTCCGGCACCTGCTAACGCGTAGCACATTGTGCACGTATTCTTCGACCGAGTTCCCGTGCTCCCGAAAATGCTCCACCGGGCAACGTTTCTCTCCAACCTTCGCCTGCCTCCACTCCACCCCAACTTTCCAGTACGTCCTTCTGTTCCGGGAAGTACGGAGGCGAGATGTGTTTCATTGTGTGCTCATGACCAGGTCGTCGCACTGCTACATGCCATTCTGGCGCAGACATCGTCCTATCTCCCGCCAGAGTCTATTTCGTCGCGCGACTACTTTCCCGTAGGCACGCCCGCGCATGTGACCGTCCACCCCGAGTATGACCATTTGCCGCGTTCGTCCAGCGGGCCCACGTCCATGCTGTCATTTAATATCTACCCCATCGGCGACGGAATGCCCCACCACAATTTCCAGACTTGGCATAGGCAAAAGTGCTTTGAGCGACTATCCGAGGCTATTGCCGCCGGCCTCGGGCTCTTCCAGGCTGCACAAGGTTTGTTATTGTGGAATGACCGAACACCACGACGCGCGCTCATGTGTCTCAGCAATGGCGATAATTACCGCTCTCGATCAAAGCAACGGCTGGTGCGTGACAGTATCAGTATCAGTATCAACTGCTCACCCACAGGTTTGCCGAGCTCTGGCTCGATTCCGCCATGGCTGTGCGTCTCGCGATTCCTCTCAACATCTGCCTCAACACTGGTGAGTGTCTGGGCACGAGACACGCTGACAGTGCAAGGAAACATCGAGAATACGCAAATCCATCATCCAGCCAAGCTGATGGCGCCTGCCCAGACCAATGTGGAACAAGCGGAGCGCACCAGGACGTGGTGGTGAGTTTACTGCCACACGACAAAGTCTCACTCGACCAGGGTCATCTACATCTGCGAGCGGTCCGTTGTCGGAGG
Organism: Pascua sp. PH4015B; assembly: GCA_025502685.1. Lineage (NCBI taxonomy): Eukaryota > Fungi > Basidiomycota > Tremellomycetes > Trichosporonales > Trichosporonaceae > Pascua > Pascua sp. PH4015B. The sequence goes on from JAMFRD010000016.1 coordinate 319,674, forward strand.
GACGATCTGGCCGACAAGCATTGCCGACGACGACATTACGGTCGAGCTCCCAGTGCCACAGTCGACGTTTGACAGGGGACTCGACGGTCTGGTCGGCGTCCAGACTCTTCAGTATGTCTTTGCGCCACCGCATGGGCCCAGACACTGACTTTGTTCACAGGTCACAGGATCTCATCACCCATCGTAAGCGAGCCAGCGTTGTACAGTTGCTAACGAGCCTCTCAGACCCCCCAGAGCATGTTGATGTGAGTTTCGTCCTGCTTGCTTGGCGTACTTGTCTGACACCCACTCTAGAGCCTGTCCCTCCTCGTCAAGGCATTGAAACTGTACACGGACACGACAAAGTTCTTGCGACGGTACTCGCGCGGATCACATTCCTACCAGTGAGTCGAGTATTTGGAGTTAAGGGAGCATGCCAAGCTCACCGTGTGCAGACGCTACCTCTCGGATCCAGGCCTGCGCAAGTGTCTAGCGGACATCAACACGTTCCGCGTAAACTTCCCAACTCACATGCGTCGTGCGATCCAGCGCACAGAGGGCGGAAACGACACTATTGATCCAGAGCTGTTCCTCGCTATTTCTCTTACCCATTCGTGAGTACAACTTGGACAGCTTTTGTGGACGGTGCTCACCCCTCAGGGCCGTCCTCAATCTCGGGGAACCGCTCATCACCGACATGACATGGTCGGACGACGCGGCCAAGATGATCCTGTCTGCTGTGCGCGCCATCCTGTCGCTGATCTACGATATCAGCGCCACCAGTTATGACTGTAAGTATTAGGCTGTGGAACCCCACGACCCCAGGCTAACGCGCGCCAGTGTCACTGTTACCAGCCGAGATTTCAGGCCAATGGCTGCTTGCTGCGCGTTGCCTCGTGCGTTTCGGGTCCGCTGCGCGGCTCTCCAACGACGAGGTTTCCGTAGCCGTCTTTGATGCCGAGCTGCAAGTGCTCCGCATTGCGCTCGAACAGCTCGGCGCGCGTCATCCCGTCGGACTGAAGCACCTGGGAATGCTGGAGAAGTTTATGGGCGAGACCGCCGAGGGACTAGGACGAACGCTGCGGCTCAACTGCTCAACCGAGGAAGTGTTCAACACCGAGCTGGGCAAGACGATCCGCAACCAGAGCCAATCGTCGCGGACGTCATTTTCGTCTGCCGCAACCTTCATGGCGCCGAACGGGAGGGCGTCGACCGGGGTCGGGTCGCCCGCTGGGCGGACCAACGACTCGAGCTCGGTCAGCCCCCGAGCGGGCGGAGCGGCGCCGACCCCGTCGGCAAACTTCCTCGCCGCACACCCACACTATGCGGCTGCAACACAGGCCGCCGTCCACATGGGCGGCAGTGCACACCCCGCGCCCATGCCCATGCCCCAGCAACAAGGCGGCATGCCCGGCGCGCCGGCGGGACCCTACGCGGTCGAGTACGACACGTCTGGCCTCCCGTCGCCCTCGTGGTTTAAGACGTACGACGGCTTTGTCTCGTCGTACGCGTTTGACCCCTTGGCCATGGCGGCCACGATCAACCCCCAGGCCACGTTTGACGGCTCGGGCATTGGCAACGGCATGGCAGTAGGCGGCGCCGGAGGAAGAGGGGGAGGGTTTTAGCAGCTCCAGGACTGGCGGCTGGCTGCTCCGAGGGCGTTTTTAGTATTCCAGAAAATACAACGAGTCGGATACTGTATTCTTGACGTGTCTAGTGTTATACTGTAGTCTTTCCTTGGTCCCATTCACGCGGCCACATAATATCCATGTAGCCAGCTGGCTGTCTTCATCATATGAGTGGGGGGCACGACTGCACGGCCGCCGCGACCTGATGCCTATGAAAAGGGCGAGCGCCGATGCCGAGCTCGGCCACAAGGCCGATCGGCCCTGGGCCGGTCTCGCGTCTATCGCGTTGGTTCAATTCATACCGCCTGAGACACGATTGTTTACAATGCGCGCCGGGACTACTGCAATCGACTGCATGCAGCCTGTGATTGGTGCTGGCACGAGTTTGGAGCAATCGTGCTAGTACGCGGCACCATGGTGTCTCGTACGCTTGGCGCGTGAAAAGTAGCATGACACTGTAGGTCTCACTCGTTGGTGCGTTATATCGTCCAAACCATCACAATGGGTGGGTTTCACCAAGACGATCTTTGTATCTTACAACACGTAACAACACTTGGAGAGATAGGGAGAGAGAATAAGAACCACCAGCCGGCGATACGTGCCGCTGGCCATTAGGAACATGCTGGCAAGCACTGGCTGCAACTGGCCAAACCGGGGAGTGTTGACAGGGACAACTTTGGTACTTGGATTGGCGACTCAGCCATGTTACCATTTCACCCCAGTCGAAAGCAGCATCTCCTGCAACACGACCCCATTGTCTCCCCCCCAAGGACCACTGCAACGTCCCCACCAAACCCCGTTCGACAGCCACGAGATACACTTCCGGCTCGATGCTGCAGTACCGTCTTCCTTCGTCCCAAACTGGCGTTCGTCATGGCAAGTCCCCGAAGATGGGCGTGCCATCGTAGGCGTGCGTACGTCCAAACCCCTTCTGGACATTGCTCTGTATTAAGGGGAAGCGGGAGGCGTCGTCATTGATTTGGACACGTTTCATCAGTGATACCGAACAGTGAGCCATGCGGCCACGCGTGGTGCTGTTCCTGTTAAGACTTGGCGACTTGGCGATCCGTGCGCACCTACGGCTAGGAGATGTGCAACGAAAGGTGGCAAACGAGAGAGGTGCATCACGGAGCAAGAGACGGAAGCAAGAGACGGGAACACGGCACAATCCTAGAGACATCTATGGGACTAACAGAGGCAAGAGGCATGTACAGAGTACACCGACCTTTCCGCCACGGGTCTCGTTCTATGCGTTGCAGAGGCGTACCTGGCTGCTGAGAGGCGAACAAGTGGGTCTCCACAAATGGTTTCATATCTCTATCCCATGTGGTGCCACTCGGTCATATGACGACGCGCCCCATCCCGTCGTTTCGAGTTTCAACACGTACACCTCCCCTCGCCACAAGCGCGCACATGTACCCCTAGTCACCCACAACTGCCTGCCGCATACTATACCTCGTCGTTTCGCCCGCCACAGCAACGCCGAGCGCTCGGCGTCCACATGCTCCACTCCCGTTTCAGCGCACATGACGCGACGCTCTCGACGTCCCGACCGTCCCTGCACAATCCCCGATCCCCGAGTCGGCCCCGAGGCGAGAGGGAACATGCATTGATTGCACGCCCGCCCGCCCCCGCCACTGCGCATGGACGCTCCCCCCCCCATAATAACAGTCGCGACGCCAGGGGGCGGGGACGGTCGCCGGTCGGGATGGAGACCCCGCCAGCTGAGCGCCCCCGCTCCCGCTCACACGCGCGGGGGATCGGCAATTGGCGCTCGCGTATCGCGTATCTACTTTCACAAGTCCAAACTCTGCGCGTACACGCGTCCAGGAAGCGAGTAGATCAGCAGCAGCATCTTCAGTATTCAGTAATTCAACAGGGCGCGTGCCAGCACCGAACAGTGCCGATCGACCCGCCTTACCCGACTGCCCACCCCTGGCCTTGGGGGCACGTGCACGCTTCCCCACGGGGCCCACGTTGTCGACCGAAAGTTGGTTGTTGGCCGCAACCACTGCGTGTGGGTGGACAAGGACCCACACGCAGTGGTTGCGGGACAAGGACCCACACGCAGTGGTTGCGGCCAAGCCAGGCCAAGTCGACAAGTGGGCTTTGTGCGCGTCAGATGACTGTCGGCGCTCGGTATCGCTGCTGTCTGTAGCCGCCAATGCGCACTCCGACACAAGCCACTCCGAGGACAGGCCACCCCCGAGGCCGAGTCGAAGCTGGGACGAGCTTGGCGGCATGATCTCGGTGTTCGCGTGCCTGCACCGTGCCTGTCGTTCCTGTTCCTGAGGTGATCATGTGGGGCCAAAGTTGTTCTCGAAACCGGCGCCGATAATACGGACGCAAGATTCGAAATCTGACCATCTGTGATGTGGGCGCCAGGTGCGCCGGCTGTGCGAGCCGGGTCGAGGTACGCATTGCGCAAGGGGTGGGCAGAGGGGTATCTTGTTTCGTCTGGAGTGTCGGGAGGGGTAAGCGTGAGGGTGGGATGGAGGTGGGACCGGGGGGTAAGGCTGGGGGTGAGGCTGGGTGAGGAAGTGGGCGTAGGTGAGGGTGAGACGCCGCCGCGGTACGAAACATCGGTAATGTGGAAGAGGCGAGCGCGCAAGCTGGCGAGCGAGCAGATGAGCGGGCGAGCGGACGAGACTTGGCTGCCCACATGGGCAGCAAGGTTTGTCGTACAGTGATCCGAGCGTAGCGATGCGTAGCGATGCGTGATTAACATCCCCAAACTGACTTTTGGGACATCCAAACTCGGTCGACTCCAAGCGTGTTGGCTGGCTCGACTTGACTTGGCAGCCCACCGAGGTCACGCGAGTGGATCACGTGCTCTCCCCTTACAGCAGCTCGTAGGATGTTCCTCGCCCTAGCCCTGACCTTTCCTCGTCCTCTGACAAGGGGTAATCTTGTGTCCGCTCTGGCTGCTCGGACGTGACCATTGCTTGGCACTGCGGGTATGGTCGTACCCGCCAGGCCCAGGTCCGCTTAGTGGCCTGGCGACCTGAGATCGAGCTTGCTGGTTTCCTCGCAGGCACAACCCAGATGGCCAACAGCCAACAGCTATCTGTGGCGGTGGGAAGGACATGGCCTGCCCATACGATCGTCTCGTCATCTGGGCACCTTGTCGCCTTGCCCTCGCCATGGGGTTAGAGTGGCACAGCGGCAGCTGTTATCCGGCTGACATTTGATCTCTCATGACGTTGAAGACGTCGAGACGGTTGTTATCCAGCCGGCTTCGCCACACTAGTTCGGGAACACGCTCTGCGTCCTACAAGCGACAGGCGTCGGATTCCGGCGTCAGCCCAATGCCTATCACCGGTGAGGGGCACCAGATAGCGGCCGAGCGCGCCGAGGGCCCATAATGTTGTTGGTGTACCCCGTGGGGGTGCAAGGACTGTGCATCGGTTTCGGCGGTAGAGGCTTGATGGGCCGCGGGATTGCGGGTCTGGCACTTTCGGACCGGGCGGCGGGCGGGGTTGGCATGCCAGGCAGGTGAGGGTTGGAGGCGGTTGTTCTTGTGCATACGCAACGACTAGCGAAAGGGAGCGGGCATGCCAGGATTGGAGGTGGGACTGCTTGTGCATACCCAACGAAAGGGTGGTTAGCGTGCTCTGTGCGCTGCACGGGGGTGACATGGTGACGTGGTGACAAAGTGGCACCTGGAAATGTGTTCTTGCGTACTTGCTTGGACGGACCATGGACGCCGACCACCTGTCCGGAGCTTCACTCCGCCCCAAAGTCTGCTCCATGTCCGAGCTCGAAATGTCACGAGCTCGGAGCCCCGGGTCACGTCTCCCCAAACATGAGTAAGTATGCGGATGTTTTGCAGCGAGTCATGTTTCGGAACCGTCAAAGCACGGCCGGGTTCGAAAATACTTCTGTTGCCACAAGCGTACACGGACCGTGCACGCCTCGAGGACGACGTCCAGTTGGTCACCGGCTCGGTAACGCGGCAACTTGGGTACGAATTCGAAAAACAGAACAACCGCCAGAAACACAAAGAGCGTTTGGACGAGGCGTTTAGCGTCGTGGTCCTGATTCGCATCGACAGACTCCACACCCCACACTCCGAGACTCCGAGTCGGACTGGCTCCGGCTCACAGTAGCCTCGGAGAGAAGAGACTCCGACCCTCCGACACCCAACCGAGACGACACAGGCAAAAGGCAAAAGCTGCCACAAGTGGCACCCGGATACAACGCTGGCCGGCGCCACTGATGCGCGGGCGGCGTCTATTGAGGCGCCGTTCCAGGCGTCCAGAGGCTTCCACTAATGTCTTCTTGGCTTGCGTTCCAGCGTGCATCTAGCGGCTTGTACGTTCCATTGCCACATTGCAGTCGCTAGTGGCATGCCTTGTCACCGCCTATGCACGAATACCGGTACGAGCGCCACGGCGTCACTGCTGCGGGTGGGGCGGCACATTACACGATTACACGATTACACGATTACACGATTGCCAGGCTGGGAGATTGCGAGCAATCACCTGTCGCTCTAGCTGCACCTTAGTGGGTAATAGTTGTGCCACCTGGCTGATCTGCGTGCGGCCTAGTGAGTGCGGCTGTATGGCTGTGGCTGTGGCTGTGGCTGGGTGGCCTATTGCCTCGCTGCCAGAGTGGCTGAGAATGGCGACATGGGGTAGCATATGGCTTGTGGCGGCGGCATGGCGCACAGGTTGGAGCGGCGAGGCGCTTTCCGTTGCACCGGTAATCCAAAACGTCGTCCCCGACAGGCATAACAGATGTGGGTGGAAACAAGTAACAGAGGGGTGTTGCAGTATAACGGCACTGCAGAGACGACAAGGTTCTATGACGTAGATCGCCGACAGGCGTTGAGATTGACAAGGAGAGCGAGTTTGCAAGTGGTGGTGGTATGGGCACATGCACCACGAGTACGGCAGCCAGAACAGGCACCCGTCAGTCAGAGGTCACCAGATGCCTAGGGGATCGATTGTGGTGGTGTCGAGAAAAAAAAGGTTTGGTGGACCGGGCCAAGACGAGCCGGAATAACCGTAGTGCGCCTCGGCATTTGGGCCGAGAAAAGGGGGATGCATTTAGACAATGGGGCTGTGGGGTGTGGGGGTGAATGGCTCGTGCCGTCGTACCCCCGTACGCTCTTAGACACCGGGCCTGGGTGTGCAGCTGTTTCCCTGAAACTAACCCCTCTGCCCAAGAACAACCACCGCCAGAACAGCCACCGACTCCCCTCGCGCAGTTTAGGCCCTTGTCTCTTGTCACCTCTACTGTACTACCTCGCTAACGGTGCTCTTCCAATCAACAGTGACCATTCCAGCTGCCACTGATATTTTATGCAGGATATTGTAGGGCTCGGCAAGATTATGATGGCGCAAGCCCCTTTGGGATCTAGGCATCAAGGCATCCCATCCCTTTGGCTCGTCTGCTCACTCCCTTATCGCCTGTCCCCAAAAACCACCAAACCTATCCGGGTCTGGATGACAGCATATCCAGAGCCACCTGTACCAGCTGTTCACCAAAGTTGTGGTCAGGCGATCATGCACCCGAGCTACAAGCTACCCAAAAGCATATCGAGCTCACGGGTTCCCCATGCTCAGCGACGACGATGCTCCGCATCCGCGTACCTACGTACCTGCGCACTTTATGCCTCATGCCACCTGCCCTTATCCTTGTGTCGTTGTTTTGCCTGCGTGTCGAGCCTCTCGAGCATGCTCGTGCGCATCTTTGGCTTGTGTTCCCTGTTTACACTCCTGTGATCCTGGATCCTGCTGCGTATCCTATCTTGTATCCTGCCCAGATGGCACAATGCGTCACTTTTGCTCCGCTCGTGCGCATGTGGCCCTCCTGTCCTGTCCTCGTGTATGCATGCTTGCCTGTTCTGGGATGATACTTGGAGTGCCTGCAGTGTCGAGAGCCGTGTTCGGTTACCAACGGACGCACGTGGCCAATTGGCTACCCGGCCTGGCCGTGACCGTGTAACCCGTCTGTGCCGATCGCCTGACCGGTTACCAACATCCATTGCCGCCGCATGCCGCCCGCCCTCCTCCCCCGTGGCCTCTTGTCCTGCCTTTCCTGCCCCATCGGCCTCTCTCGCCCGCTGCGTTGCTATTGCCTGCGACATCCTGCCTACTGCCTCCTGCTGCCAGCATCCACACCACCGTCATCAGTAGTTGTGCAGCGTGCATTGCCGCCTCCTGCCTCCTGCCTACTGTACCTGCTGACGATGGGGTTACCTTACCTGCCAGCCGCCGCCTGCTCGCCTGCTCGGCATTCTGCCTCCCTTTACAGTATGGATGTATCCATATCCTAACCATCCAAGCGCCCGCCCACACGACGACGGACCGACGCACAAGCCCTTTGCCCTCCCTCCCTTGCATTTCCTTCCCCAAACTAAACTTGGTACCCGGCTCTCAACATATCCATGTCCAATGTCTCGTCTCTCTTGGTCTTTCTCTATTTCTACTCGTCATCAACTGTAACCCCCCTCGCTCGGTCTCTCCCTTTGATCCTCTCTCGCCCCAAATCAGCCACCCCCCTCTTCGACATCGACCCTTTGCCGCGTCCGCTCGGTATTCTATTCTCCGCGCGTGTTGACACCTACAAGTCTCGCCCACGTCCACTCCACCCAACCCACCAAACTTGCAAACTCCCACCCAGCCTAGCCTAGCCACCGAGCCGGGCCACCCACCCACTTTACAACCACCAGCCAAACCGGCCTGCACCCAATCTCTGATCTGTGGGCGGCGGACGACGCGATCGAGACATATATCGTCACCAATCTTTGTCCCGGTCCGCCTCTGCCTGCCTGCATACCTACCTACAACCCCCCGATCCTTTAGCTTGCCACCTTACCACCTACGTCCTTCGAGCCCGCGTAGCGCATCAGCCGATCAACGAGTTGTTGCTTGCGCAGGCCGGCTTTTTCATTGTTCTACGTGCGACTAGTCGGTTGTTGGTTCCCCAAAATCACGAGTCGGCATAGCATTCCACCAGGTGTGCAGCAGAGTATCTCCGTACCTGCCGGGTGCCACCCAACCCACCCACCGAGCCAATTTCAGCCAACCCCAACAAACGCGCCTCGACCGGCATAACCGTTCCCGGCACCACCGCCACACCCTTTATCCCTCTCAACCCATTAAAGAGCCGCCCCACGACGCCGGCACATCCACCTGCTGGCCTCACACACTCGCCGCGCTCTCTCTGCAACTGAGCCTCTGACCCCCCTGCATCCATCCACCGCGCGGGCGGCCCCTCGTCACCCGACACCCCGCGCGCCGCTGTCACCGTGCCTCGCTTCCCGCCTATCGGGCACGCGATGCCCCCCATTACGTCCCCGCGCCGCTCGGCGGCGTTCCACGGGGGCCCTGCGCCGCTTGGACGACCTGTATCGGTGCCGATCCCTGGGCCGGGGATGATGGCGAGCCCAACGAGCGTGTCGGCGGGCTCTAGCCCAATGAGCCTGGGGCGGCAGCTGAACGGCACCGCCCAGGGCCACACGTCGTATCACCATGGCAATCATCCCCACAATTCCGGCCACTCGGCCCACGCCCAACCGGGCACCCACGGCCACGGAGCTTCCGCCGCTTCCCCCGCGGCGAGCCACAACCACCACCACGCCCCGGGCACCAACATGCACACGAGCCCTACCAGCAGCGCCCACACAAACGGCAATGCGCACACCGGCAGCCTCAGCCACGGTATGCACCCCGCGCCGTACATGGTCGCGCTAGCCGGGTGGCCTGAACCGGTCTTTGTCTCGGAATCCCGCGACACATGGGAGAAGAAACGTTCTCGCCCCACAACGCCGACAGGACACCGCCCCAGCGGCCTGTCGTCGTCGCTGCCGCCCCTGTCGGGTATGGAGTTTCGCGACGGCGTCGGTGGCGATCACCACATTGTCCCCGGCCCCGCGCTGCACTCGTCGTCGTACGCGCACGCGCACGGCGTGGGCATGACGCGTACCGCGTCGGGTCATGTCCCCATTGACCCCGCGCTGCGCTCGCGCCCGACGTCCCCCACGGCGGCGGCACACGGGACGCAGCAGATGAGCGGGTTCCCAACCTCGTCTGCGCGCGACACGGACGACGGGAGCACGGCGTCGGGGCCCTCGGCATCCGCGTCGGCAGTCACGAGCAACGCGTCGACACCGAGCGTGGGCCCCACGCCATCCGGTGCCCCGCCGCCCTTTCTCTCGCTCGCACCGGTGACTGCCTCGGCTGCGTCCATGGCTATTTCGTCCCCACCAGCGACTGCGTCGACATCGGCCTCGAGCGCTGCGTCGAGCGTGCACGGCAGCAGCTCACACTCCCACGGTCCCCACCACCACGCGCACGGCAACCCGGCCGCCGCGGCTGCCGCCGCACAGCACGCCCAGCACGTCCTCGCGGCGCGCAACGTGCGCAGGCACGTTGGTGGGTTTGCCGACCCTCGGTACGCGAGCAACGCGAGCGTCCTCGGCGTCCGGGGACGCAGCCTCCGTGTCGCCCCAGCGTGGACGACGGCGGGTAGTGCGCGGCGCGGTCCCGCGCCTCCCGGCGCCTCCCCAGCATCGACACAAGCCGCGTCCCCGGGTCAGCCAGCAGCACCACTGGCGTCGTCCCCAGGCCAAGCACCAGGCCGCCGCGCGTCTCCACCCGCGACTTCGGCCTCGGCAGGCGTCATCCACGCCGCGGGCGCGCGCTTCCGCGACCCCAGAGTCGGCCTCATTGCCGTGCCCCACACCCAACGCGCCGTCCCAGAAGTCTGGCCTCCACCGGCCCCCCACGTCGTGAGCGAAGTGTACCCGCGCGACCCCGACTCGCCGTGGATGTGGGCGAGCAGCGCGTCGCCGTCGGTCGTGTCTGTCGGCAACAGCACAAACCCCAGCAACGCCAACAGTCCGTACGGCGGCAGCCCCAAGCGCGGCCAGAGTCCAAAGGCGCCTCCGACTATCAAGGAGGAAACAGTCGAGTATCACCACGCCACCACAAACTCCACACACCACAAGGACGCAGAAGACATGGACATTTCCGCCGCCCCCACGCCGCGCGACCTCAAGGAAGAGTACCACGAGCCACCGCCCCGCGAGCGCGAACGCGAACGCGAACGTGACAGCTACCGCGACCACGTCTCACAGCGGCAGATTGCGCGCGAGCACCCATACTCGAACACGCGCGGGAGCAGCGTCGGGGAGAGCGAAGAAGGCATGGATGTCGATCCGCAACTATAGTGTTAGTGTACCATCATGTAAATGCTCCGCAGCCGTCGTCGGCCGTGGCCCGCTATAATATAATGCGTAAACACTGCGGCTGCACGGGGCACGGCGTCGCATCTGAAGTACAAGTATGTCAAGTACGGGCTGGTAACTGAAGCAATGTATGAACCACTCAGTGTGTAAAGTCTGCCAACTTGTGCATGTTTGTCATGTCGCGACGACAGGAGCAGCTAGATACCGACCAGTCGCGCTGGTACACGGTCCACCATGCACAGATACACGTACTGCGCGCACCGACATGGCCACTGGCATGACCTGCATACATTACTCACATCCAAGCGCATGCAACACAGACCCTCCACCCCCACACCCCACCACGGCGAACGCTGGGATCCATCGGCAAGATCGAGTGGAGGCGAGCACGGCGCGAGCATAGCCGGAGCACGCTCGCAGATCGATGACGACGAGGCGAGCCGGAACTCTGCCACAACGTGCTGTTGCCCACATCCCCAACCAGTACCGAGCACCAGGCAGTCAACAGCCAACAGCATACAAGCAGTCGGCATGGCAATTGCCTGTTGCAACCCTCCAGTGAGCACCAAGACGAGACCAGACGGACATGCACAAGGAAGACACCAGCGCCTAAAGATTACCGGGTACACGCACCCATCTACCGGCGTGCTCGCTTACTCGCCCACTCCCCTGGCTCGTTTCGCGCAGGCCAGGCTCTGACATCTGACATGCCTGCCCCTGACCTCGGTACAACCCCTCCCCTGCTTTCCCCTCTCCTCTTCCCCTCTGAGCTCTGCCCCTACTGGAGCTGGACGTCTGACCAACCACGGCCCTCCATCTCCCCACACCCGTACTAGCCGCCGGCAACGACCCAGCGTCAGGGCCGATTCGTATTGGTGGTGCTGGAGCAGCGAGGCACGCACGCCTAGGCGTCGCTAGACCTGAGAGGTGAGGAGGGGCAACACAAGTCCGGGCAACAGTGTCCGTCAACTTGGCCAACGCCGAACACCGTCTGCACGGTGAAACCCAGGCTGACGGGTGAGGCGGGCTTGAGGCTGGCTTCCAGTTCCAGAACATCTTGCACGCCTGCCTGTACCGGCCCGGCACGAAGAGTTGGAATTCGAATTCGAGATTGCTATGCTTCCCACGACTCGTATCCGGTTCGGATTGCCGTAAGCCCCACCTGCCCCCGCACCTGGCGTGAGGCTGGCCCGCGGCCAAATATGAGTCGGCGTGCCGTGGCGGCGTGCCTGGTGTTGCAGTCGGGTGGCTGTGCGCAGGCAGAAAGCATGAAAGCAGCCACGAGGAACAAGAGGCACATCCGCGGGGCCCGCCGCACCCCGCCGCGTGCCGGCGGCAACGGTGCGAGGTTACCGAGATCACGGGTCTGTCGAGGGGGCTTGGCCCTCGGGCAGGCGGAGAACAGCGAGCGCCGAGACAAGAATTGAGTAGAGAGGGGGGGGGGGTGTCGTGGGCGGAGGGAGCAGGAGGGAGTAGGGTTGGGCGGTCATGTGAGCGGAGGTTGGTCGTGCGACAGCGGTTGAGGGTTGTTATGACGTTGTGTGTCGGGTATGGATGGCCGGTGGGGATCTGACAACAACAGGTGGGAGGACGTCGGAGTAGGGGTTTGCAGATCTGTATACGGGGATCGGGGCTGACAGGCTGGACGGATGGTGACATGCTGGCTGCTGTGGTGGAGAGCAGGGAGATCGGGACTGTGCGTCGTAAGGACCGGGTGGGAAGTAGCGTTTGGCAGACCTAACATGCTCTGGTGTTGGGGGAGTTGCGCCCAGCCCTGTTGATAGGCTGGCACTGGTTGGTGCATAACGGGGGGATACCGGTCCGACTTGAGTGCCGCACGACAGACGGCAGAATCCGAGCTGGCCAGCTCAACGGCTATGTTCTAGGCTGTGGAAGGACCGGGTGCGGAGTAGCTGTGTTTGACCGATGTGTACATGGTTGGCGTTGTTGTGGCGCTCGGTGAATGCTGACATCTGTTCACGCCGGCTATGGTGGACTAGAGGGGGGGATATCGGTCCGACTTGCCCAGTGCCTCGCATGTGTATGGCAGAATATGACCTGTGGCAGAACGAACTGCCACAGCTAGATCCGTCAGTGGCTCCGTTTCTGGGATCCGCTGTGTCCACGTAAGCTGGCACAGTGGTGTGCTGGAGAAGATTGGGGCTATGGCCCCGCAGTGATATCACGACACGCCTATGTGAAGGGCATCGTGCACTTCGGCAGCTCGCGCGGACCCCCGCTGTAGAAGAGATATGGCGCGACTGGGAAAAGCGAACAGACTTGTCCATCACATGTACGAGGAAAGAGAGGTCGGCTGCTTGACCTCGTCTGCTTCCCCGACAGCGACGACCCTACAGTCGCCCCGTTCATTGTGCGCTGTGCATTGTCGAGGAATACGGTACAGTAATGCAGGCCCCGGAAACTGTCGGGCAACATGGCCTAGCTGGGGTACGTCCATGACCGAGCATATTTGGGCCCGATAGTTTGGCGGACGTCCCACATTGCAGCGTACGGGTTACTGCCCATGCGTACAACATTGTGCAGGAGGCTAGTATCCACTACTACCTGATTTTGCCCATGTACATTTGATCGACGTCTGCGAGCTACTGGGACAAGCTTGGCAAGAATAATTGACCCCACGCGTTGAACCCTCAATGCCTAGTTCCAACAAAGCAAGGCTAGGCGATCGCAAATGACGAACGTGCGAATGCAAAGTATCCGAGGCGGGCAAGACGCCGTCGTGTATCAGGTAGCCGCGAGCCATCGAGATGATCACTCGAGCTCGGCAGGGAACTGGAGGACCTACTCGGGCACCATGGCCCAGAGAGACTCAACTAGGGGGATGGACGACTGTTTGTAGATCCCCCGTAGTGTACGAGGAATTGACTCTTGGCATGTGTGGCACAATGTGGTGCCGATGCGACCCATATTGCCACTAGCCCAACACTTGGGGGTGTGCCCTTACTAGCTGCAGGTTCTCGGCACTTGGACTGCACCACGAAACTGAGAATGCGCTACTGGCCACTATCCGCCTGGCACACTTGCCATTAGCGCCGGAGTACCGTGTATGCGCCGGAGTACCGACGCATTAGCGACTAACAGGAGGCAGGATCGTCTTCAATGGCCTACTGTGGCGCCGCCCTGTGGTGCCATCGTGGACTAGGGACGTCAACTTGCGCCTACTAACCAGGGGTTTACACGCGACTGAGTGTTCAACATTCCATGCACAGGCCTGCTTCCAAATGCCCTCAAGGCAGCAAATGGAGAGGTGTTGCTCAAATGCGTACATCCAACTCTGGGGATACGACTTCGTAAGGCGCAGTCGTCCTATTTGTGTTGTATAGACAACCGCCTTCATACAGATGCAGGAATGACGATAATGGTGTTTCAAATGGCGGTGCAAAGCCCTCAAGAAGCTCTTTGCAACGTGTTAAGTTTGTCAGAAGTCTCGAGTTGCCCCCCCGCAAGTCCATTCTTCATGTAGTATGCGAATAAGCACACGGTACAGCCAAGGAATGGGCCAGATGTAGTGGCGCGAACATCACTCTCAGTGTGTGGTCAATGAAGGAAGGACATAGCAAGTGATTGAGTTGGTTGGAGTGCACCGTGGCAGCCAGTGACGTCCTGCAATGTGGTGAGACTATAATAACAACGGCGCTGCGCTGCCCATACACCCAAAAGATGTTGTATGTACCATCGGGTAGGCAACCCCACGAATTCTCTTTGTGAAGACAGGGCGGCTGAGAGCGCTATCATTTCAGAGCCACACTGTGCCAACCACAAAGAGTATTCCCGGAATGAACAAACATTTAACCTGTCGGAAAAGCATTCATCTCTCGGGAGGACTGAAGCTACTATGATAACTGCGATGCAATCCTATCTGAACTTAGATCCTTATGCCCGTTTGGAGCACTCGGTGGTCCTTGTTTGTGATCCAAAGCGGGATATACCACGACACACAACTTCTCTTCGACTATCTCGTATTGGCCGTTGCGTTCTTCCCGAAAGGGGGTCGCACGTCGGGGATTGTTAAGGGCCGCCTCGGCGGCTTGTTCTGTGTCTCCTCGCAGAGGTGAAGGGGGTGAAGGGCATGGAAATACGTTATACGGCCACTCGCCGTTGGGTAGGGAGCGACCGTCCCAAACCTGGATGCTGGCTTCCTGTGAGCCGGGGATTGCCGCAACGAGGGAGACGCTGGACGCGAAGGCGACGAAGGTGGTGAAGCTGAAGCGCATGTTGGACGAGTGATCGTGGAGGTGGCGTGTGACTGGCTCAGAGTATGGCAGTGAGTTAAGCTGGGGAGATGTGAGACGTTGGTGGTCATTTATAGGTCGTCGACTGCTGCTATGGAAGAGTGTATCCAACCAGATGGGTCTCGTGATCACTTGTCTCCGGGTCGCCAAGTTGTGCAGTCTACTCATGACAACTCGTCGCAGTAAACTTGCACAGCCCATTGCCAATGCGTTTCTTGATGTCAGTGATGCGTAACCACGTACCTATGACTCGGCAACCCCCCAAGTCATCGTTCAGTCGCTCCAAAAATGACGAAGACCGTGCGGTAGTGTTAAGCAGAGGACATCCTTTCGTGATCAGCTCAATCAGCTTTGCATCAGCGTACGTCTCCCATCTAGTCTTAACAATGAGCCAAAAAAGCGGCGCTCGTGACCACATGCGTGTTTCAGTAGTTGTCAGGTGCTCACTGTCAAAGGGATGTCGCAACGAGGACGTGTGGGTAGAAAACACGTCAAACGTCATGGATGTGGTGCTGTACCTTAGGCCAGAAAATTAAGCATACAGGCACATGGCTTGGCGTCCTTCACTTGACTACTGGGCGTTTGGGGAAGAGGAGGCGAGGGTTACATACACTGGCTTCATTCCCCCGTAGTGGATACCTCGGTCAGCTGTCTTGTTTCGTCTCCATGTTCGGGCATGACGTGTGTGCACGCTTAGGTGAAGCTGGAACCGAGATACTTGTTATGACGTTCCTGTACCCCAATCATTCACAGTTGGACATTCGGGGTCGACTCCATGCAGCATTGGGCAGTGCCTTCCACGCTTGCTTGCAGTTGGTTGCGTTGCCAACTCATATACCCAATCGCTGTTTCTCCAACTTCCGATCGTTTACTAGTATTTGGTATTGAGATTGCTTGGCCTTCTGCACGATCATAGCCTGTCTCCCCAGTACATGCCAGCAACTGTCCTCGCGTCCATGAAAACTCACCAACTTGTTGGGTGCGGCGGAGAGCCAAAGAATAGCGGGGGTTTTGCTTCCTTCAGTCCATCGTCATCGTGCAGGGGGGTCGGTGGGAGTACAGCAATGGATGTCCTACCAATATCCTGTTAGAAATTCTGGGTCGGTTCTTGGCAATCTACTGTAGCAATGTACGGCACAGGTGACGGGAAGTGATTAGATAGTCACCGCTTCTAGCTGGACTAGATGGCATCAGTCTGGTGTCGGGCGGTTGCCGGGACGTGGCCATCTCTGGCAATCAAAATTGCTTGAATGGTGCACTGCTCCGAGGGGGCCTTTGGGCATTCAGGCAGTTCACCTACACGACCAGTCCACCAACGGGCTTACAACAGGTGGAGCGTTGGTGTTGGCCGTTAGTGTCGGTCTCCTTACCGAAAATGAGTTGCCATGGCCGCTTCAGTGCTACCCTCGCAACACCTGACACCGATGTTGCAAATCACTTAGCACGAAACACCCTCCCACAACGCGTGAAACATGTCAGTCCAAGGAGCTTGATGAAGCACCTGGCTGTCAGTGTGGCGGCTATCCTAAAACTTACCGTCAATTCACCTTCAAGCTGGGCAACCGTCGTCGTCGCAACCTGGTTGAGATACTGTATGCTGATGGATTTCTCGCGTCAACTGCACTCGACACGCCTCGATGCATGGGGAACGAAGACCTGCTATTTCCGGCAGCATGTACAACACCAGTGTCCACTGTGACAATCATATCGACGTCCTCTTTCAGTGTCTTGCGTGATGGTCAGGAGACGGGGTAGTCGGTAAACGCGCGAAATAACTGTTGCTGGATGTCGGGGATACGATGGGCGCGCTGAGCTGAGAGGCGGAGTAGCCAGAGGTTGATATTGGGGATGACAATATCTCCGACTTGAGTTGGGTGTAAGCATCCCCGGCTGGAGAGACAGGAGAGTGTGAGTTGTTGGAGAATAACGGTGAAAAAGGATCGGAACTACCGCTGGGCCTCGGCGACCAGTGTGGGTCATATTGCGGTGGGATGTATTCGACGTCGTCGTTGAAGGCACCTCCGTCGTATTCCTGCTGAACGCGCCGACCATATGTCCCACTCGTGGCGCTGGACAAATTAGTGCCAACGAAGGAGTTCATGACCCATCCAGTCTAGCACTTACGCAAGGGGCAATTCCCGACGTTTGGAAACCTCAGACGTAGGTGTCGGACTTCCGTCGGTGTAGGGAATCGGTGCCACATCCAAATTGTCGTCCACAACAAACGTTGAAGGGTCACCCTGTCTCCTGATTGTTAGGACGTATTCCTGTTCACTCAGGAACTCACAGCTTCTGGTGACGGCGACGCATGTGCTTCGCAGCCGCGACGTACGCAATTGCTCCGATGAGCGCAGCTCCAATGATAGCACCAATCTGGAGTAGGTTTCAGACGGCCTCCTCTCTCATAGATGTCAACTTACAACAGTGCCTGTGAGTTCACCCTTACTCAGCTTCCTACTCCCAGTCCCACCTGGGGGTTGGACTTTTATATTTCTGTGGGGTCAGCTGTCGTACCTTGTAGGAGTACCAACGAAAGCCCATTGTAAAACGTCACGCTGTGCAAACCGACGACCTCTGGGTGTATCGGTCAGGTTGGATTTCGCCACGGGGCCTCAATCGTCACGTTGTACTCCACCGTTGGGTCCAATGCTGCCATACACAAAATCGCGTCCCGTACTGTCCATGGATTGAGGCAATTCACCAATGGAGACATGGATGAACCACTACTGCTGCGAGGCGCAGGCTGTACCACTATCGAGCAGACGCCATGAGTCGGGCCCATTGTTCCGTTGACGATAAAGTAGGAGGTATTGCGTGGAACATTGAAAAACGTCTTAGGCGCATGAACATATCCACCATCCCAGACCTGAGCTGTTGCCACCAACGTATCGTATGGAATGAGGTCCTGGCCGCCTGAAATCAGTACGAGACGGAGTTGTAAACCCACCGACACCGCCGATATGGCTGGACATAGTCCAATTGGGCGTGTAGTGGAAGAAATCGTTTCGCGTTCCGTTGACGACCCACAGCTGAGTACTTGTCCCGACGTCCTCAAATGTTGGACCACCAGTCAGTACTGCGGAGACACAGACGGTCGACTTACGCCTGTGTTTGCATGGCTAGATAGAAAGTGATCCCCGTAATCGACACGGATCCTTTCGGAACCCTATAATGGACTGTGTGGAGATCCAGAGGCAGATCATGAACTTGGGCCAGGACAACCCCGTTGGGCCGAGGGTCGCCCAGACGGACGGTAGTTATCCACAGAGAGATCTGGGAGATTGGTGGAGGTATCGTCCCAGTCCTGGCCCTCTAATTCACCAAAGATCTCCGCGCCAGTCCCCATGAACGTAAATGCGATGCTCACGTCACTCTCGCTACTGTGTTCTTCGGAGGCGTTGAGGAGAACGTGCTTGGACTGCCCCTCACCGACCATGCCCGGTACGTAGTTGGTCCAGGAGGTCTCGGAAAACGTCGTGTTCCACAAATTATCGCTGGTAAGGTTTGTCCCAGTCAGGTTGAAAGCCATGTTAGGCCTCCACTTATAGAAGGCGTGCATGTCGCTGAGAGTCCAGTTGAACAGCAGGTTGGGCGTGTAGCTGTACGCTGGGGTTGCGCCCGCCAAGAGAGTCGCAATCGCGAGTGCCATGTTTGCAAGCAGGGTGATGGTACAACAGCTGATAGCAATACGATGAATGTCGATGGGATGGTTACCGATGAAATGAATGTCGATGAGATGAGTGTCGATGACGTGGGCGACAAGTAACAATACCAAGAAAAGGAATGCTGGGTGAAGATACAGCGTCCCCCAGCATGACTTTGTGGTAATTAACCTGTAATGACACTACTACTATTTTCGAGGGGAAACACTTTAGGGCCAGAGGTTGTGGTGCCAAGAACCCGCGGGTACCTTACGGTTGTCACCAGACCTTGGAACGTGCCTGCCCCAGGCTCATACTTTTGGGCAGGTTCCTGTAAATCGCGTAAAACGTCCAACCTGTTTATGGTGTATCATCCGCATAAAGGTGGATGGATGGTTGACCTAGATCTATTCCCATCGTGTTACTCCACAGCCTACTATTACAGTCCCATCATGCGCCTCACCCACCTCGTAACTTTGGCCACTGGGACCATTGTCGCTGCTCCATTGTTAGCTCGCGGTACGCACCACGTGCCTCTCACACTCCACCATGGTGAAGATCGATCTTTGAGCAAACGCCAAAATCAACCTAAGGGACAGTCCACTTTGAGTTTCAGAGGCGATGTCAATATGGATCGATACACGATGGAGATCAACATTGGGTATATGCGTTGAATTTCGACGTGTGTTGTTGACGAGAAGCACCCCTCCACAGACAGTCAACGTGTCGCTATCCATGGTATTCAGCCGGCTCGTTGTCTGGGAAGATGTCGACTCCTATTGCACCGCCTGCGAAGAAACCCAACTATTCAATCGCAGTACCTCCGCTACCTTCGAGGGTGGCCGCCTATTCAACGTCACATCACCGTTCGGTTTTTATAAGGGAAACAACGTTACTCTACAGAGAGCCGAGGACTGGGTAACAATTGTGGGAGTCTCGGGAACAACATCTTTTGGTCTGTTTCTATGTGTGCGGTGCCATGCGCTGACTCTCAGATGTGAGTGTGGATAATGTTACAAGATGGGGGACATACGGAGGCGGAGGATACCTAGGCCTCCTACCGGAACCTTCGGTTGGGGGGGAGCCATTCGGAGAGGGCGAAGGCGCTCGATTCATCACGGACTTCATGGCCCCGCGCTGGTCGCAGCCGGTCCTCGGAATGTATTTGGCGGACGTCAACCCGTCATTATACTCTACCGGGGACTTCGACTACAGTACATACCGTGACAGTGGGAAGCTGACGTTCGGGTGAGTCTTGCCACAGATGCCCAATTGACAATACCTCTCGGGGGTAGCACTTACACTGACGTAACAGTGGTACCGACCCAACGTTGTTCGTTGAGCCCGTGACATACGTTCCGTGCGATGGATGGTTTCGCCTTGCACTCGATGCTATTACTGTCAACGGAAGCCCAGTGACTCTCACCGACACTGTCCTCGCCAACGACACGGCCTCCGAAGCGGCATCAGCGGACAAGTTTCAATATCGCTCAGCAATTAACCTCCACTTGGATGCCATTGAAGTCCCCCTGGCAGTAGAAGAACAGCTCTACAGCCTTTTCGAGGGGTCCTATCGTCTTCCCAGCGGCCGAATGCATTACCCAAATCGCTATGCAATCCCTTGCAATACGACCGACCAAGTCTCATTCACAATCGGTGGACAGAGTTGGGCGATGAATGCTGTCCATCTCACAGGACTCTATGTGGAGGAGAACCCTACCCATTGCGTGGGTATGGTTGTAGGAGTAAACATCACCACGTAAGAACCTTGACTCTTTTGCTTGTCCGCGTGTGACTTCCTGGCTTTCATCGCCCTGAAGCCTCATCGTAATGAGACTAGAGCGCTGACTGAGCCACGCAGATACACTCTCGGCTTACCGTTCCTTCGTAATGTGTACACGGTCCTTCAGTACGACCCGGTCCAAATAGGGTTTGCGAAGCTTGCACCAGGGCTGAACAATATGACCACCGCCCAAGAAACAGCCGCAATGATGTACACCGAGACCGCTTTCGATCGTCCATCGGCAATGGCATCTCGCTCCTCGTGGCCCGAAGCGCAGGGTACTGGTGGGGCCAGCTGGACCTGTTTGCACGCCCACCTTCCGGGGGCTTTGACGGTGGCGGCATTGGCTGCCCTTGTCACGGTAGTCGTGTTGTAGGTTGTACACAAGGACGGATTACATAGAGCGGCAGAGTACTACGATGCTGCCACTTCCGTAGTTCTCTGCATGGCTTGGTATTCGTCTGCCTGCTGAGCACAACGTTGGTACTTCGCCACCCCTGGGCAGAATCAACCTGCAACGAACCCAAGCAGATCACGTTCTCTCGCCCGTCTAGCCACTGGTGCAATGTATCTCGGCAATAAATCTGACCAGCGTGGTATCTCTTCACGGTTTGGGATCGATCCTCACATGATTGCGAGGTAGAATATTCATATCCATCAGTAGTCGCACAGTCGCGGTAAAGCTGTTGAGCCAAGATAAGAGGAATGGCTACCCACGCTCTGCCTCAGCTCTTGCGTCAGTGAGGCCAAAATCCAGACCGCCTGTGTGCCACGCGGGTCAGACTCCACCGTAACCTGAACGTCTGGTCAGCTGGACCCTTTGCTACTTCACCGCGATTCCCCTTCAAGACATCTGCCGGTGCCACTCAATGTCGCAATGGAGGAAGCGGTTGGCCGATGGTGCCTGAAGGAGAGAAGTGCCTGGAGAGAGCTTAGAGACTCCGCGCTATGGAATTGCCGGAACGTGAGCTTATCCCTATGTCAAGACATTGGTGCCCTAAGGGTCGTTGTCTGCCAGACGAATGTGCTGTTACCTCTTGCAAGTCTTGCGTTTCATACGGAGATGACAGGGGTGTATCGTAAGAACGGGATCTGTGGCGTACGTGCGTCATGGAACGGCTCAAGCTCGTCACTTGAGGGGAGGCTAGGAGCTGTTCCTGTCGACACAGGACGGGTGACGGGGTGTGCAAGTCGTAAGCCTTGGATGCCAGCCAGCTTTGTGTGCACTGCAGGAGACCGACGGCTTAATAACGTGCGGCTTGCGCTCTCTGTTGATTAGAAGTGTTGAACTGGGCCAGCAAGGAGGAGATTTGGGCAGGACGATGCAATAATAGATAAGATACCAGTGAGTAATGATGGCTCCTAGCCATACTGGCAATGCTGCCTGCGGCTAGGAAGGGCCTGCGCAGTAAGGCACTTCGGAGCGCTATGCACCATCGAGGACACTCTCTCTGAGACGTATTTGGTCCACAATGTTGACTCGGAAAATAAGCTGAGTCGACCTCCATCCAAGCACAAATTCATCCAGGACCGTGCTCTGCTCACCAACACACTACACTTCACTGCAGCCACCTTACTGACTCTACTGCACCTCATTTTAACTGCACATATCCCATCTCCCCTCTTCACCTAAACGGCCATGCCAGCCTCCCACCAGCTGCCAACATTCACACTCACCACCCCGCGTCTGACCCTGCGGCGCTTCACGTCCGCAGACGGGGACAACCTCGCCGTGATCCACTGCGACCCGCTGGTGATGAAGTACATCGACGCACCGGCTTCGCGCGACACGATCGAGGCGAAGGTTCTCCTCGCCATTGCGGGCGAATATGCCGCGATCGACAGCGACGACCAGTTGGCGCAGGGACTGGAAAGGCTCGCGATCGTGGACGCGGAGGGGGGGTTCGTGGGTGCCGTGAGCTTGCGGCCGCCAAATAGTGTTGGTATCACCCCTGCGCTGGCCGACTCCGTCATCTCTGCCAGTCCGGTCGACCCCTCCAACCACTCCGACCCACTGAACATCGCTGACTCCGCCTCCGCAACTACGAGCCCCAACCCTCCACCGTCCAGTCCAGAGCTCGAGCTGGGCTACCGCATAGTCCCCCAAGCGTGGGGAAGAGGCTACGCCACTGAGGCCGCACGCGCCGCCGTAGACTATGCCTTCACACGCCTCACCACCCCCTCGATCGTGGCAACGACCATGGCGGTAAACGTGGGCTCGTGGCGTGTGCTCGAAAATGCCGGCTTTCGGTACCGGCGCACGGTTTTCGAAGAGTGGGATGACCCACTGCCGGGGTCGGAGGAGGGGGATGTCGTCTATGGGCTGACTAGGGAGGAGTGGGAAGCTACTAGGGAGGAGTGGGAAGCTACTAGGGAGGAGTGGGAAGATGACAGGAGGAGAAGCGAGTAGGGTTGGGGCTGCAGAGGGGTTCAGTAATAGCTATAGATTTCAACTCATTTTCTCAAGAGCCTCCTCGTGAGAGCGTACTCCATTCATGAGAGGCATCCTCACCTGTCAATTAGGATTTTACAGCTGGGCCAGAAAGATGTCCTGATTCTCCGCATCCTCAGCATCCGCGTCAATGACGTACCAAGGAGCCTGGTGGGGGGCGGACCCAATTGGGGTAGGTTGAATCAGTCGGTCCCTGCCCCCGGCGGCACGCGTTGGCTAGGAAGTGAGATGCGTTTGTGGGGGGGGGGGGGGCGGGTCTGTACTGTAGAGGAACTCAGTTCGAGCTGGCTGGCCATAAAGGGATTCTATTTTCCGTCTCTACTGCAGTCACTCACATGCCTCAGTCCGAAGGCGTGTCTTTCAAGACGCTGAAGTGTTATCCATTGTGACGGCACCGGCAACTCCTGAGCTAGACTGCAGGAAAGCAGTAAGTGTATAGGGACTGCAGCAACGGTCTTCAAGTGCAACGTCATGGCGACATACGCGAACTTACTAAAGACTGGGAGATAGATAATGCAATGGCAGCAATAGGTGGCGGGCAATGGTGATACGACGATGAAGATTGGATGAACGTCAACGTGGTGAGACCACGTCTGCCTGGGCATCTCGCGGATCCTACTCGAATACACAAGTCGTCAACATCCTCCCCACCCGACGATTTCGGGCTCGTGCGGGCCTCGTACAGTTCACGGATAGCTCGACAGAAGGCTGTGTCCTGGAAGGAGATACCGTCATCCACAATTCGCTGAGATCTGGTTTCCTGAGAATTCCAACTCAGCGTGGCAGGCACACTTTGGGCATGCGCCTAACACTAGCCCCAGCGCCTCCCGAAGGTCTGGCTTGCAGCTGAGGAGCTGGATCTGGATGAGAAGAACGCCGGTCAGTCTATTCTTCGCGTCGCTGGGTGTGTCGTCGATATCACGATAGATGACTCGCCGAGATAGCGACGCAAATGTATCAGAATCCCAGGACGCAATCCTTTGGTCGACAAGGTCAAGGAGTGCGGACCTCGGGACGGCGGCATGCATTAAGCTGTTTGCTGCTGGTGCTGGTGGTTTGGAAGGAGATTGTCAGGATGTTGACGAACCCGAAAGCTACAGAGGGGGAATGGCATGCTGTGTCATGCCAAGTCACGTGACTCAAATTGAGTGTGGTCGGTTCAGCCTGAGACGTTTCCCCCTTACCCGGTGCCTGATGCAGCCGATCCGTCTGTGGTCCTCCACAACAATTAAAACGAATGGGCGCCCCACTCGGCTCACTTGCCACAGTTCGACTGTACATTTCTTCACCTAACTCTACTCACCCGACAACATCTCATACCACCTACTATACGACATGCCATACCCGTCAGATTACGACAACAGCGGTCGGCATCCACATCCGAGTGGATATCGCCACCCCGCCACCCAAGACGGGCAGGTGGCCCCGTCGTACCAAGCTTCGACCCACCATGGCGGCCACCATCACACAGTCTTGCCAGGGCAGCATCGACATCACCAGGATCATCTATATGGCGCTCAAGGTCGGCGACATGAACAGTTCCATCAGCATGGTGATTCAAGCGTCCCCCATCCCATGCAATATCCGGCTCAGGTGGGAAATCCTCATCCGCACCGCGCCGCCCCACCTACATTGCACCACCCTTCTTTCACGGGCCAACCGCAGGCACCCCAGCCCGACTCGAGGTTCCATCCCACCTATCCGAAGCCTCCCCATACACTTTCCGCTCAATCGACACTGTCCTCGCATCCCCGTCTGCCGTCACCCTTGGATCTACGGCAGCTCGGCCGCGAGTCTCCCATTACGCTACAGACAGGCCAGCCAGAAGTCGGCGAAAGTGAGCCATTATGCGCAGAGCAGCACCTGACACGCCCAGAGTTGCCACAATATTCGACACTTCAGGAGGTCATACGCGCACGTCTGCAAGCGTCAGCCCGAGGTACATTCGGAGAGGCTGCGCGAGCAAGATTGACACTGGACACCGCCAACGTTAATCTTGATGCCTTATCGGCTCAGCTGCGCAAGCAATTATCTGGGATGGGTAATGAGCCTGACCTTCAAAGCGCTCTGAAAGGAGTCCTTGGCGACGGAGTTGACAAGAGTCATTTTGAAGTGCGACCCGCAATCGAGTTCGATCTCTCCAAGGCCGTCGTCTTAGGTGGCACGGCTTTTGCAGACACCACCATTCAGGGCACCTACGCGGACATATACGGTCCTGCGATGACGTACAAGGCCGACAAGAAGAATAACAGCAAGGATGACGACAAAGAGAAACGGAAGCGCCACAACATACCCGCCATTGTCAGGGAGAAATATGCCGACCTGGTCGCCGATATGGTTCTGGCCTCGGAGGAGAATGGCGAGGTACGTCTGCTGTCTTGGGGCCCATGCTGACTCCCTTTGACGTGGGACGACGTTACAGAGTATTGGAGTGACACTAGTGGCACATCAACGGCCCGCCGACCCTACAACAGCGGCATTCGCTTTGTCGACCAATGCATACTGGCCGTTACCAACAACACGACACCCGCCACCCAGTGGTGTAACAGCGTAACAGAATACGAATCCCTTCCACCCCGTACTGTGAAAACGGCCGCCAAACGAGCCATTGAGGTGCGCAGCCACTATCGGCGGGGGCTGTGCCAAGCACTCGCATATCTTATCGGAGCTTGGGAGATCTGTGGCGGCTACCTCGGCGCCGTCCTCATCGGCACCAAGTTTTCGCGCCTGATGATGAAGGACGCGGATACAGTCTATCTGGAGATTGGGGAACCGAGGCCATATAAATGGAACGAGGCGAGCTGGACCGAAGGTTCGCAAATGGCCACCGCGACCGACGAGAAGAACAAGCCATCCAAGGCACCCACGGTCAAGACATTTGGCGAGCCTTTCCCTCTGCGAACCAACCTCGCGCCTCTCGTGACAGATCGCAAGCGCATATCCTTGCGTCAATTCCTCGGTGAATTAACAGCAGGACCCGAGCAGCTCGTCCATGACCTTGTCAAAGGCTGGGTACGAGATGACGAGGAGGGTGACGAAGTTGAGGTGGATACCCAGGCGTTGCAAACATTCCTGGATTTGTTCAGTGTTGGGGTATTGGACATTGCCGACAGTCCCACGAACAGGCCGCTTACGAAGACACCGCCCTCAACGACAACCACCGGTGCAGTCATCCAAAACCTGGCCCAATCCGCCAATCAATTCACCATACGGCCACGATACGAGAAGATTGAGATCATGCGCAACGCCGGTCCCAAAGAGTTTGGTCCTTATATTCAGGCGTTACACGCAGAGGCGAAGGTGCAGGCGGGCAATTCTAGGCCAATGGAGAAGGGCAAGGCGAAGCGACGAAAGATACAGCAACCGCTGAGCAGCCTCTTCAGTCGGGGTAGAAGACCGCCCAGCCCTGACGGTGGCGCTGGGGGTGAAGGCTCGGGTACGACTAGCGGCATGGGTGGCGGACTAGCGAGTCATCAAACGACCAACTCTGGAGTGGGAAGGGACACACAATGGCGTGGCGGAGCAGGTGGCACGACCTACACGCGGTCAACTGGACCGATGGTGTCTGACGGTACGCCTTTCCACGTCTTTTCTGTATTGCTCTGACCGTTTAGATGTTGCCGAATCAGCCATGGAAGCTCCGGAATCTCTCATGGACGCCACCCTTGAGCCTCTCATGGACCGCCCCCAGTCGTCCATTGACGACGACGACGCCCACCATTCGGACGCCGACGACCTCGCGCCCGACGACTCGGTCAGTTGTGCCGGGGACAGCGAGTCCGACACTGATGAACTGGTGGAGGAGGCCCTAGTGCGCTTGCCAATTAGTATCGTCCTCGTCACCCACGACGAAATGGAGGCCGCCATAATCGACCGCGTACAGCCGCAACCAGCTCCAGAGACGCTCAACGTCGGACGTTCGTCAGCTGCGACTGCACTTTCCCCAGACAGCGCTCACGACTCAGTCCTTGAAACGCCCAACACTCCCCTCCGGCTGCCTGAGACGCAGGCTCCCAACTCGAAGAACAACCACAGCGCAAATGAAGACCAATCGATCCAGCGCACGACGTGGAGTTGAATAGCAATAGAATGTGGAGGAGATATATAGTACATCGGACATTGTGTACATTCAGGAGGACCCGACGTGTTGCTTCGATGCAGCAAATGTAATAGCTCAAAACGCAATCTCCCATCACCAATACACATGCCCAGCTGTCCTAAGATCTCTGCTCACATTCCCCTCTGATACACATCAACACTGATCACTCCCCTGCCAATACAAGCCGCCTGCGGGTCGGTCTCTTTCAAGCCCCAGCGCCCCCTCAATCTCAAGAGGAGGGTACGGGAACCACGTGTCAAGGGAGAAGACCTGGTCCAGGAGGGGCGGGTCGGGCTGGGGCGTCTCTCCAATCTCTGGCAATTTCGGGCCCGTCAGGAGAGAGTCGGCGTAGAAAAAGTCGAGCGGTACCGACTCGGGCGTTGTCGTCGGGAACAGCCCCTCAGCGTGCGCGTCAGGCTGCGCGTGGAGGTGCGTGAGGGGCTGAAAGTGCGGCATGCCAAGCACGTTGCTGCCACGCCCGTTGCGACTCGCGGCACTGCAAGTGGGCGATTTGACGTTGATTGTGTCCGCGGGGAGTGCCACCGGCCCTGATACCGGGGATGCAGCCTTGGATGCCGGTGGGAGGACGTGCTTCCTGCGCGCCTTGATGAGAATGTCCCGGATCTGCTGAGCAAACTGGAAACCAGGGACTTGGACGTCAGCAGGTGCTTGGCACATCCAATGCAAATTACTCACCCTGAGCGAGGATTTTGGTGACCGCCTCGAGGTCGCGGCCGAGCTCACGAAGATCGACGCCGTCGGGGATGAGACTCGTGAGACGGATTGCTATGCGCGCAGCAAACGCAACACCGACGTCTGGGGCACAGTTAGCAACGGACTCATGCCGGACAATTAATAGCTTACGGGTGTAGTAGTTTGCCTTTGCAAAGTTGGTCGCGTACGTCGGGCTGCGGAGAGCCATTGCGACAAGCGTGTGGGCAGAGTTTAGGGCCTGGCGAAGGAGATGCAGACGCGACTCGCTGAGCAAGGCCACATCTCGCCGGGAGCGAACGCCATAGAGAATCCGCGAGTTGGTATGCAAGACTGAGTGCGCATACTGGCTCAGCACTGGCTGTTAGCAATAGTCCCACGCGCGTCACGGAAGTCTGGCTCACGGGTTTCGCGCAAAAAGCTAGTTTTAGAGACACCCTTGTTGACTTCTGTCAGCACATCCACGCCCTGCAAGCAGCACGTACTATAGTAGTCCTCCCAGTACTTCAGCCACGTCACGAAGCTCTCGTTCGCGTCCTTGATCATTTCGTCCAGGTTTGGAACACGAGTCGCACTGGGCCAAATGGAAAATGGTTGGCACAGCGGCACTGAGATCAGAGGCTTTCATACGCGCGAACCTACTCCTCAGTGTCAGAAGCTCGCACGTGGCGACCAAGCGGCTGTCGGTCGGGATGGACAAGGGGTGATTGAGAAACTCGCGGCAGTGGGCGAGAGTCTCCTGTGCGGCGAAGAGCACAGGTCGACCGAGATTAAACACCATCTCCAATTCAGACTTGTACAACTGAAGAAGAGTCAGCTAAATTGATATCTGGAAAGCAAGTTCCATTTAGTGAAGCGCAAGTCAAGTGCCAACGCCGAAAGACCCACCGCAAGCCAGCACCTTGCACCGACAACCAGTGGCCGCTCTTCCTCGAGCTCAGCCTCAGACTTGCCTGCACCCATACCCGTCTCGGCAAGGTAAAGTAGACACCGATAGAGTCCCATGTCCATTCTGTGGTCAGCGTAGTAGGCCATGCAACTTACGCAATGCGCATCGCGTGTCCTGGCGAAGTCAGCGCTGAGCGACGACGAACGAGCCTAGAAACTCACCTCCGGGGCGCCAGCTAGTATCTCCCCAAGACGACAAGACGACTGTCGTGAGCTTGAATAGGGAACAAAAACGCACTCATTGCCTGAACAACCTCCATACGGGAGACCGGCGTGAACAGGGTGTGCATGCCTGCTGTCAGAAGCTGCCCGCACATTCATGAACCTACCGATATCCTCGGCGTGCTCGCGGCACTTGATCTGCAGCTCGCTTTGGGGCCCTCCGGCGTCTTCAATTTTTGACCCGATGGTAATGAGGGCGGTAATGGCGAATGGTGAGCGGTGGCACAAGCTCTCGAAAGTGTCCACAGCGGGGTCGAAAATGGGCACATACGAGGCTGCACCATCCATAAAGCTAGGGGGCGTCAGTTGAGTGTCTGAGACAGTTTTTCTACTCACATGTTGAACAGTTGTTTACCCCTCTCAGCAGTGCAGAGGCCCATCTCCATAGGATTCTGGACCTGATGCACATGGTCACCGCGCTGAATTGGCAGCGCACGCCGAAGCGTCGGCGAGTCGAGGGATGACCGCTTACGCTTGCTATGCCTGTCGCCTTCAACAGTGTAGTCAAACATGCCCTCACGGTCCTTCCTGACATGACGCGCCCGCATTTCTTCAGTGTCCGTGTCCATGTGCCCGTCCGCCTTTAGACGCGCAGCCTCGACAAGCGAGAGCATGTTGTCGTACATGATTGCAGACGGCTCCAGTCCGTGGTCGTCATCGTCGTCGGACTGCAAGCCGGATTCGGGTAAAGGAGACTGCCGCTCGCGGGAGACGGGGCGCGAAAGGCGACTTGTCCACGAACGATCGTCAACTCCGTGTCCAGAACCTGGGCGCGGGGCAGCCATCCCCAATCCACCTTGATCGTGGATGCGTGGTATGGTCAGGGCACTGTAGGGGTTGTGGGCACTCTGGATATGCCCAACATTCAACCCGAGCGGTCCTGGATGAGAAATCGTTTGAGAGGAGAAGCTGTGACCACGCCCGTGACCTGCGGCCTGAGAGGTCGATTGGTGCTGAAGATGAGACGGGTACGCTGTGGCGGTCGGGGGGACGCCCCGCGGAGCAGGCTCGTACTGTCCACGAGCGGCTGCACGCTGCAAGTCGAGGAGCTCGGCAAGGCTCGATTGAACGACGGTCATCTGCTCCTCCACGAGCTTGAGGCGACTTCATTCAGCGCACTTCGGAACAAGTTGGACCCACTCTTCGACTTTGGATGCCTTGCTCTTTCGCGGCCCGTCAAACGTGCACTGCTGCCCCGATTGACGACAGCGGTTACACGGTGGATTCTCCTTGCCGATACACTTCATCTTCATGCGGTGACAGAAATCCTGACGTCAGCTCGGTCGATCTAGCGTGGCTCACGCATGCACCTGGGGAGTTAGCAGCCAGCTACAGCAACAAGGCGGTCAGACTCACGGTTGCTCTGCCGCCGCAGCTCATCCGGCTCGTTCTTGTCATCGTCGTGAGAGGCGGCGGACCGCTCGCTCGGGCTGGCCATCGTGTGTGTTGCACGGCTTTGCCGACCGATCATCGGCGATATGGGAACGGGGTAGGAGGACCGAGACCGTCGGAAGCGGAGGTGGTGAGGCGGTAGTTGGGTTGGCGACAAGGAGCAAAGTTTGGCGATCAACAGCCGACCCCACCTACGAGATGAATGCGAGGGAGAGGTCGAGTATGTTGATTGAAAGAGAGTAGAGGAGGATCACGTGGATCCATTGCCCACGGGTAATGTTGGCCTGTTGGTGGACCAGGAGGAGCATGATGGTGAGCACGAGGGGGTTTATGGTTTGCCCCGAGCCGGGCCGGATGGGACCGGATTCCCGGCCATGACGTGTATATTTGGCCATAATTCTGATAAGGGACGCGTCGCGCGACGCGCTCATTTCGAAGTGATGTTGATTGGTGTATGGTGTTTGGACTGTCAATGACCATTCCATTGTTGACATTCTCCACTCTGCACCGATCACCATGGCCAGTACAGACACTGCCAACCGCGCCGAGCTCGCGTCCGTCTTCAAGAATGCTGTTGCCGACCATGAAGAGGTCATGAACGAGTGTACGTCACCGTGTTTGCCTTTGCGATGTTGAACGAGTCGACGATTGGGGAGGCGCTGTCACCACTGCCCCATTTCATCACAATAGAGGCCGCATACTAACAACAATTGCAGGTCTCTCGATGCTCCGCACGTATGGCCTGAGCGCGCAGGACCTGTTCTTCAAGTACGAAGCGTTTCTTCTCTCGCGCCCATCCGGGTTGCGCGCCAAGCTGTCCACGTTTACACTCGATGTCGCGCGCGAGCTGCGCAAGGAGATCCAGCGCGAGACACAGAGTAAAGCGGCGGCAGCGGCGGCGAGCACTCCAGGAGATAAGGCCCTGGGCGTGAGGAAGAAGGCTGGTGTGGCGGACCTCGGAGGATTGTAAGTTGGCGAGTCAGGTTGGACGCCCGCTAACTCCCAGCCTTGATGGATTGACGACACCTGTTCGCAAGTCTACTGTCCCATCGCGCCTATCCAATACCGGTAACAACGCCAACCTTCCCTCTCCCTCTTCATTTGCTACGCCGTCTCGCACACCCACTGGACCCGTACCCACCGCGAGCAGCTATCGTCCCGGTGCAGGCCCTTCGCGCCTCCCGCCACATGCCACACCCCTCGGGAAGAGCCTTGGGGTGCCATCGAGCCCCATCAGTGGCACTGAATCTCCCAACGTGTAAGCTGACAAGGGCTAAGGTGACGCTTACACTCAGTCTTGTCGCGCAATCAGCTCAGCCGTTCCGGAACCGGCCCCAACCGCACCAGCTCTTGGAGACGCTGAACCCTCACCTTTCGGCAGGGACTGGCGTCCCACCAGGCGGCTCGAGGTCCCGTGTGACTCTCGGTACCCCCTTTGACCCCGCGACATGGGACTATCGATACATGTTTGAGAAGATTTCTGCGCGTTCTGAAGCGCTCGACGAGCAGATTGACGAGTTTGGTGAATTCATCAAGCAGGACTACGAGTTGTACGACCTCGGAGATCCGCATCTTGTTTCCGAGGAAAGCATCTACACTGTCGGGCGAATCCTCTCGCCACCCACAGACAACGCCAAAGCGACAACGACGAGTCTCTTCCTGCAGTCGAGCCGCATGCTTGGCGGTGGCAAGGTCATCTCCATCCGCTTCGCACCCGACATCAAAGTCCGCGGCGGTGCAGCCGGTGTGCGCGGCTTTGGCTTGTTCCCGGGAATGCTTATTGGCGTTAAAGGGCGTAATGGCGGTGGAGACGTGTTTGTAGTGGAGGAGGTGTTAGTGGTGAGTTCAATGTTCCCTAGGGTTCACCTGACAGCATAGCCTCAACCCCTGCCGCTCCCAGCATCGGCACCATCTGAACTCATCGAGTATCAGCGTGGCGAGCGCCTGAACGGTCTTCCTTTCTCGCTCTTCACCGCATCAGGACCGTACACCCTCGACGACAACCTGCTGTATGAACCCCTCGACGCGCTTGTCGACGTTGTCTGTGACGAACGCCCAGACGTTCTGGTCATGGTGCGTTGTCCTTTACCGTGCGATACTGACTGTAGATTGGACCGTTTGTCGATGCTCAGCACCCTCACATCCTCTCAGGAAAGCTGGCCGTGTCCCCTATCGACCTTTTCCGCGAGCAAATTGCGGCCCGCATCGCGCGCATCCACGAGGTTTCGCCAGCTACCTTTGTCTTCTTGGTACCCAGTGTGCGCGACCTTGTGAGCCGGCACGCTGCGTACCCGCAAGCAAGGCTGGAAAAGGAGGGCCTGGGCCTCGGCAAGGTGGGTGCTCTCTTTTTGGAGGATATTGACCCGTCAGAAAGCCTTTGTGATGCCCAACCCCTGCATGTTTTCTGTCAACGAGGTGCAGATTGCTGCCAGCTCGGCCGACGTGCTTTTCCACCTCCGCAAGGAAGAGGTGTTCCAGCGCGCCGAGGAGGCTGAGCCCGACCTGAAGGCCCCCAAAAGCGCCAACCCCCAAGGAGACGCGATGGCCAACCTTGTCCGCCATGTCCTGGGGCAGAAGCACTTTTACCCGCTTTTCCCTGCACCCGAGTCGGTCGCACACGAGGTCAACCTCGACGTCACACACTGGCACCAGCTGCGCCTCGGCGATTACGCGCCGGACGTGCTCATCCTGCCCAGCAAGCTCAAGCACTTTTCAAAGATCGTCGACTCGACTCTGGCGATCAACCCTGGCCATCTTTCGCGCGCACACAGTGCAGGCACGTTTGCGAAGGTCACAATCCACCCATCGTCCAAGCGCCGCCTTAACGACGGCGACGCCGACGTTGATGAGCCAGTGGAGCACTATGTGTTTGAGCGTGCGAGGAGCGAGGTGTGGCGTATCTAGCGGGCACGCCCCGGATCAGAGGGCAGAGCGAGGTGCGGCGCATGTAGTTGCTGTAGAAGATATTCATACAGTGCATTTGATCAGACAGACTGGCTACAGAGAGTCGATGGCGTTCGGACTAGCAGGCGAGATTGCGGTCGTGGCTACTTCTGGAAGCAAGTGGGGAAGCGCTGTTCAGGCACCTGGGTGAATAGGTCTCGGCCGAGGAGGTACATTTTGATATTGTCGAGTGCCAAGAGCTCCATTCTGCGCTGGGCATCCTGAGTCTCGAGGCCCATCTGGGGTAGGATTGTGACATTGTCCATGGCGAGGAGTTTGGGGTTGACGCCCGGTTGTTCTGGGTAGAGGTCGATACCTGCGGCGTAGAGCTTGCCCGACTCGAGCGCCTCGATGAGGGCGTCCTCGTCGACGACTCCGCCACGGGAAGTGCACACAAAGATGGCGCCGTCCTTCATGGTCTGGAACTGGTGGCGTCCAAAGAAGCCCCTCGTCTTGGGAGACAGCTGGATGTGGAGGCTGACGACGTCGGCGCGGCGGAGCACATCGTCCACGCACGCGCAGTACTCGAATGTCTCGGGGTAGACCTTGTGCCGGCTGTGGTAGATGACCTTCATGTTGAACCCAGCCAGGCGCCGCGCCACCTCGGACCCGATGCCGCCGAGCCCGATGATCCCCAGCGTGCGCCCCTCGGGGTCGAAGGCCGGGTGCAGCCCCGTCTTCCACCGGCCCATGGCGAGGTTGACCTCGGCACGACGAAACTGCCGCAGCGACGAGAGAACCAGATAGGCCGTCGCTGTCGCCACTGCATTGTCCGTCGCCTCGCGGGTGTAACTGACTGCGATGCCCCGTGCAGTGGCGTACGAAACGTCAATCTGCTCGTATGCGGCGCCGTTGTGGGCAATGAGCCGTACGCTCGGTGGAAGATGGGTGAGGAGCTCCTTGTTGAAGAAGCCAATCACCTCTGTGTCTCTCAGCAACATGGAGACCTGCCTGTCTCGCACTTACTCGAAGAGACGTCGTGTCGATAGATGGCCACGACCCCCGCGTACTTTGTCTTGCAGTCCTCGAAGAAGGCTTCTCTGTTCGGCGATGTCATCTCCTGCCCAATCAGTGCTCATGGTCACTTCTAACCCACGAACAATCATGTCTGCCAACCCCTCAAACTTCTCCTCGGCACTCGATCGTGCCCAGACGAGACCCTCTGGGTGCCCTGGTGGTCAGCTCTTACCTGTCCAGCCCGAGGTGCAGGCGTACCGCAAATCAGGACCTTTGGCAGGCACATGGACATGGTTAGTTGCGGAATGAATGCGGTCAAGTGGCTCCTCTGCATCAAGAGCATTGTCAGTTGGTGGCGACAGCGGAGCCCACTGGACACCTGGTGTTTGCGTAGACACTGACGGGGGTGACAGGAGGAAGTATGAACCATCGGCGTCGTCGTCAACAGTGATGGACACGTACCAACTTGATGATCTTCTTTGGCAACGTCATGGACTGCCACAGAACAGGTTGTATGCCACCAGGACATACAGGTTGCTAAATGCGTACCTCACCCCACGTGCCCCGCGTCGCCAACCTTCAGCCACACGCAGCCAGCCGTCGCCAGCCAACCAGAGTGCTCGACTGTTCCGTCGAGTGCCGCCCAAAGCCGCCCTGTGCTTTGCTACCCCGCAGTCCCCATCGGCCCGAAGCTCCGGTACCCTCTGCCGCATCAAGCGCACGCT
This sequence comes from Pascua sp. PH4015B, assembly GCA_025502685.1. Lineage (NCBI taxonomy): Eukaryota > Fungi > Basidiomycota > Tremellomycetes > Trichosporonales > Trichosporonaceae > Pascua > Pascua sp. PH4015B. Next base: position 354,606 of record JAMFRD010000016.1, read on the forward strand.
CGCTCCGACCATTGCACAACACGACATTTCTTGACGACTTTTGCATCTATGCTTTCTCGCATATCTCGTACACCTATTCAACATCTCTCGACGTCTCTGAAGAGGAATATCACCACCATGCCTAAGATTCTCATGTGAGTACACGGATCTGAGCAACGAGCAACTCCGATCGGCGCGGGGCACAAGATCCTCGTCGTCTCGGTGATCAGCCCCGACGATCCATATCTATGCTTGTCTGATGGACATGTGGCTTACTCCAGCACGCGCAATGTCGGCCCCGAGGCGATGGAGAAGCTCAAGGCGTCCAACTTTGAGCTCATTGTCAACCCCAAGGACGCCGAGCCGAGCCGCGAGTGGGTCCTCGAGCAGATTGCCGACCCCGAGGTCGTCGCGGCGTGCATCATGCACGGCCAGCCCAGCGACAAGGTCGACAAGGAGCTCATCGACGCGGCCAGCCCGAACATCAAGGTCATCTCGACGTTCAGCGTCGGTTACGGTGAGTGCTTGGAGTAATTGGGTTTGGGAAGTGGGCAAGTGGGCGGAGGCTAGCAAGTTGTTCCCTCGTGGACGTTGAGCTATCTCTGCTCGCCTCTGGAAGCCGTTACCTGGGGTGTTGTGTACAGATCTCTAGAGTTATAATTCCTGACACCTACAGACCACATTGATGTTCCCTATGCCAACGCCCGCGGCATCAAGATTGGCCACACCCCGGGTGTCCTCTCCAACGCCGTCGCCGACATCACGGTCATGCTCATCCTGATGACCATGCGTCGCGTCGAGGAGGGCATTAGGCTCGTCAAGGACAGCGAGGTGAGTTAGCCGTACCATGCGGGCTGGGCTCTTGAAGAGCTAGACTGTACGAGGATAGAAAGCCTCCAGCGAATAGCCCATCTCAGTCGACCCACTCCCGGCAACATCACTGAACGCCCGACCGACTGTGCAGAGCTGACCGGCAGTGGACCAACCTCCCCTGGGCGCCCTTTGTAATGTGCGGCCCCTCGATTGGCCACCCCAACATGACCTTTGGCTTCCTGGGCTTTGGCCGCATCACCGAGTGTGTTGTCGACCGCCTCCTGGCATTCACCAACAAGGAGCACCCCCCACGCATCCTCTACACGTCGTCGCGTGCGCGCGCCAACCAGGCTGAGATTGACGCCGACTTTTCCAAGCGCTGGGGTGTCACCGTCCAGCGCGTCGAAAAGGACGAGCTCGCCGCCGAGTCCGACGTTGTTACTGTCCTCTGCTCTCTGTCGCCGGCGACCACCGACCTCGTCAACACCGACTTCCTCAAGAAGATGAAGAAGACGGCCGTCCTGATCAACGCTGCGCGTGTAAGTGTCTCTGCAAAGCTAGATGTCATGAGCGCTTGGGGTATGCAAGTGCGCTCCCAGTGCTCCTTTCTCTCTTTGCTGGAGAGATTGCCTTCCTGGTGTGCTCCCGTGCTTCCGCCTTCCTCTCGACTGCTGCTCAAGACCCTCCCCATCTCACACACCCACCCCCATGCCAAGCTGACAACCAGGGCCCCATTGTCAACTCGGAGGACCTCGCCGCCGCGCTCGACGCGGGCGAGATCTTCGGCGCCGGCCTCGACGTCGTCACGGGCGAGCCCCACGTCGGCGGCGACCACCCGCTCGTCAAGCACCCCAAGTGCGTCGTCATCCCCCACATGGGCTCGGCCGACTACGACACGCGCAACGCCATGGCAGACCTGTGTGTGCGCAACGCGATTGCGGGCGCAAACGACCAGCCACTGCCGGCCGAGGTCAAGGCGTAAGAATGTTGTGGTAGTTGCGTAATCTGATAGATACAGTATTTTTGGTTTATGTTTGTGGACTGATATGCAGAAGCAGTCTTGGTTGTTGCGAAGCGTGTTGGGGAGCAGCTGGTGGGGCTCTGACCGTGCGGGGATTGTTGCTGCACCTGTGTGGAAGGCGACTGACAGGGAGAAGGTCATTGTGCTCCTCATTATCCGAGACGCTGAAGCCGGCTTCGCGCTGGCACTTGGCGATACTGACGTAGGGTGATCAGATAGCTACCCAAAAGGGATCACCGACCTGCACCGCACATCCAGGCGTGACAGGCCGCATGCGTTAAATCCCTCATGCGAGCATGATCGGCAGCCCCGCAGTGCATGCTCCATGGACCAGGTACAGTTATACTGTTGGGCTTGTTGGGCCATCTTTGGCGCGTGTGATCACCGCGTCCCATCAGCCAGCTATGCCAGCCACCCACGGGCGCGTCAAAGGTGAGGCCCCCACCCCCCCAATACTCTGCTCACTACACCTTTCCATGGCTCTTACTTCTCTCATTACCGGTCAACTTTGCTTCCTATCTCCATTTTTACCCCCTTCCCCTTCTCTCTCCTCGAAATCGTCTTCACCATGGCCTCCATGCCGTCGACACCTCTGTACATGACTCTCGGCGGGGACAAGGTGAGGGAGTGTGGGCCACTCTGCAGGCGCTGACACCAGGCTCTCCGCATCGTAGTCGACGCGTACGACCGTTCGACATGGCCAAGCGTTCTCCAGTGTGTCGACAGCCTGTCCAAACCATTCAACGGACCTCTCAAAACCCAAGTGGCCAACCACGAGCGCCCTGCCCTAGTGCACCCCCTCCCCTGCCCCTTCCTCTCGTTGCGCAACTACATTTTCTCGGGTCGCACAATGGCAGGCTTTGCGGCCGTGTGCGGGGGGACACCTGTCGTCGTCAAGTTTGCGTTTCCGGAGGCGGACGACTTTGTACAGAAAGAGATCCTTTCTGAAGTATCCCTCTACCACGACGCCTTGCGGGACCTGCAGGGAAGCGTCGTGCCCAAGTGGTATGGGATGTTCATCTCACGCCAACCCCGCTCGCACGTCCAAGACCCGACTACCGCCAAAGACGTTGGAGTGTTCTGCTCGGTGCTCGAAGACGTCGGCGAGCGCTTGACCGCCCAGGATATCCGTCTCATGTCTATTGACGAAAAGTGAGTGTCGCGAAACACAAGCTGATGGCATCCTGACGATCAGGAACGCTATTGTGAACAAGTACCGCGCGCTGCATGCTGCAGGTGTTGTGCACACATCCGCAAAGCCCAAACACTGGCTTCGTCACGGTCGGATGGCGATTGACACGATCCGCCTCATCGACTTTGGGACCTCCATCAAGCGCCACGATGACCCCGATGACCCCGTGTTTGACGCCTTGGCTCAGGCAGAGATTGAGACGGTTTGCCAACAATTGAACCTCGATACACTCGACCTCGCACCGTGGCCATCTCCCCAAGACCTGACTGAAGACACCTTGGCAACGGTTACGGCCACGGGCGACTCTACCGTGCTGGGTTTCAAGCGCTCGAGAATGAATGGTAACGACCAAGCACCGCCTGCAAAGAAGCGCAGGACCTAATGGAACGCTCTTCGTGCTTCTTCTTGCATCTCAACGCCATCACCCGACCGATCTCCGTCATCACAAACTTCGTTCCCCAACGGACCGATTCTATCAGTTTCAGCACCTCCATCTCGGTTGTCCACTACCCACTGCACTCACCCTTCCGACTCGTCGAGGACCCTTGGGCCTCGTTTCGCTTGTAACATGAGATAGTTGTCCGCGGTTGGTAAAAAGACGTGTTTTCTTTGTGACTGGTAGTTGACTGTAGTTGCATGGTAGCCAGACATCACACACGCTCTTGTGCGGTATGGGACGTGGATATGAAATGGGCCCAAAGGAGCACAGGAATGTCGATTTGTGCCTCAGCTTACGACCGCCTCACCATGCCGCTCACCTGAGCTGCTCGGCTTTCACCCCGTTACCCATGCCTGCATGGGGAGTGTCGAATGTCAGACGTACATGTACTGGGGTTGTTACACACCACCGAGCGGGGGTGCCACGCAGACTGTTGTTGGTGAAGCACGCCAAACCACCCCCGTCTCGGGTCTCGGTCGTCAGCCCCGCCCGCTGCACCTCGGCATTTACTTGGACCGACGAAATGAAATCAAACACGGTCTTGGTCGCCTGATTGGGTGCGAATGCCGACATGGATGTGGCGCACACGAGGTCGTGTGCCTCTCGGCCTGATCCGACCATTGACATCATTGGTGTTGTCCCCCAACCATGCGGCAACGGACGATATGCGGACCGGGCGCCGAGCTTGTCGTGCCCACCCGTCCCCGTCGGCGACATGGCGACAGCATATAAACTCCAGCACCTACCCCCGCTTGTTCCTGTCCCCCTTCCATCACCCCAGCCACCATGTCTCACAACCCGTGCACATTCGACGAGCTCAAGAAACGCGACGGCCCGCCGCTCAACGCGTGGGGTCTCTGGGGCGCGGACAACGAGTATGGCCGCCTCAACCTCATCACCCCCGAGGCGGTCAAGCGCGGGCGCGATGCCGTCAAGCACGGGATCCCTGTCAACCTCAAGTGGGTCTGCTTTGCTATAGATGGTGCTGACGCTCAAGCCTGCCTCTCATCGGTCCCACTGTCAACCCCCACCGCGGATGTGTCAAACACACGATGTGAGTAGCGGAGAGGTTGTAGGATGATGGGCTGACAGGGAGCGAGAATAACGGGTACTATCTCGACGACCGCGTCGAGTTGAACACGCAGTGTAGCACGCAGTGGGATGGAATGAACCATGTCCCATACCAGGTGAGCAAACCAGACTCGCACTATGGTGGGGGCTGCCTGAGTGCATCAGCAGGCATGCGGAGGGGACGTCCACTGACGGGTCAGAACTACCCCACCAAGGGCGAGTACCTCTACCACGGCGGCCAGACGACCGAGCAAGCCTCCGACCCGAAAAACTACAAGTTTAGCATTTCCAGTGCGTCCGTAACCCTCCCCTCCCCCTACCACCTTTGCCTCGTCCCCTCTGACGCGGCAGACTTTGCCAAGCGCCCGATCACGACGCGCGCGCACCTGCTCGACATTGTAAAGTACCTCGCGGACACTGGCAAGCCGGCCCTCAAGGCGCTCTCGACCGAGAATCCGGTCTCCCTCGAGACGCTGCTTGCGTGCGCCAAGGCCGAGGGCGTCGAGTTCGCGCCCGGTGACGTCCTCATTGTTCGCACGGGGTTCACAGAGGCCATTTACGCCCTGTCAGAGGCCGAGCTGGCCAAGTACGACCCCATGCAGGGCGGTGTCGGCGTCGAGGCGTCCGAGGAGTTTATGCGCTGGGCGTGGGATACTGGGCTTGCTGCGGTTGCAGGCGACACGTAAGTTTGGCGAATCTTGGGAGCCGGGGGGAAGGTTGAAGTCCATCTGGCCGACAAGCAATCGTTCGCAACCCAACCTGGTTACAAGGGTGAGATCGGGCTAGAGCAGAACCTCGACCCCAGAAGACAAGGCCGGGTAACTGCTGGAAGTATGGAAGTGGGGACAAGAACAGGCCGAAGGGCGACGACCCGCCACGTTGCCGATCGACAACACCCAGATGGCACCTCAACAACTACAAGAGTACCGGTACTAACAACCCCAGCTTTGCCTTCGAAAACTGGCCACCAAACTTCGCCAGCGGCAAGCCCTGCATCCACGAAGTCTTCCTTGCAGGCTGGGGCTGCCCGCTCGGCGAGCTCTTTGACCTCCGCGAACTGGCCAAAAAGTGCGCCGAGCTCAAGCAGTACACATTCTTCTTGACGACCATGACGCTCAACCTTGACGGGGGTATTGCGTCCCCGCCCAATGCGCAGGCTATCCTCTGAGCTCTGAGTTGTGGGCTATTACCTCGTTGTTGGTGTTTATGGTCACTGGGGACGGTAAGAGGGTAAGCGTGTAAGGATGCAAATGTGAAGACATGACTTGGTATGGAGCCTATCTTGCTTAGTTTGAAGGGACGCCTAACGTGCTTGAAGACGAGCACCTGGTACAGACCGGCTGACTCCTGCCAAGAGGAGCGCACTTGGGACAGTCGGTGCCATGAACTCGGCTATTTTCATAGCTGAGGGAGGAAGGAGAATGGGATTGTCGGGTCTCCAAGCACTTGGCACCAAGAGGGACTGACGGTGGCCTTGGCACGCACGGTAGACGCGAGGAGCGCGGGGGCCGGAAGAAGAGAAGTATGTGCACAAAAACCTAGCAGGATACATGTGGATACTTCAGGAACTGGGACGCGACCAAGGTTTGATTCGTTGCCGATACGAGAGGTGTTCATGAAGACATTGGCATTGACCCCGGGCAACTGTCACCCGGCACAAAGATTGCAGCCTCTCAATACGCCACCCCGGGGGCATGCCAACCCCTGGCGTCATGGGCCGTGTGCCGCCCGGTCGGCCGCGAGTGAGCGGCATCCTGGAGGCGTGGGTGGTGATGAGGATTACACTGGCGCCGGTGCCGAGCTTGATGAGGACTGGGACTGCGTCCCAGGTGCTTCCTCTGCGGCCGCGCCGGGCTCGCTGGTACGGAACGGAGAGCGGGAGCTGGATCCAGAACTGGACGTGTCACGTCGTGCGTTTGCTTGCGGCGGCGCCAGCGCAGCCTCCGCCTCCGCCTCCGCCTTCGTTTCGGGCGTGGATGCGTTGCAGTCACTGGGGCGGGACTCATCGGTGGCTGCCGCTTCCGGCGCAACGTTGGCCACCGCCACGTCCTGGGGTTCCACCGGGATCGGGTCCGCGGCGCTGGGGTTGCCGCCCAGGTCCTTTGGTCGGCTGCAGGTGGCTGGTATTGATGGTTGGGCGGGGGTGCGTTGCGTGAGGTGGCGTTGAGCGGGCCATTACTATCGGCGTCGGTTCGAGGTGCCATTGCGGCGGCTGCGGTTGCAATGGCAGTTGCGGCTGTGGTCTCACCGGTGTCGGTTTGGCGTGCGGTTGCAGTCTCATCGGGGCCCGAGGGGGGAGAGGCTGCTGGCTGTTGGCTGTTGGCTTGTGAAGGTTGGGAGGTAGAGGGAAGGTAGATGGGACCACCTGGTGGAGGAGAGGAAGATGGGGAAAGCCAGCGGGGAGGCCGGAAGAAGCAGCAAATGTGATGTTTGACCACAACAAGGAGACTGGACGATGAAGGATGGTATCACAGAGTACATTGAGGGGGCCACAGAGGAGAGCGAGGTAACCACAGGGCTGGGGAGTAGGCATTTCCCCCGCATAAACAGCGGACGGCACACTCGCGGAAGCGCCCTCGCTGAATCTCGATGCGGGAACAGAACAGAATGCAGGAGATACTCGGAGAAGAAGTTGCCACGACTTACCTCAAGCCGCCGCTTTTTGGGGAATGGGAACGTTGCGGGGTCCGTAAAGCTCGTGACCAACTCGGGCGTCTTGCTCCTCCTGCCATGCAAATAGTCATCCATTTGGTCGAGGTCAAAAGTCTGCTCAGTCGTCTTGAACTCGCCACGCGCGAATGCGTCGTTGGGGTCAAAGTCGCCATACTCCTCCGGCTCGATGGGCATTGCGGGACGGATTCTGTATTCACGGGCGCAGTTTCGGGGGCCGTTGTATTCCAGGTTGAACACGCGGACCGTAAAGTCCCTCACGAGTTGGTAGTCGGGGAGATTGGACAAGAGCTGGCGAACGTGGCTGCTTGTCGGTGCGGCTTGTTCGAGAGAAGCTATGGCCTAGGACACTGATCAGCTTGGGACCGACTGGCCGGAATGCCACAGAAGGACTTACCAGCTTGTAAGCCGCCTGAATGAAGTCTTCGAGCTTGACTACCCATTCAGCATACTTCTTGAAAGTGACACGGTCAGGGCCACGGGTCCAGCCTTCATGTCTGCATACGAGTGAGCTGCGGAGCAAACAACAGTGACGACGACCAGACATACATCTCTTGAGCCTTGTCACACACGGCAAGTTTGAAACAAGTCGCGTCGATTCGTTTCCAGTCGCCGCTACCTTGGGCTGCGATCCAAGCCTGGGAAGCGAGTTTGGCGGCGGTGTTGGCCCAGTTGGCGCTCTTCTTCTGGGTCTCCCTGAAGGGGCCGTGGAAGGAGTTGTAGGCACGCCATGTACTTGGAAACGTGGATGGGTTGGGCGGCATTGGGGAGAGTGCCGGGGTGCTGAACGAAAGAATTGGTAGACTTTGTTTGGTTTGTGCTGTATAGCTAGCTGTAATGTAGTGTGCAGAGGTGTGTGTGACAGGTTTCAGGGTCATGCATGCATGGGTTGAACGGGATCAGACGGCATCCGACAGTTGCACAGTTGAACACTCTACCTACCACCGTATTACTGACTGCCCTGCCCAACACTACTAACTGGTATACTACTGGCCACTGGTACACTACTGGTTAACACAGGTTTACTGTACACTGCCTTGTCGACAGGGCGAGACACACTGCCTGCAGCTGCCTGCCTGCTCGGCAGGGTGAAACCCGGCTCCCGTGACACACTACCAGTCCTGCCTTTAGCCAATCTGCCAACTCGCTATGGACATCATACGATGACAACTAACCCCTTGGGTCGGGCCAACAACTGTGGGATAGTGTGGCGATATGCAGCGCCTCAACATCGCATTTCCCACATGGAGATGAAGCGGGAGCAGGTGGCGCCCGACGATATCTTCGCCTCGGCAACCGGCTGGGAGGCAAGCGACCGACTTACCATCGAGCGCATCGACGTTCCCGTTAAGCCACGCAGCGGCGGTCCCAAGTTCAAATCTGTCATCCTTGTCAGGAAGAATAGCGAGGTCCTCGACTGTACCGCACACCAACTTACCATGTTCACCCTCGTCGCCGAGACATACGGATACGGCGTCATCTCTGGTACACCGTGGGGGATAGCGACGTCCGGTAACTGTTACATACTCGTACATGTCCCAGACGCGACCCAGCGCTGGGATGGCAGGGGCCCTCCTCCCAAAGAGGTCTACTTCTCCACGATGCACGGTACCAAGGCGGCCCCTCCAAAGGCGTATTCCCTCCTGCACGCCCTTGGCGCGACGGCATTACGCAACATTTACAGCAAGACGGCCTTCGTGGACGCCTTTGAAAACGCCTCGTGTAGCCCCGAGCCCCAAGTCCATGTCCCGCCACAGGCTACTCATACCACCGTCCCATTCGCGCGGCCTCAGGCGACCTACACGACGTTGGCACCGCTAAGGCAAGCCAGTCCGTTTGGATCACACACCCAGCATTCCGCCCATGTCCGCCCGCAGCAAGTAAGTGGGCTAACCTCGTGAAACTGCTCTTCTCAGTCTCGAGCTCACCAATTAGACTTACATGCCAAGCGCGGCCATGCACCCTTCTTCCACGCAGCCGTATGATCTGTACTCGGCGCACTCAGGTCCCTCCCGCCGTTACTAGCCACAGCGATGCGGGATAAGACCTTCCCCCAAGTCCATGTATCAAATGTCTCTCACACTCGATGTCGAGCGGAAGGGTGGAGACTGAGGAAGTGACAAGTCACATGCTGGGTAGGGGTGGGTGGGAGATTGTTGGAGCTGAAAGAAAGGCTGCTTGATACGTTAACGCCGGACTCCAGGCGGTCGGATCTTGTCGCTCGTGTCACAGGTGGTTCAGGCCGTTCAGGCGGATCAGGTCCCAAGTCGCGCAAAACTCTTCAAGCTTCAGTCATAAAGGTACGTGCCCTCATGCCGTGCTACCGTAGGCTTGATGTTTGTGAAATCTGAGCAAGGGAAGAGACGAAGAGCACTAAGATATGTTTGAGCGCAAAAAACTTGGCACCGAGACCAGCTGACTGTTTACCACATCACGCTTACTGGTCAGCAGAGCACTACCCACGTAACTCGACGCGTTGTCAAGTCGAATGCCTTGTGCGACACGCCATTTCCGTGGCATGTTGCTGTTCCTCCACATACCGTCTTCACGGCATGCGTCACGGTTTGGATCGGAACGTGCCTTCCGAACTATAAGAGGCTCGCGCGGCGGCCAAAAACAGCATGCGAGAATGAGCCCTACAGTTGTTGTGACTGCGAATGTATCGCGGGTCACATCTTGTGGGGCAAGACGGTTCGCTCAACCTTGACCAAGCGGATATCTGGTAACAGACAGGGAGCTTCTCAACGTCCGTTGCCCGACGGTGTCCGTGTGTTCTCAACCTACGATGCGTTGTCACAACACGCGACATTCCCACGCCAGCCGTTCCTCTTGGCTGACATGCATCGTTGGGTGGATTTTCATAATGTTGACGGGCGTCTGTTGGTGCCGAGGACGGGAGTGGGGCCCACACGATACTCTCTCCGCATGGTCTGGAGGGTTGCGGCCGCTCAGTGCGGCGTACACGTCAAGGACACAAGGGCTTTGTGGGTTTAGTACACTCTGTTCGCGTTTGGCGTTGTCTCTGAGTGTTGTTCGACGCGTCGGCGCGTCGAGGAATGCGTGGTCCGCATCAATGGTAGAGCTCCACATCCCGACCGATGTTTCCGAAGTTCACGCGTTTCTCGTCCAGGCCATGTCCAAGAAGATGACTCTGATGGTGCGGTGTTCAGTGCGGTACGCTAGCTCCATACCTCTTGCCACCGTAACACCGTGTACTAGTTGCGGGGTACCGTGCGGCATGCTCGACGACCACGCGTGTGCGTTTAGGCCAGTTTTACCAAGTCAGCTCCCACACCTGAAACGTCCATACCGTCGGAGGTTGACAGAGACGCGTCGTCGCTAGCGCACAACGACGCGTCAACGAGTTCCTCAATGGCACGTTGGGTGAGATGGACGCCATTCAAGCTTTTTGCTTCTGAGCGCTACAACCCCGTGTACCTGGTCCGCGTTCCTTGTACATGCCTGGCCCGCGGGCTCACGTGGTTGTGCACGATGGGTGATGAGTAACGTCTAACGTCGGCTTTGTGGAGCCATGGGTATGTTGTCGAGCGTGTACAATTGTTTTGGCAGGAACACCAAGTGGCCAACTTTAGTCCGGCAAGACTTGGCGTGATGGACACGGGCCTGCGTATGCCTCTTCACCAGTCCCGTACCGGCGGGACCTCTCGGCATGTGAAAGGTTATGGTGTCGGTTTCAGAACGACCGAAGCTTGAACTATGAACCCAGATCTCTTCGGATGCATCTGGCCATCGGGCCCCGAGCCGAACTGATGACACGTGCATGTGGGCAATGCGGGGCAACTCTTCGCTGCGGGGAATTCTGCGTGCCTTAATGCGTCATATTATTCCTCGGTCCGTGCACAGAGACAAGCCACAGTTGTGCATCGGGGTTAGTTGGTTGCGACGATGGAGTCCACAACGCTTGAACTCACGCTATCAACACAACAACTCAACATCAGCCTCGGCCTCGACGCTACCCGGGGCCTACGCTCAACATCGCGTATTCTTCTCACCCTTCTAACGCGGTGCCTAGCGCCTGAAGCGTAGCGCCAAAACGCGACCGCGCGCATCTCAGGTGACCTAGTGACCAGGTCTGCGTCAACAACCAGCACAAACGCGTACGCACACATCGTGTGCCTGTGTGTTTGGTGTGTGGAGATTCTTGGACTCCCTGTACTACGGACGTGCTCCGAACCACCGCTCTCGGCGGCGCGTTGCAGGTTGGGGTGTTGCCGTCTCCTGGCTTCGAAAATGGCCATCCCTTCGTTCTAGATGGTATAAGAATGAACTCTTGGACGGACCTTGCTACGGACTTTCACCACTCCCACACGGGTCCTCCCACACCGAGGCCCTTCCCCTTGTCCCCACACTCGTTTCCCCATACATAGACCGGCTCACACACCATGCGCCTCCTACCTGTCCTCCTCACCCTCGCCGTGGTCGGTAGTGCGCAGTCTCCGGACGCCGCGTCCCCTGCCCCTGCGTCGGCAGTTTCCCCCTCCGAGGCGGCTCCACCGTCCGAGGCTGCCTCTGTGGCGCTGAGCCCGTCGGTTGTCGATAATCCTCCTCCTGTAGCCACCGACCCTACCGACGGTGCTCCGGCTGGCCCCGACGATGCCGCCACCGACGCACCCACCGATCAGGCAGCCACGTCCGGTCCCGACGCGTCATCGGCTGTCATGACCCCGCCCGCCGACGCAAGTGCCAGCGCGAACGCGCCAGCCGACACCAGCGCGAGCCCACCCGCCGACCCTCCCTCAAGCACGGCCGCCGCAGCCGATGCAGAATGCTCATACTGCACAATCCCAGAGGGCTACACCAAGCTCGACATCCCGGCCCCACTCGGCGTCGAAGACCAGTTCACGGCAAACTGGCGCGGTGCACACAAGGGGGCTAGGGCGTTTATGAAGAACTGGTGTATCGAAGACAAGGTCAACCTCGTCACTGGTGTTGGATGGATGGTCGGCCGCTGTGTCGGCAACACGCCCGCCCTTCCCAAGCTCGACTGGAAGGGTCTGTGTCTCGGCGACTCGCCGCTGGGCGTACGTCTTACCGATTATGTGACGGCCTTCCCCGCGGGTGTCAATGCGGCTGCTACGTGAGTACAGTTGTGTAAGTTGGGATGAGTGATGGTTGGTTCTCTGGGGTAGGCAGTAGCATGGCCTACAGTCCTGCTTCATTGCCAATTCATTATGGCAGCACAGCCAGGCTGGCCACTGTCACCGTTTCGACGAACTGGTGACACAGCCCTTCCATTGTTAATAACTGACGGTTAGGTTCGACAAAGACCTCATCTACAACCGCGGCAGGGCAATGGGCAGCGAGTTCCGCGGCAAGGGCATCCACGTTGCGCTCGGCCCAATGACCAACATGGCCCGACTCCCCGCGGCAGGCAGGAACTGGGAAGGCTTTGGCGGCGACCCATACCTTTCTGGCATTGCTACAGAGGAGACCGTCCATGGTCTGCAAGAACAGGGTGTCCAGGCCACGTGAGCATAGACCAAAGGGGTTGTCAACCCTTGAGGCCATGATACATCTTAGCAGGGGTTACAGACTAACCATTCAACAGCGTCAAGCACTACATCCTCAATGAGCAGGAGCGTAACCGCACTACCAGCTCGTCCAACATTGACGACCGCACCATTCACGAGATCTACGCCCACCCCTTCCTCCGTGCCGTCATGGCCGACGTGTCGTCTGTGGTAAGTGCTGTTACTCGATATCCTAAACTCGCCCGCTCTCTGGTTGTCTTGCACAACACGAACAGGCCCTCTCGAAGCACACGTGCTAACCAGTAGATGTGTTCGTACCAGCTTATCAACGGAAGCTGGGCATGCCAGGACTCGCAGACGCTCAACGGCCTCCTCAAGACCGAGTACGGCTTTGGCGGCTACGTCATGAGCGACTGGAACGCGCAGCACTCGGGCGTCCTCTCGGCCAACAGCGGTCTCGACATGTCCATGCCTGGGTACGTCTCTGTAACTCTGCGCTAGGCGCCTCACTGACACCGAATACAGCGACATTGACATGAACGGGGGCAAGTCGTCGTACTGGGGCCCAGCGCTCGTCGAGGCTGTCAAGAACGGCAGTGTGTCGACGGAACGTCTCGACGACATGGCTCAGCGCATCATGGCCGCGTGGTTCCTCACCAAGCAAAACGAGGGCTACCCGGATGTCAACTTTAATGCGTTCACTCCCGATGGGCCCGAGAACCTGCACGTCGATGTCCAACGCGACCACTACAAGTGCGTGCATTTGTACTGGACAGAATATAACTCTTTTGCTGACAAACAGGATCGTCCGGGAAATTGGTGCAGCGTCTGCGATCCTGCTCAAGAATGTCAACAATGCCCTGCCTCTGTGCAAGCCAAAGTCGATTGCGGTCATTGGCTCGGATATGGGACCTGCACAGCGCGGCCCCAACGGCTACCCTGACCGCGGTGGTCTCGACGGCACACTGGCGATGGGTTGGGGATCGGGCACTGCCGAATTCCCGTACCTCATCGATCCTCTCGAGGCCATTACCCAGCAGGCGCGCCAGGACCGGTCTACTATCCGCTGGTGGCTCCTGGACTGGGACACGGAGGGCGCTGCCAAGACAGCCATGTACGCCGACGTGGCTATTGTCGGTGTCGCTTCGGACTCTGGCGAAGGATACATTACCGTCGATGGTAACGAGGGCGACCGGAACAACCTGTCTGCCTGGAACAATGGTGACGAGCTGGTCAAGGCCGTGGCGGCGGTGAACAAGAATACGGTTGTCGTCGTCCACTCTGCGGGCGCAATGGACGTTGAGCAGTGGATTGACCACCCCAACGTCACTGCCGTCGTGTGGGCGGGTCTCCCCGGGCAGGAGTCTGGGAATGGCCTCGTCGATGTCCTCTATGGTGCCGTCAACCCGTCGGGCAGGCTGCCGTACACGGTCGCCAAGAAGCTCGAAGACTACCCCGCCCAGCTCGACTATGTCAACACCAACCCGCCCGTAGAGCCGCAGGTCAACTACACCGAGGGTATTTTCATCGACTACCGCCACTTCCAGAAGGAGGGTATCGAGCCCCGCTTCCCATTCGGGTTTGGCATGAGTTACACGACATTTGAGTACTCAAACCTGCAGGTCTCCGACCTCGGTGGTGGCAAGCAGCGCCGTGGACTGGTCAACATGCCCGTGCTCGCCGAGCGCGAGGAGATTGCGCTCAACACGTCGCTTATGGGCCACAACGGCCCCGCTCCGGCCTCCAACGGCAACAGTGACACGTTTGCCGACGGTAACAGCACCGCCGACGGCACCGCCCCCGCCTCGTCGGACAAGAAGCACCCAGCCGTCAAGATTGGCTCGTCGACCGCAGAGGCTCTCCACGCGCCCCGCTGGATGGTCAAGGTCGACGTCAAGAACACGGGCGACCGCGAGGGTCACGAGGTGCCGCAGCTCTACCTCGCCTACCCGCCCAGCGCCGGCGAGCCGCCCCGCGTCCTCCGCGACTTTGAGCGCATCAAGCTCAACGCCGGCGAGCAGCAGACGGTCTCGTTCAACCTCTCGACGTACGACGTGTCCATCTGGGACGTTGTCTCGCAGTCGTGGGTCGTGCCCCAGGGCCAGTTTACCGCCATTGTGGCCAAGAGCTCGGCCGACACGGGTGTCTCGTGCGATTTTACCCCGAAAGCGTAAGCCATCCACGATGGTTATAACCCCCAAGTCCTGTCTGTACACCAAGACGGGCAGAATAAGTCGAGTCTAGTGTGTGTTGTAGCTGCGCGGACAGCCTGCAGCAGTGTACATGCCGTACCACCAGTGATACCGTATCCGACGTACCCTTTCCCAAGTAGTTACCTCCAAGTTTAGTCTACCTCCGAGTTAGTATCTCAAAGTTTAGTTCCAAGGAAATGCAACGGCCCGTTGAACGACACTTGCTTCATGCGCTGTACAAAGTAAACCCCACAAGCCACAGACCGAATGACAACTCTGCTCCTCGCTTAGACCGAAACCTCCTTGACGGTATCCAACACGTCAAAGTCGGCACCCGTCTTGGCGCGCACCTCGTCGAGCGTGGCACCGGGCATGAGCTCGGCGAGCTGCAGCCGCCCGTTCTCGCGGTCCACGTTGAACACGGCCTAAGGTGTTAGTAGAAACCCCATATATACAACCCCCGCGGCTTGTGCTCGCCACTTACCAGCTCGGTAATGATCATGCTCACGCAGCGCGCGCCCGTGATTGGCAGGCTGCACTTTTGGACAATCTTGGGGTTGCCCTTCTTGTCGCAGTGGTCGGTCGTGATGATGACCTTTGTCGCGTCGGGCGACGACACGAGGTCCATTGCGCCGCCCATGCCTGGGTGTTAGTCCGATTGTAATGTGACGATGCCGGCGTTGTCTTCCCCAAGTTCTCGGGCTTGCAGTCTAGGGTGCTCCCCACAAAGGCGACACCACGTCCACCCTGCCCCGCGACCACACCTTCTCACACGCATTCTACCCATACGCACCCTTGACGAGCTTGCCGGGAATAATCCAGTTGGCCAGGTCGCCATTGGCCGCCACCTCCATGGCGCCGAGGACGGCCACGTCGACGTGTCCGCCACGGATCATGGCAAACGACTCGACAGAGTCAAAGCACGACGCGCCTGGGAGGAGCGTCACCGTCTGCGTGTTAGCTCACTACACAACTGGTCATTCCGGCTCTGCATGATTTACCTCTTTGCCTGCGTTCTGGGCTCGTCAGCTTGCATTCTCAAATCGTGATCATAGGACACAAGACGGCGCGTGTCACAAGGCGGCGTGTGACTGGCTTGTGACACTACACCCCGCAGTGTACTCACAATAATGTCCGCGTCGAGCTCGTCCTTTGTCGGCAAGGGACCCATGCCCAGAATACCGTTTTCGCTCTGCAGCCACACCTGCCGGCCCTCGGGGACAAACGAGGGGATGAGTGTGGGCATGCCGATGCCGAGGTTGGCGTAACAGCCGTCGTACAGTTCCTGGGCCGCGCGCTGGCGTTAGCCGTGTCCATTGTGGTTCATGCTCCATCTCCCTCCGTCGTGCACTTCTCCACCAACATTCCACCAAACTCACCTTGACAATCATCTCGCGCTTAGCCCTCGCCTCGCCCTTACCCAGCGTCGCATCCTCGGCGGCGCCCGGCTCCGCCCTCAGGGTGACATTCTCAATCTGCTTGGGCGTCTGGGTCTGGACGACGCGGTCGACATAGATACCGGGCAGGTGGATCTGCATCGGGTCCAGCGCGCCAATGGGCACAATCTCCTCGGCCTCGACGATCGTCACTTTTGCACCGCGCGCCATGGCACCCGAAAAGTTGTGCGCGGCGTACCGGAAAATGGCATTGCCTGCTTCGTCGACCTTCCACGCGCGGATAAAGGCCACGTCGCCCTGGATCGCCTCTTCCATGATGTACTGGCGGCCGTTGAACTCGCGGGTTTCGCGCGGGCGCGGGTAGCCGGATGGCTGGGGTTAGTGGGGGTTCTGGGGTTTTGGAGATGTAGGGGCTAGGTGTGTGGGGTTGCGTTGTGGGAGGAATCAGGTGTGGTAGATATGGTGCGCGTGGTTGCGGCGGTTGGGTCTAGCTTGGGTCCATCTCGCATGTGTGAGGATGACTGACCCAAATCGCACCCCACAACACCCTCGCTACACACAACGAGACGCCAAAACTGTGGGCCAGAGGCGCCAGAGGCCCCGTCAGAGGATGTGGCCCCATCTAGGCCCGTCTCCCCGACCAAGCGGCAAGCGCGACTACGACTACCACAAACTGCGCCCGGCGGCGCCTCACGCACAACACACCACAGACTACACACAGGAACACACTCACCTTGCCATTCTCGTCATTCCTGCACGCGACGGTCCCCTCCTGAACGGCGGTCTCGCTTCCCGTGGGCGTGAAGAAGGCCGGGATGCCGGCGCCAGCGGCGCGGACACGCTCCGCGAGCGTGCCCTGGGGTGTGAGTTCCATCTCGACCTTGCCAGTCAAGTAGAGCTTTTCCAAAAAGCGGGATGCGCCGACGTAGCTAGCGATGAGCTTTGAAATCTGGCCCGTCTTGAGGAGCATGCCGAGGCCCTTTTCCTCGACGCCGGCGTTGTTGCTGACGGCCGTGAGGCCGTTGACCTCGGGGCGCTCCGAGAGGGCGCCGAGGAGGGTGTCGGGGAGGCCGCAGAGACCAAAGCCGCCAGAGAGGAGCACGTCGCGCGGCTTGACGACCGACACGGCGTCGGCGGCCGAGGCGTACACTTTGCCCTTTACGGGTGCGGCCGTCGCGAGGCCGCGCACAAACGTCGCGCGTACAGGCAGCCGGAGAGTGAGTCGTGCAAGCATGGTTCGAGGTCGGTTGGTGTCAGTGGGAAAGACAAGGGGAGAAGCAGCTACGCTGGCGACGTCTGTCAATACATAGTGCAGAGTAGTGTGTACCACCAAGACTGCCTTGCCTGGCTTCTCGATCTCTCGGTCATTCCCCGGCTAAAGCGACCCGAATGACGTCCGCGTCGCCGGCTCGGACTAACCTCCGAAACGCAATCTGGCTCAAGTCATGTTCCGTCCGGGAAATCCAAACCCCAGCACAGAGTTCTGCAGGTTACAGGTTCTGGCTGCCTCGCCTCGCCTCATGCATACAGGATCATCATCCCAACGAGTGTGGATGCGAGCTCATCCTTGTGGCACCCGTACTGTGGCACCGTGGGACGTTTGGTCTGGCGGAAGGGTGCATTTGTGGCAACCGCGTACTGTGGGACTGTGGTGTGGGACCACATTGTGGCACCCATTCAAGAGAGTGTATCTGGACAAGACAAATCCGAAATCCGACGACACTTTACATTGTTCAACGATGCATCCCAGTCGACTTGAGTATCTCCAGCATCGAACATCTTAAGCATCTCCGCCAGCAGGCGTGCAGGGTTGCAGAGCTAGCGCTATCGGCTGATCACAATGCAGTTCGGTCACGATCGGTCAGCAGCGCAAAGTGAACAGGTGACTGCCTTGACACGGTCTAGGTTTTGCCGGTGCCAGACACCCACCCAGACGCTTGGTATGGCCGATCGTGCACCACTTCAGCTGGTCACATGTACAGTAGACCACAGCCCACCCGTGCGTCGCGACGGCCGTGGCTCGCTGCGTCCGCAACGGGCGTGAGGCGTTGAGGCTGAATCGTGGGCGGATGATAAATGAGAATACAGTACGAGTGAATCTGGATTGCGGGAACAACATGCTGAGCTGCCCAGCTGCCGACCCGCTCAGCATGGCGCTCACGTGACAACGCTCGTGGGTCGCGTGGTTGCCACATGGTCAACGTGGCAGCCACGGTGCACATGTCCGATGTGATCGGCTGGTGACTGTCCCCGCGCGTATCATGTGCACCCGTGCCTGACTCCGATACCGTCGGACCTTGGTATCCACGACTGTCACCATGAGCGACGACAACACACACCATACTCTCCATTCTGATCCTTCTGATACCAGTCTTATCATCCACAGCATCAACAACCAACCAGCACAACCCGCACCCAGTCTCTCGCAGCACAGGACCGCTCGACAGTTATCAGCTATCACAGCGTCGACGGTGGACCTCGTGCCTCATAAGCAGCCCCCCGTCTCCCCATCTTCCATCGACTCTGCCCCTGTCTTCATCATGCCAGACACCAACGGTACGTCCTCCCCCTGTTACTCTCAATGATGATATTGCTGGGGCTCGGACCCGCGCTCGGCGCGGGCATGGCGTCATGCCAGCTGCTAATCAACTATATATCTGACACGCTCCTCCCTCCCTCCCTTTGGGACTCGCTGACGTCCAGTTAACGGCGCGGTCACCAGCTCCAACCCCAACCCCAACTCTACTCCCACTTCCAACTCCACCTCCAACGCCACCTCGACCCCACCGTCCTCGCTATTCCTCGCGCCAATCGCGCACGCCGTGTCCCCCAGCGAGCTCGAGATTGTCCCCCGTGCGCTCCTCTGCATCGAGGGCGGTCGCGTAGCCTGGATCGAGCGGTTGCAGACGTCTACGTCTGCTGGGGAACTCGCGGCGGCTCAGGACGAGGCGCGCGCAAGGGGTGCCGATCCCGCGGGTATCGTGGTGCTCGAGGAGGGATTCTTGTGTCCTGGGTTTGTGGATACGCATACTGTGAGCATCTTCCGTCGGTCGTGCCGGTCTGTCCCAGCATCATGCCTTTGGCGAGGTCGCCTCGTTATCGCGCTTGTTCGCCTGCTTTCCTTCGCAAGCGCGACCTGCTTTCCTTCACTCCTTTCTTCCCGCCTTCTTCTCGCCTTCCCCTTGCCCCCCGCCGCGCCACTCCCCAACCCCCCACGCCCCGGGCCCCAACCCCGACTTCCCACACCTCCCCGAGCACACGAACCGCTAACCCCAGCACGCACCCCAATACCCCAACAACGGCCTCGGCGGAGAGCTCCAGCTCCTCGACTGGCTCAAGGCCCTCACCTTTCCCCTCGAGGAAAAGTTTGCCGACGACAAGTTTGCAGAGCGCGTCTATACCGAGGTCGTGCGGCGTAACCTTGCTGCGGGGGTGAGTCATACGAAAGTCGCGGGATGAGTCGTGTCGTATTGGGCATTGCTGTCGGGGCCCGTGCTATCGCACCGTACATTGACTCTCCCTCGGGTGACCGTGTGCTTGAGCCGTCGGGGTGGTCGCTGCAGTCCTTATCGGCCGTGTGGACCAGTAATCGCCCGGCATTGCACCGGGCTGATTGTCCAACCTTGCTCGGACCTCTCGCCTCTCGCTCACCACCTTAACCCCCCCCCCCCCCTTCCCCTCGGGGGTCTCCTTCCCCTCGCCCTCCACCACCCTCCAACACGAGCTAACACCCAGACCACAACCGCGAGCTACTACGGCACAATCCACGTCCCCGCATCGCTGACGCTCGCGCGCGTGTGCCGCGAGGTCGGACAACGCGCCCTCATCGGGCGGTGCAGCATGGACCGCGAGTGTCCCGCGAGCTACGTCGAGGCGTCGGCCGACGCGTCCATGGCGGCGACACACGAGTTTCTCGCCGCGTTCGGGCGTGATGAGCGTGATGCCGGCGTGACGAATGGGGACGTTGTGGAGTCGGGGGTTGCGAATGGGACGGGCGTGAATGGGGATGTCCCCAAGGCTTGTTCCGCCACGGACACATCCAGCGCACCCCCCCTCGTATCCCCAATCCTGACCCCCCGCTTCGCCATCTCATGCACGCCCGCGCTCCTCTCCTCGCTCGGTGCGCTGGCCGCCGCCACCGACCTGCCCGTCCAAACGCACATCAGCGAGAACACGGGCGAGCTCGCGCGCGTCGCCGAGCTCTTCCCCGACATCAGCTCCTATGCGGGCGTGTACGATGCGTTCGGCCTGCTGCGGCCGGGCACGATCCTCGCGCACGGCGTGCACCTGACCCCTGGTGAAATGTCCCTGATCGCGGCGCGGGGCGCGGGCGTGAGCCACTGTCCCGGGAGCAACACACACTTGTCGTCGGGCGCGGCACGTGTCGTGGATCTGCTCGACGCAGGCGTGCCCGTCGGCCTTGGGAGTGACTGTTCCGGCGGACCCGCGCTCGGTGTCCTGAGTAACATCCGCGCGGCGAGTGCCGTCGCCCGCATCCTCCAGTTTGAGGGCAAGACCAAGCGCAGGCTTAGTACCGCCGAACTACTCTACATGGCCACGAGGGGCGGGGCCGCGTTGTGCCGCGCCAACACGGGCGATTTTGCCGTGGGGCGCGAGTTTGATGCCCTCTGGATCCGGCCGAGGAGCCCCGGCATGTGGGTAAGGGAGGGCGAGGGGGTGACCGACGTGTTTGAAAAGTTTATCTGGACGGGGGATGATCGGGATATCGCGGCTGTGTGGGTGAGGGGCAGACAGGTCGTGGGCGACAAGCTGCGGGCGGGAGAGCAGGCGTGACAGGCTGTGGAAACAGGTGGGACAGTTGTCATCGCGGTGCGCACCGCATTGTATAGACTAGTATAATCTCTAGACACTACATGTTACTCGTACATGTTACAAGAACGCGGTCTCGCTGGTCTCATAGTCTCTGGTCTCACAGCCTCTGGTCAAATGATGTCACTGGTCTCTGTTCACAGCCCCACTAGCCTACGCGAGCCGGACCGACCCGCCCGTCGGCGTCAGCACGTCGCGGAATGACAGATCATCGAGGGCCAGGTCGTTGGCGTCCGAATCGACGAGCATGCTTCGCCCCATTGCGCGGACGGGTGCGGCGAGCTCGGCCCCACGTTCAAGTGGTGACTTGGTGTCTCGGCTGCGGCTCCCGCTCCCGCTGTGGTTCCCGCTGTCTCTCCGCGAGTGTGGGCCCGACGTCGGCGGGCCGTACGCGTCGTACCGCAGTGCACTCGCAGACATGCGGGGTGAATACGTTGATCCGCGCTCTGCAGCCTTTGGTGGTGGCCGCGTCGCCTCTGCGTATACGGCGAGAACGGCGTCGAGGACGTTGTCGAGCGTACGAGATGACGTGCGGCGCATGACATCGTCGACGAGCCCCCGTTCGATAATGAGTGAGACTTGGGCGCAGCGCTTGGCCATGTGCTTTATCGCACCCGTCTTGGCGCTCTCCAGTGCCGAAAGGATGGACGGCATGAGTTCTGCCCGTTTGCTGATGGGCAACTCTGAGAGCAGCGGCACCAATGCAAGCACCGCTAGCTCTTGGACAGACGCTGACGTCAGTTGCGTCAAGGTCATGCTCAACTCACCAGAAGCAAGTGGGAGAGCAGGGACGAGCGCCTGGATCGCCTCTGCGGCACTCTTGGCAGCTGGATACTCTGACGCCGCCGTGGTGAGCAGAACTGTCGCGGTGGGATCCAGAGGGTCGCGCGACACCTCGGTGGCCGTCTGGCTGATGAACGCCTGCCTGAACGCGTCCGTGCCTGCCTGTACCGTAGATAGCACGGACTGCACACCCTTGAGCCACACCGTCCGGTCTCCACCTTCGCGCAGCGCTCGCGAGATGCGACCCACGCCCTCGGCAAGTTTGGTCCCTCTTGCGGCGTCGTCCAGGCCCTCCGTCTCCACCTGGACCACCTCGAGTGCACGCGTCGCAGCCTCGCTGCGGCCCTCGGTAAGTGCATCGCGTCGTGATGCCGTTCCATCAAGCTGCATCGGCAACGGGAGGCCCTTACTGGTCCGCAGTGCCTCGAGATGCGATTCGATCGTTGGGCTCAGTAGGCCGCGGTCTGCACGGGCAAGTAGGCGTAATGTCTCCTTTCGTACCGTAGAGTCACCACTATCGACACCGCCTAGGAGCGCGGCCATGTGCTCCTCCCCAAGTCCCTCCTGCCACACACTCGGCGGGAGCAGGCCAAAACACCGCCGAACGAGCACAGGCGCATTGGGTGACTCGGCGGGGTGGCGTCGCTTGGATGGGGAACCCGCCTTTTCCTTCCCCTTGCGGCGTGGTGGGAGGAGGAACTCGCGGAGGTGTGTCACAAGTGCCTGGGTCGCATCGCCAACCTCGCCGTCGACCTCAAACAAGGCCGTCGCCAATGCTGTGGCCTCGAACAAGCACGCTGGGGTGTGAAAGAGCACGCCAGGTCTCCAAGGCTCTGTGCCGGTCGTGAGCTTGTCGACTATCGCACCCAGGCAGCCTCGTGCCTGCTGTATGACATGCGCGTGGAGCTCGTCTGGGGGCGAGTCGGACACCTGCTCTGAATCATACTTGCGCGGCAGCGTGTTGACAATCGAGATGAGCGTGCGGATCGCCGTGATGAGTAACGGGGAAGGCTCCACGTTCTGGGCAACGGCCGCAAAGACAGTGTCGAATTGTCGTCGCCGACGAGACGGGTCGGTCTCGCGAGCTCCAGACTGGCGTCAGCTCATGCTCACAAACGGGCAAGCTCACGTCAAGGGATTGAGAAAAGGCACGCAGCAAGGCAGCGAGTACACTCGGGTTATCTTCGTGTCGAATACGCCTTGCCAGGTCACGTAATGACAGCGCGAGCCCGCCTTCTGAGAGTGCCGCGATCGCTTGGATTGTCCTCTGCCGGATGGCGGGTCTGGGTGTTAATAGGAAAAGGCAGAGTGGCTGTGAAACAAAGGAAAGAGAAGATCGGATGCGACGAGACGGTCAAAAATGTATGCATCAAGGTCGAGGAGAGAAGGAAAGCGATCACGCAGTGCGAAGGAAATGACTGGGGCGTGAAGGAAGACAGACATAAAGGAAAACGGACACAAGGAAGGTAACACCAACAAAGGACCCAGGGGAAGGATAGCTGCATGCTGCAGGGAGGAAGAACAAAACAAGGACAGAACAGGAAAGAGCAAACAGGCAACGGGCAACTCACAGCTCATGCTCCAGCAACTCCTTCGACGTGAGCAAGGGCAAGACTGCGGGCGCGAGGTCTGGTCCAGGAAGGTGCGCAATCCCATGCAGCGCAGCGAGGATGTGTGCGTCATCGTCAGATGCAAGGTCCTGTTCTGTCAGCTGAGAGTGTTTGGCACAGCGCACCTTGCGGATCGTGTTGACGAGTAAGAGGTGGAGCTCGTGGCCTGGTGGCAGGCGTTCAGAGAGGAAGAGGTAGCCTGGGGGTTAGTCGACGGGATGAACGGAGAGGGAAAGGGATGAGTGGAGAGTTGGAATGAGAGGACAAGGAAGTCGGGGGACTGGGTCGGAACCAAGACATCCACGAAGAAAGGAAGCGAGCAAGAAAGCATGCAAGGAAGGCGAGCAAACAACAAATCAACCAAAGTCCATACCAAGGAAACAAGCCAAGGGCAAGAGGACACCAGTACACCAGGATGAGACACCCCGGGCACTACACACCAAGCACAAGCACACGAACGCACCCATTCTCCGCTCGCGCATGTTACGCCCCCCCTCCGCAAGCTTGAGGGCCGGGACGAGCGCAAAATCGAGGTCGAGGGGGGTATGCGTCACAGTCGCGCAGTGGAGGAGGATGATGAGCGTGTCGGCTACGCGTGACTGGGCAGTTAGCTGTGAGTCATAGACGCAATGGGGAGAAGGGGCGGAGAGCATGGCAGTGGGGTGGGCTGGGACAAGTGCTGGAGACTGGACATGGTAGAGATAACAGGCGCCTTGGCACCATCGGCAACCAGCTTGCGCCTTTGGTATACCAAGGACGAGAACCCAGCAAACGCCCCACGCCCTACACACCACGCCCACTCCCCGCGCCCATCCCCAGACATAGCAGACATCCCAGCCGCGAACGTACCGAGCTCCGATTCCCGGCCAGGACACCACGACACCGCTCTACCTCGACGGCCACCGCGGCGTCCTCTGCCTGCGCCGAGGGTGCCTCGTCGAGCGCGACCAGGAGCGCGTGGTGCGCGCGCGACGACGCTGAGGATTTGAGATAGGGCGGGAGCGGCATGGCGGGGGGTTGGGAGGAGGCGGTGGGAGATATGGCAGGGAGATATGGTATTGTGGGTGCGTCGTCATGGGGTAATCTGACCTCCACCCAGTGGGTTGCCACCCGGCTGGGGTGTGGCTTCTGCCGACGCCACCCCCAAGTGGCGAGTTCGTACCTGCCTGGCGCGTGACGTAGGGCGACACTGCAATCACGTCCATTCTCGGCCTTTCGCACAATACGCCTTCGGGCCTTCAACATGCACCTAAACCATCTGCGAGACAGGATTCTACATCGACAAAGTGTCTGCACGCGCAGGCATCCGCAGCAAAACTAGCAGACTATATCTCTCTACATTGTGCACGCTCTACACGGCAGGGGCGGGAGGCGCGTCGTACCCCTTGAAGATGTACGCATCCTCTGTCGGGGGCTGGTTCTTATCGTTCATCAACGTGACGAGGCGCTGGAAGTCGGGGTCCGAGTCGACGTGGTCGAAGCGCGTCAGCTTCCACTCGGTGCCGGCGGCCACCTCGTCCTTGCGCCGTTGCCGCTGCTCGTTCTGGGGGGTGTTAGCACTAGCACCAGTAGGTCTGCCGCTCATGGCTCACCTCGATGCGCGACTTGTCCCTGCCTGCCGCTTCGTAGTCGCCGGAACGGATACCCGCGGCGACCTTCTGCCACAGTCGCCTGCTCTCCCACTCGTTCTGGCCGTCAATTTCCTTGACAGTGACCTCCTCCTTGGGCGTGTCGGCGTCGTAGAAGATTGGGCCCTTGGAGCTGCCAATCGTCGACGTGCCGGTCCACTGGCCCTCGTACGTCTGCACAACGTGCGAGCCCTTGCGCAGCTGCGCCTTGTACGAGTGCGCCTTGCCCGAAAAGTAGCCCTTGCCCTTGTACTCGATCTGGGCGTCAGCTGGGCACAGCGCGACCGTGACAAACTCACAATGGCGTTGTAGCCAGTGCTGCCCTGGATGGCGCTAGAATCGGCCAGCTCAATGTATGGCGCACCCCAGATGAGGCCCTCGATGCGGAGCTTGGCTGGTAGGTTAGTTGGCTCAATGCAGACTCGACTCACGAAGCGTGATCAGGTACGTTTCCTCGGCGGAGCCGTCCTTGGGCTTGACGCGGAGGAGGGCGTGGCCGGACTGCTTGACTGGACGTTAGCGAGTTGAAGAGTAGAACACGCCTACCATGAATGGCAGTGCCCGAGAACGACGTCTTCTGGCCCGAGTGGCCCTGGAGCTGGACGCCGGCCTTCTTGTTCTCAATGTAGCTGCGGGTCAGATGGCTCAAGACGATCGCCCGTCAGGCAAGCTCACTAGGCAGTCTGCGTTGTCAGTCGTGCCAGCCGAGGAAGGACAAGCCGCTCTACTCACAACAGGAGGGTGGTGCGACACCTGCTCGACAATGAGCACGGTCTCGCCACGACCGTCGACGTCTGGCCAGGTGCCGTAGAAGAGCTCGCCGAGGACGGGGTTCAGTGGCTGACATCAGCATGGAAGGCCATCACCATAACTTGCGTACCTTCTTCTCCGAGCCCATCTTCTCGTTACGGGTCTGGACGGTCAGCTCAGGCCGGCGCACGAGGCGACGCCAAGCGGGGCCGAGGGACGCACGGTGTACTGGCCCTTGAGGGTCGCAATAAACCAGCGGAGGACGCGCTCCATGCGCTCCTCGGCCGTGTCGCCCTCCGAGATGGACGCAAACGTGTCCGGGTGCTCGCACCAGTATGCCGGGAACTCGGTGAGCGACACGGGCGAGAGGATGACTGGGGGGCGAAAGTCGCAGCGCAGACGCGTGGGGCAGAGACGCGTGACATGGGTCCAACGATAGGTTGAGGTTTTCCGATCGATACGTGGGACGGTTGGGGACAGAGATTTATGGAACGATGGAGGAAAGTTCGAGTCGGAGCGCGCACGGGATCAGCATTGCGTCGCAGCGGGGGGGCTGCCGCGCGCGTATACGAGCCGCTAGCACCAAGAACAGAACGAGCACTCACATGGTGGCGCTGTCATGGACGACAGGTCGCCCGTCATGTGCGCGAGCGACTTGATGAAGCTGGTCCATCCCGCCTTCTGGTCCTGCGGGACATCGGCGCCTTTTGGCATAACGAGGGTAGATCAAACGAGTGGCGGGTGGTGGAGGGTGGACGCGGGGTCAATGTGTCAACAACGCGCAGTGGAAAAGAATGGTGTCGAAACGAGTGTGCTCAGTGGTTGTGGGTAGCGAGAGAGATGGACGATGATTATGACGTTGGTTGCCTCGGTCAGCTTCTGAATCGCCGCTCAAACACGGCCGAATGCCGCCGCACGGTCGGCGATATTCCAGCGTACCTTCTTCCTTTGGGGTCATGGACATGGCGTAGGGTGTAGGGTGTTGTAATAACGTGTGGGAGGAGTGTGTAGTTCTCAGAAGCAATGTGTAGTCGGAAGATGGGTGACGAGTGCTCGGTGCAGAGAGGGTTTAGGTGGTGGTTCCTTGTTGTCGTGTTGGCGTCCACCTCAGGTACTTCAGGGTAAATATGGACAGACACGCGGGGCTGATATCAAAACCTCTCTCTTCTACGCAAGTCTGTGCGTTTACAAACCCCGATGACAGATGGAAGTGGGTTTCGAGACTGATCTAGTCGTGGATTCCTAAATGGAGTGAAAGGGCGAACAAGGTGTTGGTGGTGGCGGTGGCGGGGAGAGATGTCAACAAGTGAGGGATGAGGCATGCATAGACCCGTGTCAATAACGGAAGGCTATAAACAAGGTCAAATGGTCTGCCCAGCCAGGGTGGGGTCGGACGATCTGACGTGTTTACATGAATCGAACCACCTGGCTTGGGCCCGCTGCCCGGAGCCAGCCGGCCCTTGGGCCTTGCTGCTACCCACAACCACTGCCGTTGGCTGCAAAGTACTTGGATCCTTGGCCTTTGCCTTGGCTGCTGCGCGTTGCATTGACGGAAAGGATCCCCGTCCTACCGTCCTACAGTCCGATCTCTTCAACACAGCTATGGCAACTGTTGCAGCTCTTCCAAGAGGCCCCGGCGGCGTCTCAAACGGGAAGCGGGCAGCAGTGCAGTGGTGCAGCGCTCCAACGTCGTCATCCCGGAAGCAAACCCTGGCTTTGGGACAATGTGGCGAGTCTCGTCCCTGGCCCGTGCGTCACCATCATAATCATGGCGCCACCCCAGAAAGACGCCTGCCGTGGGATATTAGACAATCTGATTCCGTTGCAGGCAGATTATTGCCTCCGCTCCCCCAGTGACCAATGGACGGACATTGGCTTGCAAGTCCGCGCGCAATCCTTCAGGCCTTCGAGGTGCAAGCTTGCTGCTAGCGCTGGCTGCATGCCAGATGATATGCAGCAGGCTGGTAGCTGGTACGCTGGTACTGTACGCTGCTGGCTGGAATCCGCAAATAATAGCATATTCTTCTCGACGCAGTAGAGTCGCAGGTGAGCCCTGCATTGCTGATATTTATAGCATGGACTCACAGGGGCGGGGCCCACCTTCTGCTGCAGCTGGACCTGGAACGTGGAATACTTCTCATTGATCTCTTGGCCCATCTCGAACAGACCGCCGCTCTAAAAGTCAATGACACCCTATATGTATAGAACCACACTGTGGACTGACTCCTCGTCTGCAATGCCAACAACATCTGCGTGCATACACATGCACTGCAACATGCAACTGTCTGATGGTATATGGTCTCTGTCTTGAGCTGGTACAGAACTCAAGTTGAACATCCTTGCCGGCCTTTGTGAATACGTCATCAGTGGCGCGGGGTCTCCGCAGTCACTCACCCCATATCACCCACGCCAGCGTTGGCAGCTGCCACGGTTAACACGGCAAATAGAGACCGTCCAGGCCGTCGGCCACAGCCTTTACATTGCCATCCAGTCCTGCATTCCACCAATGCACCACTATTTCTTGTCCTAAGACCTCGGTAGCGACGCTAGCACACGGCCAGCGAGACCGCTCGGCATCGCACACGCCGACAAGATTGCCGCGTTGTCCAGCACATAAAACGCACCACCAGAAACGGAGTGGACACGGCTAGCACGCGCCAGGTTTAAAAACAAGCTCGGCTTCCCGCCGTCCACTCATCTTGCCCACATCTCAAACCGCTCATTTGGCGACCACCACACGCCACCAACCAACAGAAATGTCGTTCTCGGCCTCCTCCTCCATCGCGTCCGTGCCCGTCTTTGGCAAGGTGGCGATATCGCACCCTCTGCTTGCCGAGATTGTCGGCTCTGTCGCGCTCCTGCTCTTCGTCACGTACCTGTACCTGTGGCCGTATCGCGAATGGACAATTCCGTTCCGCAACCTGCCTGGTCCGCCGGCGCCGTCCTTGTTCTGGGGCAACATGAAAGACATTATCGACGCGCCGCCCATGGCACTACACATGAAATGGACCGAGCAGTATGGGCACACGATCCGGTACCGCGTCGTGGGCGGGATCCAGCGCATGTTCTCCGCCGACCCCACGGCACTGGGATACATTCTCCAGCACTCTGACGACTTTATCAAGCCCGAACGCACCAATACAGTCCTCACACGCATGCTCGGCAATGGCGTGCTCACGGCCGAGGGTGACGTACACCGCCGCCAGCGTCGTGTCCTCAACCCCGCATTTGGGCCCGCTGCCGTCCGCGACATGATGCCCATCTTCTGGGACAAGGCCGCAGAGTTCCAGGCAAAGCTGTCGGGATTCCTCGAGGACGACTCTCTCGCCAAGGCCGAGCCTCTGTCGCCGACCCCGGCCGCAGACGTCGACAAGGTTCCAGGTGCCCTCAAGATTGACATGCTCAGGTACCTTGCCAAGACTACCCTCGACGTCATTGGAACCGCTGGCTTTGGCTACGAGTTCAAGGTATGTAGAGTTCTCCAGTCCAACCGCGAGAGCGAGCGGCTTGGCGGACAGCCAGGCTCGCGGCGGCGCTCGCGGGAGGTGACGCACTATGATGTGCAAGACCGCCCTAGAGCTCACTCCGGCTCTGATGTCTGCCCACGCAACCCCTCGTGCGACACGAGACTGACCCATAGGCTCTCGAGGACTCTGACAGCCCGCTTGCCCAGGCGTTCAACAAGATGTTCTCGGTGGGACAGCAGATCACCCCGCTTATGATCCTGCAAGCCTTTGTCCCCGGCCTCGACTGGATCCCGAGCAAGAACAGGCGTGTCGTCGAGGAAAGCGCCGCCATTACGAGGAAAATTGGCAAGGACATGGTCGACCAGAAGCGCCAGGCACTGCATGCAGAGCACAACGGCCAGGTCGAAAAGGGGACGGATATCGGCAACGATCTGCTGGCGCGGCTCATGAAGGCCAACATGGCTCCCGACCTGCGGCCAGACCAGAAGCTTTCGACAGACGAAGTGAATGCTCAGATTACGACCTTTGTAAGTCTAGGAATGGGCTCGTTCGTATGGGAGTGACAGCGACGAAATGGAAGAAGGCGGGAGGGGCGAGGACGTGAATGTCGCGACTACAGCGCCCACCATCGTGTATTGCCTGCAATGGTCGCTGGGGACCGGCGCTAACGTTGACCTGTGCGGAATACTGTAGCTGGGTCAGCTCTGGCGAAAGGATTGGGGACACAAGAGCCCTACTACAACCTCTTCCTCTCGACCACGCTGACAGATCAGATGCTCGCGGGTAACGAGACGTCATCCACCTCGCTTACGTGGGGACTGTACCGCCTGGGCCTGAACCCCGACATCCAGAAGAAGCTCCGCGACGAAGTGCGATCAGTGGACACAGACCGGCCTAGCTTGTGAGTGAACCCCAAGGGGGACGACGCGCGTCCCATTGGCTTTGTAAGCTAACGGGCAGTGAGGAGCTCAACGCGCTGCCTTACCTGGACAAGTTTGTGCACGAGTCGCTTCGCTTTGACAACCCCGTCCCCGGCACGATCCGTGTCGCGACGACCGATTCGGTAATCCCTCTTGGCTCGCCAGTGCGAGGGCGCGATGGGACCATGGTCGAAAGCGTCACTATCAAGAAGGGCACCGAGGTGTTTATTCGTGAGTATGAGCAACTTGCCGAAACCCGTTGGTGTCAAGACCATCCCACTTGTGGAATGGTTTGGTGCAAGCAACTGGAGTGTTCGGTTATTCGCCTCCAGTTTACCGCTTTGCCAGACATGTTCAAACTTGGTTGCGTTCACTCTCAGCCCCATACTAACCCAACGCAGCGATCATGGTCGTCAACCGTTCCAAAGCCATCTGGGGCCCCGACGCGGACCAGTTCAACCCCGATCGCTTTGATAAGCAGGGCGTGCCAAGCCAGCACGTCCCCGGTGTGTATGGCAACCTCTTGTCGTTCCTCGGCGGCGCACGTAACTGCATGTGAGTGAGGACCGCCATCACACCATGTTGGAAGGATGAAACCCTGCCTGGTGGCGACTCTGCACCGTCCCTGTTTCGTGTCATACGCCGAGATCCCACGCTAACAACCAGTGGGTACCGCTTTGCCCTTGCCGAGATCAAGGCCATGCTCTTTGTGAGTCCTGCATGCCAAGCGCGCACCCCAAAGCTGACGTGATCCAGATGCTTCTGCGCAACTTTTCATTTGAGGAGCTCCCTTCCAAGCCGGTGATCGAAGCAAAGTCTTCGTAAGTCGAGAACCGAGTGCTTGTTCTTCGGAGTTTTGTGTGTCGGCGTGTGAATGGGGTAGAAGACTTCTTTGCCATACAATGGGACAAGGGTCACGCACGAACTGGCCCTAGCGCCCTTTTAGGCCTTTTTGTGGCGTGTTTCAAACACCGGCGGTGACTAACTGCTTACACATGCAGAATCGTAATGCGGCCCCGAGTCGTCGGCGAAGAGAAGGCCGGGCTGCAGATGCCACTCCTCGTTCGCCCCCTGTCGTCTGCCGAGTAGTCTTGGCACACAAGTATTCGGAGCAAGCGACGGAGGCGGATGTCCGAGCTTTGTAAACTACCTTTAGAAAGTCCGAAAATGTATATTGTGATGTTTTACGTGCCCCATTACGTGGATGACGCTGGCGGGACGAGGGGTACAGGCTACTTTGGGCCAAGGCCCAAGTTAGGCGGTGCCTGTTTTCAAACCCAGTTTGCCACTTTGAATAGCTTCAAGTCTGGTGTGACGAAATGGCAAGGTTTAGAGTGTAGATTGCTCCAAGGCATGAGTGAAGATCTGGGGTCAGTCAGGGGACTGCTTAATGGAACCATATCCGGCCCTCCGCTGCCACCCATGCAGAATTTGGCGGTATGCGTATTCGGCCCACGCAGCCACGCAGTTGTGCTGGCGCAGCAAAGCCCGGGGTTCCCGGGAGGGTCCGACAGATGCATCGAGCAAAGAGCAAAAGCGCAAAACGTCACAAAGCAAGCATGGCCCACCTGGCACCTGGCCACCTCCCAACGGACAGTCTTAGTGCGACCCTGTGGCATGATCGACTTTCAAACGCCGGAAGGGAAAAAGTCGCCTTGATCCATAATCCTGGGTCCACCATACGCCGCGCCACCACCCTCACATCGTCCATGTGCCTTTGGTGCCCAAAGTCCTTTACCCTCGGTCATTTGCTGCATTCCGGAGCAGCCAGGCCGCCGTGCGGGCATGCCTGCCGTCCGTGCCGGCACTGTTGCACTGTTCCGACCGCCGGGCAGGTTGTTTTCACCAGTGATGCATGATGCAGCTGGATGTGGTATAATAACATACCGGGCGCCACGATACTAGTGCCCCATAGCTGATACATACTTCCTCGTGACCAGCGAACGGCGTCGACCTGACCTCGACCTGACCTCGACATCGATCTCGACGACCGCGCCGTCGACTACTACCCCTCCTTCCATCGTCCTTCCTTGACTCCGCGCTCCTATCACCCATCGGCGCCTTCCTTGCTCAGCCCCCCGCTCACCCCTCCCCCGAACGCCACCCTTCCCCTCCCCTCACCTTCCCTCTGGCACCCCCATCTCCAACCCCCCCCCCCCCCTTTCAACATGTTCACACCCGTCCAAACCTTCCTCGGCGGACTCCTCCTGCACATCTCCACCACCACCCTCCTCTCCGACACGGGCCGTGTCTTTGGCATCTCGGGCATCCTCGACGGCGCCCTTCTCGGCGACCACTCACGGTGGCGCTGGGCCGTCCTCGCGGGCCTGGTCGGTGGGCCCGCCGTCGTGGCGGCAACACGGCTCGGTCCCGCCGTCCCCGATACGGGCGCGGGGGCGTGGGCGGCCATGTCAGCTGGGCGGTTGGCGCTGGCGGGCTTGCTTGTTGGGTTTGGGAGTCGGGTGAGTTCTTTCTCTGGTCGTGTTTTGGCTGTTGAGGGGAGCATGGGGGAGGGGGGATGGCGGCGGGAGGGTAGTGTTGGTGGATGGGGCGCACGTACCTCGTCCCCGCTACAGGCACCATTCAAATTCCAGCAACTGCCAGGTGGCAAATGTTGGGCCTGTCGATCTCTGTTGGGTCAAAACCTGCTCGTACCTCAAACCTACATCATCTTGGTGTTCAAACCTACTCCAAAGCTGCATCATACACATACGCACCATATCCTACGCACACCACCTCCGCTCTCTTATCGATCTTATCTCGTGGCTCAGCGCTGACAACAGCTCGGATCCGGATGCACCTCGGGCCACTTCCTCTGCGGCGTGTCGCGCCTCTCACCTCGCTCGCTCATTGCCACCGCGACATTCTTCCTCACCGCCGTCGTCACAGCTCGTCTCTTCCCGGCCCCCGTCGCCGGTGACATTCCAGCATACAGCCCCTACATTCCACCACGTGGGCACATTCTCGCCCTCGGTGCGGCCGTCCTCGCGGCTGTGGCTGTGAAGGCCGTGCTCCCGGGCATTGTCCGCCGGTTGGCTGGCTGCGGCACGGAGAGTACGGTGTCAGCGACGAAGGGGTACGGTGCGACTGAGCGTAACGGCAGTACCAACGGCACTAACGGTACCAATGGCCTCAATGGCACAAACGGCACCAACGGCACCAATGGCACAACCAGAGACACCGAGGCCAACACCACCACCACCACGCCCGCTCCACGCCGCTCGTGGGCCTGCTCCCTCCCGTACTTCGTCTCAGGACTCACCTTCAGCCTCGGCCTGATCGTCAGCGGCATGCTGTCGCCGCTCAAGGTCCTCGGCTTCCTACGCTTCCCCCCGCCGCTGGACCAGTGGGACCCGTCCCTGGGCATGGTTGTCCTCGGCGGCGTTATCCCCAATGCGATTCAGTACGCGTCCCTCCTCCGCTCTA
The DNA here is from genome assembly GCA_025502685.1 of Pascua sp. PH4015B. Lineage (NCBI taxonomy): Eukaryota > Fungi > Basidiomycota > Tremellomycetes > Trichosporonales > Trichosporonaceae > Pascua > Pascua sp. PH4015B. Next base: position 388,286 of record JAMFRD010000016.1, read on the forward strand.
GCAGCGACGAGCCCAAGCCCAAACTCCCCTGGGAGCAGTGGCGTGTCCCCTCGCGCACCGACGTGGACTGGCGCCTCCTCGTCGGTTCGACCGTGTTCGGCGCAGGGTGGGGGCTCGCTGGTGTCTGTCCCGGTCCAGCCATCGTCGCCCCCGCCCAGCTTGCGGTCCAGGCCGTGTTGGGCGCAGACGTCGCTGCCGCCGCAACGGGGTGGTCGGCGTATGCGGCCAGTCTCGTCCTCGGCATGGCGGCGGCGCATGCGGTCTAGGTTCTCCTTGACGGTATAATCCTCTCGTGTCTTCGTGTCCTGGAGGACATGTCCGGTATTCCTTTAGTTTCCTATCATCCCGCGGCATGTCGAGTTCCATGCCCCGTTGCGCATACGATCCCCCGAGACAAACCACATGGACGGGGCTTCTCCCATAACAATTGTATAGTCATCACCCATCATGCCACTCTTGCATTATCCACCTTGCATACCCCGGCTCCGACACGGCGGCGACCTCCGCCACTCCAGTACCCCTATGCTGCAACAACGTCCTATAAGACACCCAGAATGAACCGCAAGTTCCAGGAGTAGTAGTTTTATCCCCTTCCGTGCCTTATCTCACCCCCCGGCCATATCCGAGCGGCGGTCGCCGCTATCGGCCATCCCCATCCATTCCTGGAGTGTGGAGGTACTAACCTGGGACCACCATGTCTGCCACACTCTTAAAGGCCCACCCTCGCCGGGCTGACTATCCGCTCTTGTCTCTCCCCCCTATCCCCTCCTCTCGACTTCACTCTTGATCAACTCACCACCGAAACAACAATGTCCTCACCCCCCGGCTGCTTCTCCTTCCTCCGCCGCAAGCAGAGCGCCGCCCCGCCCGTCGTCGAGCGCAAGACCCAGCCCCTGCCCCAGTCCCAAGTTCAGCCCGCGGCACCGACGCACACCCTTCCCGCGTCCCACGAACACATCGACCCGTGCGGGTGCGCCCTGGGTCTCTCGGGGCTGTCGCTCAAGGTCGACGACGAGCTGCCGCCGTATGCCCCCCGCGGCGCCTTTTCCGAGGATGTGAGTTGTCTGCTCTGCTCGTCGGTATGGGGGGACATTGGGCCAAGGGGTGCTGTCGGGATCTAGACGAAGTTGCCATCCACCTTGCCATTCACCTCCCCCTCTCCTGCCGCGGACCCATTCCCACTACCCCGAGGGCCCATCTCCCCCTCCCCCCCCCCCCCTCCCAACCCCACTAACCCCAAGGTACGCGACACGATCCGCCTCGCAATCGACGGCTACGCCCCGCGCCTGACCAAGCTCTCGCTCTGGCTGTCCGACCACCCCGAGACGGCGTTCAAGGAATACAAGGCGTCGGCCAAGCTCGCCGACCTGCTCGAGGACGAGGGGTTCAAGGTCGAGCGGGCCTACAAGGACATGGAGACGGCGTTCAAGGCGACGTACACGCACGGCAAGGGCGGGCGCACGTTTGCGTTCAATTCCGAGTACGACGCGCTCCCCGGCGTCGGGCATGCGTGTGGGCATAATCTTATTGCTGTGGCCGGGGTTGCGGCGACGCTCGGGCTGAGGGATGCGATGAAGAAGCATGGGATTGATGGGAGTGTCGTGCTTATTGGCACGCCGGCGGTGAGTCTGACGAGTGGGTGGGGAGGGGGTCGACAGCTGCGGGGATCCAGTGGATCTTGCAAGCTGTAGAGGCCCCCGAACGTAGTCGTGGGTTGTATGGCTGACCGACAGGAAGAGGGCGGGTGCGGTAAGGGCATCCTCATCGAACGTGGTGGCTGTGAGTACTTCCCCAACCCAAGTGTTCCCACATCTTTACACCTTTACCCTCCCTCCTCTTCCCCCTCCACAACACCACCCGCCCCTTCACTTACACCGCAGACAAGGGCGTCGACGCATGCATGATGATCCACCCAATGGGCATGCCCGACGGCCGCGGGGGCTTCGGCGGCGTGGTACCTACCCTGGCCATCCAGACGGCCATTGTAGAGTTCTTTGGCAAGACGTCGCACGCCGGCGCCGCGCCCTGGGACGGCATCAATGCCCTCGACGCGGCGAATATCGCGTATGGCGCCATATCGGCGCTCAGGCAGCAGATTCGCCCGACTGACCGTGTGCATGGGATTATCCTCCATGGTGGGGATGCGCCGAATAGTGAGTCTGAGTCGCGGTGGTGGTGGTTTCCGGGTGGGGAAGAGGCGGACAGGGGGAGTAGGGAAGTGAGGGATCTGTGATCAGCACTGGCTCGGAGGTGCGGTTGATGGTGGTAATGTGGTCTCTGAGGCTATAGCTTTGCAGACGTGGCCCGAGGCCTGTGGAGGTCATTGGCGGCGTCTGAGGGTGCAACGAGTGGCTTATGAGCGCTGCCAGCCTCTTGAGAGAGCCTCCAGACGCCTCTGGAGTTCAGCTGGAGGCAGCTGAGACTACACCCAGAGGCTCTCGGGGACGCTCCCACTGCAGAGTTCCAAGTGAACGCCAAACTCCACCGCTCACACACAGTCATCCCGGACTACACCAAGATGCGGTACTACGTCCGCGCACAGAGCGCCAAGGGCGTCGAAGAGCTGCTTGCAAGGGTCACGGCGTGCTTTGAGTGAGTCCACACAGTCTACCTACATCTAAGATAGTAGCTAACCTCCCAGCGCGGCTGCCCAGGCCACGGGATGCACCGTCAAGGTCACTACGGACCGGATGATGTATGATCTCCGCAACAACCAGCTCCTCGCGGTAAGTGGGCGGCCAGTTTGTTTGTTTGGTACTTGGGTCCCTGTGCCGTGTCTTGTGTTGAACCCTTCTCGGCCCTTCTCTTCTTCCCAGTCAATCCTACTACCCGTATCTTCACTAGCCACGTTCCATCCCTTCCAGTTCCTCCAACCCCAGTTCCTCTGGTACCCGTTCCCCTGTTCCTCTTCCAATCCTAGTCCCTGCAGTCCCAAGTCCACCAGTTCACAGCGCTCGACACCTCTGCACCCATTTTCTTCCTCCCCACCCACGCGACCCCATCATCAACACCCACTAACACGCAGGACGAGTACGCCTCGACCGTCGGCGACCTCTTCCACCTCCCGACCCACGTCGACGTGACAGACTGGTCCATGGCCGGCGGCTCGACGGACTTTGGCAACGTGACCTACGCCGTCCCCGCCTGCCACCCCCACTATGCCATCCCGTCCACCCCCGGTCGCAGCAACCACACGCCCGAGTTTATGGAAAAGTGCCGCACCCCCGAGGCGCACGCGTACACGTTCAAGTGTGCCACGGGCATGTGTGCGGTTGGCGCGCGGTTCCTCGGTGATAAGGAGTATGCCCGGGAGGCCGTCCAGTGGTGGAAGGACGACATGAAGAGTGGCTAGGTAGGGTACGAAAGGGGTTGTGGGTTGTGGGATTGTGGGATTGTGGGTCTGTAGGTTTTCTCATGCAGGATCTGGATTGGAAAGTGGACGAGGCGACGGTTGGACCACGTCTGGGTTCTGGCTGCAGTCTTCGCTGCCCAGACGCGTGCACTGGGGTGAAGTTGGACATTCGGTGGGATAAGATGCCGGGACATGTACGCACGGAGCTGCAGCAGGGTTGGGATTGGCTTCACGCGACCCCCATACTCCATACACCGACTGGTCTGAAGGTGACTTGAGCCATCCTAGTCCGCTCCTAGTCTGCTGCACAGCCTTATCTCGAGTCAGCAGGGGCTCTCGAAACAAACAGTGCCGTGCTACCCCCACTGACCCGACATGTGCCGGGCTGCAGCGGGGCCTTTGACGCTTGACGCTGCGAGGGCATGCACGGGTTTGTCTTATGGGCGGCAGGTCCCAACATAGGCAGCCTCCTCGATACCGTCTTTATAGACCCAGCCCGTGTCGCTGACCAGCAGTGTGATGCAAGCATTTCACCTCAATCCTCCATCCGACTCAACCAGAATGACTCCGCAAAAACACCTCCTAGTCGTTGACTGCGGCTTATCTGGCTCGTTTCGAGGCACCTCCACCACCGCCATCGGCCATGTCCGTGTTCTAGCCCTTGGCCAGACGCGCCAGACCACACGTCACTGTCGACAACCGACTCAGATCTCACCGAGGTACAGTCCCGCAAGTCACCGCGTTGCATCCCCAAAGTTACTGCCTGCCTGCCTGCCTGTCTGTCTGCCAGATATACTTGTATCCCTGTACTCACTCTCCTCAACATTCACAACGCTTTCATCTCCTCTCCAGCTCAACCTGACACCCACCAACGATGCCCTCGTCTGACCCGCCCCCCGCCAAATCGGGCGTGCTCCACCGCACACTCGCGCACGACCTGCCGCTCGCGGTCCGCGGCGAGGGCAACTACCTGTACCTCTCGGACGGGCGGCGCGTGCTCGATGCCTCTGGCGGCGCGGCCGTCGTGAGCATTGGCCACGGCGTCCCCGAGGTCGTGAGCGCAGTCACGGAGCAACTGGGCACGCTGCCGTACGTCTCGTCGGCGTTGTTTGGGTGCGCGCCCGCCGAGGAGCTCGCGAGGATGATGTGCGACGAGAGTGGGATGGGGAGGGTGGCGTTTTATACGGGGGGGAGTGAGGCGGTGGAGTCGGCTATTAAGGTGGGTTTGGGTGTGTGGGGAGGGATGGTAGGTGTTGGGTGGGAAGGGTGTGGTGGGGATGGGGTCCATGGAGGAGGTTTAGTTGGGGTTGTGGTCTGTGGACCGATAGCGCGTTCTCGGCTGCGAGAGTGGTCGAGTCCACCCACGCTTGCCCGCAGCAGACAGGGAGGGGACGCGATGGATGGATCGGGTGCGGCCCGCAGAGTGGGATGGATGGGGGAGGGTGGGGGTAGGCCGAGTGGATAGAGTGGGCAAGCTGGGAGAGCACGAGAGTGTCGGAGCGGATTGGCTAGGAAATAAAAGTACCTCCAACCTGCCCCGAATTGCAATAGGGCTCGCGTGCAGAAGACCCAGTGTAGAGCCTGCTGACACCCAGCTCTGCAGGCAGTACCACGTCGAGAACGGGCAGCCCCAGCGCGTCAAGTTTATCGCGAGGCAGATTTCGTACCACGGCAACACGCTTGGTGGTGAGTAGTTCATTAGTTGGGAAGAAGAGCAAGGCTGCTGTTGGGACGAGGACGGAGGAGGTGGCATGAAGAGGGGTGAGGCGGCCGGGCATGAAGTGCCAACTAGGGCTAGCTCACTGTCCTCGCCTGGGAGTACACCTGCTTGTGAGCAGAAAAAGGCCAGTGGATGCACTGGGATACAAGCCGGGTCGAGCGCGCGACCCGTACTCCAGCTCGACCCACGACGCACATGACTGACAACAGCACTCGCCCTGGGCCGCCACGAACGCCGGCGCGAAATCTACCTCCCGCTCCTGGGCGAGCAGTTTTACGAGGTCTCACCGTGCAACGCGTACCGCTTCAAGCACGAGGGCGAGAGCGATGCCGACTACGTGCAGCGCCTGGCGGACGAGCTGGATGCAAAGTTCCGCGAACTGGGGCCTGAGACGGTTGCTGCGTTCTTTGTCGAGCCTGGTGAGTGCTGCTGGCTGTCTTGTGGACAGCCGTGGGCGATGCGGCCTGCGTAAGGTGTCAGCGCAGCGGTGAACGATACACCCTACATGTGTCATCGTCGCCGCTCCCACCCATGTTCCCCCATGTGACCTATCGCTGACAGCAGTCGTCGGCGCGGCCTCGGGCTGCGTCCCCTTTGTCCCCGGCTACCTCGCGGCCATGAAGGCCGTGTGTCACAAGCACGGCGCGCTCTTTGCCTGCGACGAGATCATGTGCGGCTTTGGGCGCACCGGCAAGCTGCACGCGTGGCAGTGGGACGCATCCCCGGGCGGTGACGGGGACGATGTGCGCCCCGACGTCCAGACGCTAGGTAAAGGTTTGTGTGGCGGGTACGCGCCGCTCAGTGCCGTGCTCGCTGCCCCGCGCGTCGTCGATGTGCTCGCCCGGGGAACAGGCGCGTTTGTCAACGGGTACACGTTCCAGAGCTCGGGCGTGGGGACCGCTGCGGGGCTGGCGGTGGCCAAGTATATTCGCAAACACAACTTGTGAGTGGGCAGAGTCGGACACGGCGAAATGCGGCTTGGTTGGGTGGCACATTCGGTGCTTCCTTGGTGACTCCAAAGGCTGCACCCAGTCCAACGGCTAACGACAGGGTGGAACAATGCTACAAAAGCGGCCAGCTCCTCGGCGCCCTCCTACGGGAACAAATCCTCCCCCTCCCGCACGTCGGGGACGTGCGCGGCATGGGTCTCTTCTGGGGCGTCGAGCTTGTGGAAGATAAAACCACCAAGAAGCCGTTCCCGTTTGCGGCCAAGACGGCACAGCGCATCGCGGACGACGTGTTGGAGCGCGGGGCGGCGGTGTACTTTGGATCCGGCTGTGTGAGTCGTGTTTCCTGCTCGGGGCTGGTCGAGGTTGGGTGGGGAGGTACAGAGTGGCGGCGAAGAGAAGTGCACGCAGCTGCCAGGCAGGAAAGGGGAGGTGACGTTTTTCCACGATGTTACAGGCCCTAGAGGGGTGGCTGGGGGAGATGATGGAAGCGTTGTCACACGATCGTGGCCCAAGGAATGTCACTAACATTCAGGCGGACGGCTGGGAGGGAGACCACATCATGCTCTGCCCGCCATATACGATCACCGAAGAGGAGATCCGGTTCCTCGTCGAGCAGCTCAAGGTGTCGATCCAGACAGTGGTGGGCAAGTAATTGATAAATTGGCGAATGGATAATGATATTGTTGCACGGGGAGTGGGTTGCGATTATGTTCCCCCTCCAGCGTCAGCGCAATCACCTTCCGTGGCACTCGAGGGGAGCAGAGTCGTTAAGGAAGAACTGACAGCTTACCTACGTACGTGCGTCTGCGTCGTGGTGTGTGGTTGTCTTTGAACTGTGATATGTGTGTGTACAATGTCCCATGCTTTCCACTTTCTCAGCAGGAGCAGCGAGTGGGACTAACGAGTGGTCTCGTGAAACCTCCACGAGCCATTGCACATATCGATATTCATAGCCCTTTACCTCCTGTTGCTTCTTCTCAGTCCATTTGAGCATACATACGCGCGTGTTCTCGTGTATTCAACCAAATCGCTTCTCCTGGCCCCAAAGATCACAGCCGAGCTCTGCTGCTGGCACCCTTCTTCATCCTACCAGCGAGAGGGATCCGGAGCGTAATGATGTGGGTCCGGGGCACAGGCTGGAGTCTTCAATGTGTCAACGATGGAAGTAGCTGCGTGTTTGATGGGATGTAGAGCCTTGACTTGCGTGAGCTTGGTAGGGACAGGAAGCTTACCGTATGTCCATTTCACCTACGTCTTGCGCCTCTTGCCCGCCGATGACTGACTGGAGGCACAGTCGAAACTAACGCGCTTGTTGCCCTTTTTGTCCGAGCTGACCGTGGTAAGGTCGTCGCACAGCGTGACCGAGGACGAGGTCCTTGCGGGTTTGTTGAGCGACGGCACCCACGGCGTTCGATCTGCTGCCTCGAGGTTGAGCTTATCGCAGACCTTTTCAATCTCGTCCGCGGCAGCAATATTGAAAGCACGAATATCTTCAGCTGAGTTTGACTTGCGCGTAATGGAGCGTCCAAAGTCGATGACGCGAACCTTGTTGATGGCCATTCGACCATGACGGAGCCAGTGCTTGGGGGTCGCCGAGTTGTGCACGACACCGGCAGCGTGCAGCTCGTGATACTTGAAAAGAATATCATTCCTGACTTTAGTAGAATGCTGGTGTTATTCTGAAGAACTCACTTCTCCTCGACTGAGAGGAGGCGGACTGCCTCGTCGCTCAGCCGCTCGCCCACGTCCTCGAGAAGCGCACATAGCACCTCAATGTACTTCTCGGAAGGGTTGGCCCAACGGCGTTGGTGGGAGACGTACGTCCCATACCACTTCGGAACGACCTTTCCTTGGAGGCCGTTCAAAAAGTGGTGGTAGACGAACGCCTCATTGCCAATTTCTTCGTAGACTGGGGTATCGGTGTCGGTTGGCTCATCGTACGCCACAACGTTGTAGCCGTCAAGCGTAGGGAAAGCGATCTTGGCAACGAGAGGGAGACGGCCACACGAAGCCGAGAAGCCGGCCATTGTGCGCCCGGTAAAGATAAACTGCCGCAAGGAAATGGAGAACTGAGGGAGGGGATACACTTTGCGCGTGGGCTGGTACTTCGCAAGAAGATCTTGGGTGGTAAGGGTGCCGCGAGAGTGGAGAAGCTTTGATTTGATGGGTCCGTAAAACGGTTGCGAAAGGTCTTCGATTTCCCAGAGGTCTTTCGGCCACGTTGAGCGGTCGTAGACCGTCATTGAGACTTCAAGTTTCTGAGGTTAGTGATGAACAAACCCCATTTCTCACATTGTACTTGCGGAGAGGGTGGGTCAGAGGCTCGGACGGCATGGCGTTGGTATTCGACAAGTGGAGAGCGCGCTAACAAGAGGCGGCCAGTGACGAGTGGATGGCGAGGAGAGGGAAGAGGGGTGAGTAAAGAGTGAGAGGAAAAGAACAGCGGAGGGTTATTAAAGAGCCCTGGTGTGAGCGTGGGATCTTTGAGGACGAAGGCGCCCCAAGGACGCTTCCCGGACAAGAGAATAAAGTACGGTACCCACAAGTACTGTCACCAAGCGCACCTCGCGTCATGCAAGGCAGTTGCCCTTTGATGGCAAGTGTTGCCCCTCTAAGCGGGCCTAACAACACTAGTGCCCTCGTCAATCTTACGCCCTCTCACGGCACACCAGACGCCTGTTCCTCTCGAGCCCGACAGGTGTCATTAACTATGTCTACATTGGGTACGCCTGGTATAGTACAAATGGGACTTGTATCGCGCCATACGGAGCTGGTCGGTTCGAGTAGGGAGGCGGAGGCGGTCGTGAATGGGTTTCGTGTGTCATTAAGAGCTAGGCAGGGAGTCGGAATAGCTGGGTGGCAGCGACCGTACACTACAGCCACCGCGTTGGTGTATTGCACGGTGAACAGGGCGCGATCGGGTGGCGTGCGGTGACGTTGAATAAACATCCCGGATAACCGACGAAATTATTGGGGAGGTGTTGGATTTTGGGAAGGGGGGCGTGCGAACAGGAGCGAAGCAAAGTGCGAGGTGGAGCGCACATGCCGAGGAAGCAGCACGCAGCTGGGGCGGGCCGAGAGAGCGAGCGAGGGCGGGGACGAGCGAGGAGGTGGGGGAGACGCGAGAAGCACGGAGCGGCCGGGGAAGAAGCATGCCCAGGCGAGATGCGCCAGTCGCTCGTCTTCGGCCCAACCACGCTCAACCGACGCGCGCGCCATCTCGACCTAGCCAGCACGCTCGGCGGCGCGCGTCGCACGCTTGCACCCACCACACCAGTGGCGGCGGCAGTACGTCCCCTGGCAGCACGTGCCGGCCGACGGCCGGCGCGCGTGGGTCGCGCACGCCTCGCACGGGTGCGCGGGGTGCTCGACGGGGAACGGGCAGGGGACGAGTGCGAACGGGTCGTGTTCGACCGTGGTGGCGCGGGATAGCGGGGGTGCGTCCGGGGGCGCGTTCGAGGTTGCGGGGTCCGAGGCCGAGGAGTCACCCGGGGCCGAGGAGCCCGAGCCGCTGGTGCCCGAGCCGCTGGTGCCCGCGCTGTCGGTGCTCGACGTGCTGTCCGAGTGCTGCATGCTGGCGAACACGGGATCGCTCGCGAGCACGTACCCGTGGCAGCCTCGCGAGAAGAGCGGGTTCGGCGACGCGGGGGGACGCGGGGTCGGGCGCACGAGGGGCACGCTTGAGCGGCGTTGCGGCGGCGGGGTGCGGGGCGTGCGCGACATTGGGACGTCGTCTGTGGTCGTCGACATGGGGAACAGGGGGAGATGGGGTGGGTGGCGTTGATGCGGGAGCTCGGTTCTGCTGCTCGAGGTTGATGGAGGTTTGGGGTCGGTGTCAGTGCTGGGTTATATGCGAGGAGAAAGTGAGAAAAGAGGAGTGAGCGATGCAACTTTGTCGAGTGGTTGTGACTGTGTCAGTTGTTGCCACTCGGCCATCAGTCAATCGGGTATCCACTCGCGCCGCTCGCTGTCCCGGTCTCTGCATCAGTGCACGTCCCTTCCCTCTGCGTCATAGGGGCCAGGATGTCGTGCGTGGGCCGTGGCGTTTGGGGTGTGTGACAAGCAACGACTGCACGAGCGACGAGCAACGGGCAACGACAATCTGGTTGATGAGCAGAGACACACTTCGAGACAATACATTGCACATTGGTAATGCTCAAGGGCGACGGTGCTGCCGCACGAACTCCCTCATACCCGTGAAGGGCGTTTGCTCGGCTCGATTCTGCACCATGACAACTATGACAGTTGGCCTCGGCATGCTCGGCTCGGGGCACTCGGCGTCATCGGGAAAGTGGATGCTTCGCACGCCCCCGTCCGTGCGCCATTCCTTGGCGCCCCGATGGTTGGGTATGAGGCGTCTGCGCCAAGTGGCGACGCTCTAAATCCGAACACACCTGGGTACATCGGTTCGGGCTGAGTGTCCCAAACCATGAGGCCCAGTCCCCAAGCGAGAGCTCTAGAGGCCTTCGCATTGAGGTACTCTTCCTCTCCAAACTGGCTGGTGCGCGTGGGCGGGGCGTGCGCCACACTGTGGCGCTTGTCGGCGATCTCCACGCCCGCGCCACATTATCATACTTTCTACCATTCGGTTTGTTGTCTCTCCTTGTCCTTGTCGTTGCTGCGACTTCTGTGACGACACCACTTGCACCTCCGCAGCGAGCGCAGTTGGGTGAAACGGGGACGTACAGTGCTGCGGGCGAAGAGTCGTGGAGTCAAAGTTGAGCAAAGCATGTGTGTGCTGCGAACCGCTACTACTCCGTTTCCCACAAGCAAGCGGGCACCGGCATGTTTGAGCCGCGCAGTTGGGCTACAATAGGGCCAGCGATTGAATGCGGACTCTGATGTGCAAGGGCAACGAGGCAGAGCGAGACTCTCTTGTTCAGTCGTCTCAATGAGGTCAAGGGCATTGGTGCAGTCTTCAGCTTCTGAACAACCCCTGGCGATACGGCGATGAACAGCAAAAAGACTTACTGATGCCGGACTGACACCGGACTGGCTTCCGAAGTGGCCAACAACGGATAGATGGGGATCGAGACCCGCGCCACCTTTCAAACCTACGGGAAGCGTCCCTCCCGCAGATTCGAACCAGGTACTGTCTAGAATTTTTACCACCAGAAGTTAAGTGACCAGAGAACCACCGCAACGTCTACGGCTTATCCACTGAAATCGTATGCACATAGTCAATGCCACTTCCCTATCAGAGCAGGCCAGGAGGATCCTTCACACAGTGTAAGCACCCTTCACGTTGGGCTGCGCCTTGTTGTGGCACACCCATTGACCATGGCCACTCGGCCGCTCAGGCCGCTCACTCTCCAGATGCTCGGCACCACACGGCCCTCTCCAAGATGGGGCTGTATGGCCGCCACCTAGCGACATCTGCCACAGGCCCTTTAAGCTTTAGGATTCCTCGTCCTCACACCCTGCAATCTGGAGCCCCAGCGCGAGGTCTGTTCGATCCCGACACGGGAAGGGGATACTTACTGTAGTTTGCCAAGAGGTCTGTGCGACGCTAGGATGAAACGAGGGGGCCTGGAATGCGATCGCCATCAGGCTGGTACACGCTGGCAGTCAACAAACGCATTGTCTTTGTGTTCAATCTGCCGCATCATCGTTCGGCTTTGCTCTCACTGCTCTGACTGCGAATGTTTCCACTCAAGCGCTTCGCATTCCTCTCCGCCCCACACGCCGACGTGCGCAAGCCCGACCAAGACTATGGCCCGCCTGTGCACTCTCCGATCACCGTCCCTCCGGCGTCCAGCACGGTGACACCCCCGAGGTACACTGAAGAGCAGCAGAAGCTGGTACGTACCTGGCCTGACAATGTTGCTGACAGCACAGATCGAGCAGCTCTCGGAGGTAGGTCGACATGTGGACCGTTGTGATCGACAAGAGAACTCGGTTACATGCTACACATGGACTCGATACTTGGCCACTAGTCACTCGAATAGTGTCCACTAACCTCAGTACGCCAACACACTCCTCCTGCCGGAGACGGACGACTACCATGTGTGGGAGAAGCGGTTCCTCGCGGACCCGGGGACGTGCGCGCGCTACATGCGTGCCGGAAAGTGGAAGCTCGAGGACGCAAAGAAGCGTCTCGAAGGGACGATGGTGTGGCGGCGGAGTTATCGGCCCGAGCTGATCGAGCCCATGGAGGTTGAGCTGGAGAACGAGACGGGCAAGCTGTAGGTTGTTACTCACTACCCAGGAAGAGTGTTCATGCTGACCATCAGCTACCTCTCGGGGTTTGACAAGGAGGGTCGGCCGCTGCTGTACATGCGCATTGCACGGCAGAACACGGACGAGTCGCCGCGCCAGATCCGCAATACTGTCTACTTTCTGTGAGTGGAGTGGGCGCTTAAGCGCACGCGCACGGTTGCTGACAGAAGCGAGCGCGCGATCGACCTCATGCCCCCAGGCCAGGAAAAGGTGGCACTGGTCATTGACGTGAGGTCTCCATATCTGGAGAGGCTGTTGCTAACTCTAGTATGCGTCCGCATCACGCAAGCACCAGACGAGTCTGTCCACGGCGCGCGAAGTCCTGAACATTCTCCAGAACCACTATGTCGAGCGTGGGTATTTGGGTGCTGGCAGCAGACTGACGGACAGGTCTTGGGCTTGCACTCGTGCTCAACATCCCATGGTTCATTGAGTTTTTCCTCAAAGCGGTATCACCCTTCATCGACCCCGTCAGTCTCGCAAAGGTACGTTCAGCTGCGAGGTACAGTGGCGGCCGACGCTGATTTCATCTGTTAGGTCCAGCTCAACCCCTTGCTCCCCGACTTTGTCGAGGCTGAGCAGCTCGAAACGAACGTTGGGGGCGCGTACAATTTCGAATACAAGCACGAGACGTACTGGCGCGAGCTGAACGAGTAAGGCGGTCTGCATCTTCCCATACTGACCGCAGCTTCTGCCGCATCGCACCTAGTGGGGGGAGAACGTGCCCCCAAGGCAAGCCGTGGGTCCCACCCACGGGCAATGGCATCAAGGCCGCTGTCGATGAGTATAATGGGTCCGACGAGAAGGACTCTCCAAGCGGACTGGGGAACGCTGGGCAGAAGAGCGAGTGAAGTGAAGCCGGGTACTGGATAGAAAAGTCGCGCAGCGCGGGGTAGAGTGCTGGGTAGAGTGTGAACTAGAGATTACAGGGAAATGGGAGATAGAGTATATCGTGAACACATGCAAGTGACATCAAATGCAGTACAGCAGAACGCCAATGGCTCACGCCCCTCGTCCCCGCTCCGCATCGACCAGCCGCCTCAGCGCCACAATCTCGTCCACGCCCGTCTTGCAGCACCCACCCACAATTGCGCCATCCCACACGGCCCCTCCCTTGGCGCGCGTCTGCGCGAGCGCCTCGCGCACGACGCCAAGCACGGCGGCGGCCCACGCGTCCGGCTCGGTCTTGCCTCCCGTCCACGTGCGCGAGACGGTGTCGTAAACCGCCCCGCCGTCGGGGTAGAGTACGAGGCGCGGGCTCACGCCCGTGGGCAGCGCGGCGCCTAGATCACGGACAATGTCGGATATGTACGCGGGGTTGGTGCAGTTGACCCCGATTGCGTCGGGCATCTCTGCAGCATCGAGTTTTCCGACGAGCGCCTCCACGATGGCCGGGATAGGCGCGCGGCCATCCTCTCCGTCTCCACTCGCGCTCGTACTCGCTTCCCGCTCTCCCCTGTCGCCCCTCGGACCGCGGCCGCCAGGGTACGCAGACGTGATCCAAAACGGCTTGCGCTCCACGCCTTCCGCATAGAGTTGCCCCAGGGCGCGACGGATCGCCCGTACCTCTGCCAAAAGGGGGATGGTCTCGAACGCCAGCCACGCGACGCGGCTCCACTCGTGCGAGGGCGCGTACGTCCGCAGACGGGACAGGTGCCATTTGGTGAGAGCCGACTCGGTGTCGAAGGGTGCGGGGTAGATGCCTGCGTATTCTTGGCCTGGAGACAGAGTCGCGCCATAGGGACCGAGGGAGAGTACGACTTGTGGTGTGTGCGTGCTCGTTGAGGTGGAGTTGGAGGTAGAGGTGGATGCGGCGCAGGCGTCCGCTGCGAGGGCGACCGCGGAACACAGGACGCGCGATGCGGAGGCGGGTGTGTGTCCTGCAGTCTCGAGTGCGGCAGTCGTCATTTGATATCTGTGTGTGTTAGTGATCAGTACGCGGTCCTCAGGTGGACGTGTAGGATGTACGTTGTGGTGCAAGGGAGGCCTTGTCCATAAATCCATGGAACAGCCCCAACGACGAGGACGTAGGAAGAGAAGACGATGGAAGCAGTGGGTACACCCGCCAAGGAGAAGAAAGGGCTCACGTCGCCGTCTCGACCAAGTCTGCAACCCGTGCGTAGTCGCGATGGACGCGCGCAATGGCGTCGGGGTCGCGCTCGACCAGTTCGCTGCCCCACATTGCGCCCGAGACGTCGTGGCCGGCAGCCTCGAGCGTCGTGCCCTAGATGTCAGCGGGGCCAGTGGGGTGCGACGTACCATTCCCCCGTCGAGGACTAGAATGTTCATTATGTATACAGTAGAACTGGTGTTTGTAGAAACTGGTCGATGACGCAACTTGTTGATGGCGACGAGCTCGAGTTTGGGTGAGTTGTGGGTGGCAATATCCGGTCATTTGGCATATCCGGCTGGATTTGACTTCAAAGCAGGAACTTTTAAGTAGTCGCAGGAATTGAGAGTCCACATACCACCATACAGCTTTGTACTTCTCACCGGCTGACCAGTGACATCGTTTCCCCACAACAACACTTCAGCTCAACATCTTAAGCTTGCTCTTCTCACCATCCATTCCTTTAAGTCTCCAAAAACAACATTATAGGCAATAGCTATATCTCAGACGTACATACCTGTTCTTTTTGACTGCATGAAACCCTTTATATCGCACAAAACACCTCGTTCAAACTAGACCTCCTCCTGGCCAAGACCTGTATTTTTCCAGGTTCAATATTCCACGTAGGGTCAATCAAGACAATGTGGCACGTAGCCCTGACCTGTTCATGGCACTCGCCTTTGTCTGGCCTTCTTCATTGCCCATACTCGTGCACCCGTGAGAGAAACGCGGCGAAAACCAGGCTTTTTCTGCCAATACTCCATAGTTGTTCCTGCTTTGAAGTCCTGACACGTGTTTTGGGGCCCCAATATCCTGTTGCAAAGGGTCACTGTCTGTGCGCATGGCGTGTGTGCATGACGTCTGCCGATCTGGTCTGCAGGTCTGTGTGGACGGGGGATCGTCTACTCGTATACGCAGATGGCAGATAGAGCATTCTGGTCCAGATCATGATGATGATGCGCAACTGGCGCAATCCAGATCAAGATTCGGACAACCTGTACATACTATGGGCATGTGTCAACTCACAGTCGCCTTATCGACGCCACTGCACAGCAATGACGCGTCCTCCCGCTAGGCGCGCCACAGTCGCCCCGATGCGCGACGCGCGACGAACCCTCGTCGCATGCGTCGCATACGTCGCTACCCACCCAACCTAGATACCACCCTTATCCCAGATCGAGTTCCGCCAAGCCCAAGTCGTGACCACAATGCCACCAGAAGAACAACACCGCCGTGGTGCCCCTGGGTACCTGTGGTCTGTTCGCCAGTGACACCGTCTCAACTTGCCACCTGGGCAGACGAAGCACCCCGACCTGCACAATGAGCACACTTTGTAAATGCTCACGCTTTGACTTCTTACCATCTCCCACCACTTGATGTTTTCTCTGTTTTCCTCGTCATCGATCCCCACGCGCGCCGACCCGCCGCCCCGACAACCGCAACTGTCCCGCGCCGCAACCCGCCCGTCCCCCCCTCGGCGCGAAGTACCCCTCTCGGACCTGGCGCGGCGGTACGGCGGCGACGCCCCCATTCCCGCCGACTACCGCGGAGCCAGCAGGCCGCGGCGCGACTCGCGCGAGTCCTCAATCAACGACCTTCACAGGCGCTATGGCAATCCCCAGTCCCAGTCCGCAGGCCGCAGCGGGTATCCTTATCGGACCGCCAATGGACGCCAAGTCGACGTCGTCCAGGGGTACGTGAACGACGATGCCTCGTACCGCCAGTTTATGATGAACAAGCGAGCACGGGACGAAGTTCGGCAGGTGAGGGGCCAGAATGCACCCGTTTCTCCGGTGAGTCAGGATGGTCGAGGACGAGAATGAGAGCGAGAATGAGGCTGAGGATGAGGATGAGAATGAGGCGGATAATGAGTCTCAAATCGCGAGTCCGAGTCCCGACGATAGAGAGTCATCTCCAGGCCGACTCCGGGTTGCCGACTAACATCAGACCTCCCGCCCCTCCCGCCCCCCCACGGGTCAACTCGAAGCCTCCCTCCGACGCGCGCGCGACGCGGGCGTGCGGCGCGCGGCTCTGCGCGAATTCGTCGGCCATGCACTGAGCCAGTACGAGCCGTCCAAAGTCCGCTCGACCCTCGTGTACCTCGAGGGCGAGATGCCGCGCTTTGCGGGCGACATTCGGCACACGCGCCACGAGTATGGGCTGACGAGCCAGCCGAGCTCGCAGAGGAGTGTGAGTATCAGCTGGGTTTTGTTCAGGCGGGGCTGAGGGCAGTGCAAGCTATCTCCTTCACTTTGCCTCCCCCTTCCCCTCCTCCTTTTACCCACCGGCTTCCCGCTAACCCCAGTCCCCGCGCTCCTCGACGTCCTCAAACCGCTCCTCGCCCTCGCGGCGCATGCGCTCTTCATCCTCCCAAACCACCTCCCCGACGTCAACCTCGTCCGCATCCAGTCCCCGCCATACCCGCCATACAGTCCGGGTCGAAGAGCATCCCGACGACGACCTCCCGCCGTACGCCGAACACGACCCGGACCCAGGGAGCACGCGTCTCCTCGCGCAACGCCTCGCGGCCGAGGCAGAGGAAATGCTCGAGCTCACGGGCGAGATTGCGGCGTTGGCTGTTTCACCACCTGGCCACACTGCCGGGGGTAGCACGGAGGGCCTTGGTCTCGTGCTGGGAGAGGCGCCGCCGTACGAGGCGCGGGCCGTCGAGGCGTAAGAGAACACATGGCGCACTTGTAAAAGATGTCCTCGCGATCCGGTAGAGATACCTCGCTGAGCTGGTAGAAGCGGACAGACTGTCCATTGATGTATCTATTGAGCCCCTCAACCATACATTCTCATGTGCTGTCAGGTTAGTTGGCAGGTGGCTCATAAATGTACGACTTCTGCGTTCTATCCCCTTCTACCAATCTATGCCCCTTACCACGAAAGAGTCATCATCCTGGCCCCAAAACTCTACCTCACAACCTCCCCAAGGTCTGCAAGCCCCCTCATCCCCTAGCCACTCCGCACGTCGCAAACCCCCTCATCCCCTAGCCACGCTGCACGTCGATCCACCCCGCCAGACCACGCATGACCTGCCCCACCGGACAGCTCGGCGGCGCACTCCCAACAGCAGCATCCAACCACGGCCCCGCCATGAGCGGCGCCACTAAGCCCGCAAAGGACCAGAGCCACACCCTCCCAGCCCAGCCGCGCACGCCCGCGCCGGTCATGTGTCGGAAGGCCGCTTCCACAGAGCACCCCGCGCCGAGAGCCAGGAAGAAGGTGGCCGTACCGCCGGGAGATGGTGGTGAGCTTGCTGCGAGGCCCCCCAGGGCGTGCATGGCCGCCGAGGCGAGGAAGGCGGCGGGGAGGAGAATGCCGGGTTGCACGCGGTCGGAGGGGAGGCGGAGGAGCGAGGCGAGCGAGGCGGCGATGATTGTGAATTGATGCTACGCGTTAGGTGAGGGCTCAAGCATTGTTGTCGTTTGCACCCCCCTGTCTTCTGCAGGTCTGCTTGTCTGCCAGTAGCGGCACACGCAGCACATGCCCACGTCCCAGGCCCATCGAGATTGCCATCGCCACAGCCCCGAAAACCTCCTCACCACCCCCACCACCAGACTCACCCGAAACAGCTGGTGCCACCTTCTCCCCCAGAGCGCGCACATCGAGTCGGCCTTCCACGGCGCATCGAACAAGTCGGGCCACGCGCCCGGCGCCCACGTACCACTACCGACAGTCACAGCCGCAACGAAGTGATACACGCCAGCTATGAGGGCATACCCCGCTGCGGCCATGATGAGCGGCGTGATGGCCGCCACGAGTCGTCCAGGGATGGACACGGTGAGGAGAGGTAGATGGAGGCAGAACGTCGCTGCGCGAATGGATGCGAGCATGTCGGCACCGGTATCCCCGGCGTCGAGGAGCGGGAGGAGGACGACGCGGAGGGATACGATGGCGTCGAGAATTGCCAAGTGAAGAGCTGCGCGGGCGACGTGGCGTGCCACCGCGCCCGGGCGGGACAGCTTAAGGGTGTGGGAGGTCGAGGGAGAGTCGAGCAAGGGGACGGTGACTCCGCCCTTTACACCGTTACCGTTGGCCACGCCGCTACAGTTGCCCGCACCGTTTGCACGAGCACCACTCGCACCACGCGCGACGAGCGTCGGAATATCCTCATTCTTCACCGCTCCCGGTTCCAGTCCGACGGCACCGAGCCCCACCATGCGCATGTTGATACACAAGTCGAGCGCGGCAAAGATGCGCGACCGCGCGCCGACGACCACGAGGGGGTCGTACACTGGCCCCTTGAGCAGGGACCACTCCGCGACGCGGGCGGCGATGGGCCACCAGAACCAGCCCGAGTGGTTGAGCAGGTCGAGTGCGGGGTCTGCGAGGGAGGGGGATTGGGGAGACGATTCGGCACGGACATAGTGGACGCGCGGGGGGAGGTCAATGGCGTCAGCTCTAGTTAGGTCTCATCGATACCAGCTGCCCTCGCCGACATCCACCAGCGCAACCTCAGCCCGGGCCATCCAGTCTCTCCAGCGCCCCAAAGCCCAGGCATCCCGCTTCCCCACGCCCACACCACACGCACCAGTAAACCGCCACCCCGTCCATGCCTTCCACACACCCACGAGCGCGACCGCCCCAACCCACGAACGCAGTACGCGTGTTCCCGGAAACAGGAGGAGGTACGCCTGCACCCACACGAGGACGAGCGGGAAGAGGAACGCCGCGCCGCATGCCGGGGTGAGCGCGTAGGGGCGCGCGTGGGTGAGGATCGAGGTGTGGAGGCGGTTGAGGGGGCCGAAGGGCGGCGACCAGATGCCTGGGGGCTGTCCCCCTGCGGATGGTGGGGTCATGGAGGGTTGTCTGGCATGATGAGGAGGGACGTTTCAGTTGGATGTCGAAGTGCGTGCGGAATGTGGGGACCCCAGAGTGCCACACGATGCAGTCTCCCACGATGACCTGTTGGTGAAGATGGCTCGAGGTTTGTGGCGAACTTCATCAGGACTGCTGTCACTGTTGGAAGCATTGTAGTGTTGGCAGTGGATCGCGTTCACGGCAGCAAGCACGCCGCACAACTGAAGGAGATGCCTGTGGAGCTGGAAAGTCACCACATGCAGAACAGATACACAAGAATTGTAGACTGTCTGCCCCCCTCCTAGTCTCTGCTCATCCTCTAGTGATCACAGCATCTCCTCAGCCTGCTCCGGCCCCATGCCAAGGCACCGTCACACCACGCCAACGCTCGCTACCGAGCTTGCCACCAGCCTCCTGCCTTCGTCATCTGCCATCTCCCTCACATTGAAATACATTCATTCTTCACAACTTGCTCACAACCACTTCCTCCTTTACTACCTCTGTGTTACTCCTTCTTGTACTCGCCACTCCTTGTGCGTCACCAGCGTTCCATTCTACCTTCGATCTCTGACCCCACAGCGGACTCGTCTTGCTTGAACCACCACGATGGTCCTCCCCAATCGTCTCACGAGCGTCCACAACGTCACCACTTCGGCCAAGACTGTCGACAACAACTACAACTTCCAAGCCGCCGAGTATGGCATCGTTTCAGCGGACGGCGTCCTCTTCTGCGTCCCCGCCAAGCTTCTCGCCCAGATGTGAGTTGTGCATACACTGTATATGGGCTGGCAACCTTTCCACCGGCAACGCTGACGCCAGTGACGCTCTCTGGGACATGACGCGTATCGCTCACGGAGCACAAGACACCACCACGGCCGAGATTCCCCTCAGCGACAATGACTTTGAGAACGCGGCGGCGATACGCTGCCTCCTCGATCTGCTAAGCATGGAGGGGTTCGACAGGAAGCACTCGTCTTACCCTGTCGGAGCCGACTCGGTCAAGATTTTCTGCGACACGCTCCAGCTCGCTGACAAGTACGGTGCCAAAAGGGTCCTCTCGATCATCAAGGTCTTTCTTGAACGCTTCTGCGACCTGCATGTCTGTCCCAACTTCTTCCCCGTGTTCGCTATCGCGGCACGTTTGGATGATGAGGAGCTTGCCGGGTTTGCGGCGTGGCACCTCTTGGAATCACATGATATCTACCGTTGGGAAACGTAGGTGACGAGACTCGATGGTTGATCTTGCGGCGGAATTAGGTTGAATTGACTGTCGACCAGGCATCTTGCGGCGAGTATCATCAACAACACGTCCGTTGAATATCTCTGGGCCCTCCATATTCTCACCCACTCTTACAACGCAAACTGGACAAAGGCGAAGTATGTGACGCAGTTTAAGAAGTACCTGCGGCACATCAAAGGTGTGTCATGATCTGATGAGGTGACCCCAGCTTACGCCACAGACGAGGTGAAGAAGACTTCGTCGACCCAGTAACCTACGACCCAACTCATTTCCCAACGGTGGGCGTCAAGTGAATTCGAAGCAGTGGATTGTGCAAGGTTCGGCGGTTCATACACACAAGACATGTGATATCATTCTGTCCCCGCTCTGATCAGCAACAATGGCAATTAGGTGTGGGCAATGGGATGCAGGTGTCCGCGTGGGTGAAGAACGATGTGTGGCCAGTTGAATGGTCCCGGGGGGTGAGGACTAGAGGCTTGACTGCGGTTACGAATGACTGCAAAGCATTGCAGGGTCTTGGAAGGGAAGCCCAATGCTTGAGGACGTGGCATCAAGACCAAGTCGAACAATAGAGCACGACCTGGAATGTTGTGCGTGGCGTTTTCCTGGCAGACAACACGCACAACGTGACAGTATTTCGACATGTGTCTACGAGACGAGGTAGCCACACGCGGGCCAAATCACAGACGACGTGGAGGCGTTGAACATCAACTGCAGTCCCCTAGGAAGCTGTGCTGCCGGCTATGGCAGCTTCTCTCAGCTGAGTACATCGGGTGGAGCGTTACAAGGGCGCCTCACAACAAACAATAGACACTTACGGTCATCACTGTGCACAGCTTCTCCCTGCTGAGCACGACGGGTCGAGCTTTACAAGGCCTCATCATAACAAACAATAGGCGCGTAGGTCATCACAGTGCACAGCTTCTCCCAGCTGAGCACGACATTCGAGCGGCCCCAGGCCCCATCACAACAAACAACAGGCGCATCACAACAAACAACAGGCGCATAAGGCCATCACAGTGCACAGCTTCTCCTCAGCCTACGACTGGTCATGTGTGCCAACGCGGCACTCCATCACAACAAGCGGTTCTGCCTCTTTTGTGCGTGCTGCTGACTTCCTCTCCCAGCCATCGCACACATCACACCCACATCACCCACCACGCTGCAGTTGCACCCATCACATGGAACCCTTCGTATAAACGCCCTCTACGTCTGCCTCGTTCTTCTCGCCACTCCCCATTTGTTCATAACTTTTACTCCTTTCTACTTGTTACATTCCTGCAAGGTCTCTTGGATTTTCACCCCTCCCCACCATGTCGAACCTCCTTCGCCTCACCTCGGTCGCCAACCTTTCCACATCGGCCAAGACCGTCGACGACACGTACAACGTCGAGGACTCCGAGTACCGCATCGTCTCGGCGGATGGTGTGTTATTCTGCGTCCCCTCCCACATCCTGGTCCAGATGTGAGTGGCTCCTGTCTCTGGCCCCGAATACTTGTCCTTTAGTGTTGAGCTTATGCTGACCCCAGTGACGCTCTGTGGGACATGGTCGGTGTCATGGAGGACTGCACGGCGGCCAGCGACGTCGGCGAGATTCCCCTCACCGACGACGAGTTTGAATACGCCAACGCCCTGCGGTGCCTCTTTGATCTGCTGAGTGGGGACGACACTAAGCTCCTGGATTGGTGGCTCAACAGCACGACCATTGTGCTCTGGATGGACACGCTCAAGCTTGCGGACAAGTATGGTGCCAAGGAGGCCACGTCCAAGCTCAAGGAGTATCTCGAGCGCTTCTATCACCCGCGCCATGGCAAAATCGACTTTTTGCCAGTCTTCGAGTTCGCGGCGCGTATGGACGACGAGGACATTGCGACCATCGCGGCTGCGTGGCTCGTGGAATCGGGAGCTGTATCGAACTGGCAAGAGTAGGTCATGCGTCTTTTCGGAAAGTGACAGAGGCCATACTTACACCCAGGCGTCTTTCTCCAACCACCATTCGCGACGTCCCCTTGGCTTATGTGTGGGCTCTCGCCCTCACGGCTACTAGCAGCGATATTTACCATCAGAACCTGCGCATCTCAGCGCAGAATTTCAAAACGTCCCTGCGTCAAGTCAAGTGTGAGTTGGGAGTGCCAACGACGCTGTGTGATGGTAACAGCTGACCCTGCAGCCAAGACGAAGGCTGCACAGGCCGCCTAGCGGTCACCTCAACCTACCTTCCTATCACTGGCACCCGGTGAATAAAGGCCCCTCGTGGGGTGTGCCATATGTGGATATGTGGAGGTCCAGGGCCACGTGATGGTGCTGCCACTGCATACAACGAGTTTGATCAGTGGTGAGGATGATTATTAGCACTGGTATCCATCAAGGATAGAGATCCCCGGACAGTCACTAATCTAGCAGCACGCTTGTCACTATGGAGAATGTGTTTACTTGCTTGCTGGTGGTTGTCACTGGGCCTTGCCAGCCTGTTAGGATGGCTACGCTGCTCTAGAGTGTTGTCGTTGTATGCCGCGGATGTGCAATGACCTCCTGGCGCACGGCCACCTGCGGGCAGTGCGAGCTAGAGTCTCACCTTGCTGCGTCACTTTCAGACTCACACGTTCTCTCCTTACTTCAAACACTCCCCTTGATACTCTTCGTCCCTTAAACTTCCCTCCACCAGGCCACCGGCTCTTGTTCCCACTTTTGCTGCCATGATCAGTCCATTGTGGCCCCTCTTGGTCGCCTCGCTCGAGTTTGGCCCAGGATGCTGACCTCCAACTCGTACGCTCCCACCGATCGTTAGCCGCGACAACGTTGACGGTTAGAGACCGAGCAATGGCGTCAAGCCGGCATTGACCTGCTGATGAGCGTAATGCTGCCTGAGAGCAAGGCTTATCTTATCACGACGGGAAGCGACAGTGTCTTAGCTTCAAGAGCTTGAGGTCACATGGTGTGCAGTGTGAAGCCATAGATAGATGGCACATGGGTTGACAAGGTCCAACTGACAAGAACACACCATCACATGATGGAAGACGCGTTTCATCGCGGCGTTGTTCGACATGGCCGCTGGCGCCTCCATCAGGAGTTGCAGTCGGCGCTCGATTTCCCCAACGCCAAGATAGAGCTCCAGATAGTCATTTGTGCTAGCCGCCGTTACCGATCGCCCAAAACTCTTGCCCCGGTGCGCGCACAACAGGACTACTTCTCCGTAGATGCGGCGGTAACTGGGACGACGATCGGCAAGGTCCGGTCGCTAAGATCAAGAGATCAAGGGAGATACCGAAATGCTTTAGCCGTCCGGAAGCCGGTGTACCCCCACAGCGGCAACCAAACTCTGTCTGTGCCTGGCATACTGTATCCTCGCTCTTTTTCCTCGTCGCGTACACATCGCGTACATCTCGCTTATGCCCTGTGAGAAGAAACGTAGATCGCCGCGGGCCGACCGATCGACATGCACAACGAGGCGGGATTTCCACGGCGGCTTATCGGTATGTAGCGGTTACTGGCGCGGGTTGTCGCTCGTCAGCGGTCTTGCTCGCAACTCCTCAACACACTCGGTAGCTGCCTGGGGTCCCAGCCAACCATGGCTCAGTTACGTCCTCGCTTGCAACCAACTGCACGGTCATGTGACCGTGCGGTAGCTCGGACAACGTTGCCAGGTGCCTGGAGTCCCAGCAGGCGGCCGGGGCCCGCTGCACAATAGCAGAGGCAACGGATTGGAGTGGATGCAGGGCCCAGCAGTGCCGTACATGGTCCGCCAAGGTCGCCAAGGCTCGCCTTGGCGCGCCATTTCCTGGCCAGGGTGAGTGACCGAGCGAATGTGGCACCAATGGGCAATTGGACGGTAGGCAAATTGCAAGTTCTTCGAGTTGCCGTTAACCCATTTTCGTGAGCTCTAACTGTGATGCAGAGGGACAGGTTAAGTCCTTCCAAAGTCTTGAGTGATGTGAGCTGGCAAAAACGCTTTGGGCCACATAGAGTTCTCCGCATCCCACAACCTGTGGCGGCGCGCCAGAGACGCCTTGTCCCAGCACCAAGCGATAATATTGGCCAGAACAAATGTACGACGTCATCAGGCTCACAATGTCTTGAGTGCCAGTCCACATGCCCAGCCCAAGACTCTCGCTGGGCCGTGTAATTAGATTTCAGCCTCCCTCTTGCTGGACCGATCGAGAACTGTGCTTCAGAGTCATGCACACAGGGCAGGCGTTCTGATGCACGGCCAAATGAGGCCCGTCACATGGCCAGAGGCCGGCGTCTTCTGGACGGGGTCTTTGGCGTTTTCGAATCACATTGCTGTGCCTGATAATAAAGTCTTGGCACGCCTTACGCACGCCCCTTGCCCACGTCCAGAACCCGGACGTAACCGTCGTCCTCTTTTGTCGACGCCTATGCGCCAGTGGAGCTTGGGGGGAGGGAATGGTGAGCAAAGAGAGTTGAGAGTGAGCGCTTACTTTGCCGCAGCTGAGATGAGAGATGAGACGAGATCCGATGATCTGCAAGAGTAAGGGACGGGGTCGAGTACGTTTGGTGTGTGTGGGGTGAGTGAGTGTGGGGGCATTGGGGCCCAGCCATTCCTCCCAAAGGGCCCTGTCGGTCTCCTGTTCACCTTGATTGAGATGCAAGGGTGTGAGCGACCTCCTCACCCCGCCCCAATGCGACCGTGCAGCGGCGCTTGGCAGTAATGCCCAGCGGACCCAAGCGGAACTCTCCCGGCTCGCTAGACTCGCCACCACTATGCACCTGTCGGTCATCGTACTCCAGCAGAGAACGAGCGGGAGGTCAGGATGGGCGGTGGCTGAGATTGCCCGAGGATGTCTGTGGTCGTCTGACATGCTGGTGGTGCTGCTTCATAAAGACAGTCGGCTCAATGTCATGGGGCCAGCCACTCCCCGCATCGCTCACCGGCCACCACAGAAGATCGACAGTGATCACTACCACCAAGCTACGCCGACAAGAGTAGCTTGACCGACTACCAACTGTTCTCAGCGTCCTGCAGCGACTGTCACTTTAATCGCACCCCGCTTGTGCTCGCCACTCGCACGTTGCACCACACGGCACCGTCCAGCACGCTCCCCAACCGTGCTCTAGTAGCGCTACAACCCCAGCAATCCAACCCGACACAATGGGCAAGGATCTCGAATTCCAGGAGCCAGACGGGCGGCGCGAGTCGACCGGCGAGCCCATGGGCCGGCGCGCGTCGCGCCGTGAATCCATTGCGGCCGCAATGCACGCGGTCGGGCCGACGCTGTCGCGCACCATGAGTCAGGCGCAGTACGACATGATCCACGGGCGCCCCAACCCCGAGATGCAGCGCCGAGTCTCTGTGCACCAGTTTGACGAAAAGGACAAGTACGCCCAAGACGAGTACACGGCCCAGGTGCACCCGGCAGACGGCGGTGATCTGCACCGGGTCATGACGACCGACGCCGTGTTTGGTGACATGGAGTCGGGCGGTCCCAACTACCGTGCTGTTGGTTGGATGGGCTCGTGTGTGCTCATGACCAAGGCCAATGTCGGCATTGGTGTCCTGTCCATCCCATTCGTCTTCATGACCGTCGGCATGTGAGTAGCAAACTGCAGCAGGGAGGCGGTCGGGGGCGTCGAGCGCAGTAGCCTGGGCTCACACTACAGTATCCCAGGCATCATCCTCATCATCGTTGTCCAGGCCATTGTCACTTGTGAGTCAAGACAGTTGTGGCAAACGTCAGCCATGTGACCGCCAACCGCCCCGGTGGAGGGCTGAACGCGGGCACGGGACCCTGTCCCTTCACAACCATCCGTTTCGAGCCGTTTCGTTGGCCGAGATTGGCCGACACTTGCCGCCCACATGTCACACTGCGCACCACCACCACAGCGCGTGACCACGCTTACACTGCAGGGGCCGACTACAACATTGGACAATTCAAGCTCAGGCACCCGGAAGTCTACTCCATTGCGGACGCTGGCGGCGTCATTCTCGGCCGCTGGGGCCACGAAATCTTTGCCTTGGTCTCGTGTCTTTGTGCGTACAACTTTGTGGTGTGGCTGGTCACCCGGCGTCCCGCAGTGGCGGCGCCACAAAAGCAAGAACTCGGAACTAGTAGCTGACTAGCGCACAGACATGATCTTCGTTGCTGCCTCTGGTGTCGTGTCGGTTGCGACGTCGCTCAACGCCGTCAGTGTGCACGGAACATGCACGGCCGTCTTCTTCGCCGTGGCCGCCATCTGCGGCATGATGCTCGCGTCGATCCGCACACTCGGCCAGATCTCGTGGCTCGGATGGGTCGGCATGATCTCCATCGTTGCATCCATTCTGACCCTCACGATTGCCGTCGGCACCCAGGACCGCCCCGCCGAGGCACCGTCTGAGGGCCCGTGGGACAAGGACTTCAAGATCACCAACAACGAAGAGTTCTGGAAGGCGATGAACGCCGTGTCCTCGGTCGTGAGTACCAACAAAGCTCGTCCCAGGAGCGCGGGGCAGTTTGCTTTCTTTGAAAATTGTGTGTGTACATCCCCGCTGACATTTTCAGATCTTCTCCGCTGCCGCAACACCCACCTACTTTGGCATCATCTCCGAGATGAAGAACCAGCACGACTACACAAAGTCGATGTTGATTTCGCAAACCTTTGTCACGCTCCTCTACGTCGTTATTGGTACTGTCGTCTACTACTACTGCGGACAATACGTCTCGAGCCCCGCGCTCGGCTCGGCCGGACCCCTGCTCAAGCGCATCTGTTACGGCCTCGCCATCCCCGCCCTCCTCGTCACGCTCACCATTTACTCGCACCTGCCGGCAAAGTACATTTTCATCCGCCTCCTCCGTGGCACCCCGCACCTGACCTCCAACTCGTGGCAGCACTGGACGACGTGGCTCAGCTGCACTTTCTTCTGTGTCCTCGTCGCCTACATTATCGCCTCGGCCATTCCCACCTTCTCGTCCATCATCTCCTTCATCGGCGCCCTCTTCTGCCCCACAATGTGCATCTGGCCATACTGCGGCATGTGGCTCTATGACCACTGGTGGCTCAACGTCGACGCCGACGGAAGGCGCCGCCGCCTCGGTGGCAAGAAGATGATTCTCTTCTGGACAAACTGGTTCATCATCCTCCTCGGTATCTTCCTTACTGTCGCGGGTGTGTACGCATCGGCAGTCGACCTCAGCAAGGCAGATGCGTCCACCGGCCCCTGGTCGTGCGCGGACAACTCCGCCTCCGTCTAAACCGAGTATGGGCAGTAGCGCGTTTCCGAAAAGCGTCCGTAGCTCGATAACCTCCCGTATCTGAAGGCATCACCAGCACGTAAAGTGATAGTTGAACAGCTCTTAATAGTTGAAACCCAGTTTGTATGCAGCCATTTCCCTCGTCCAGACGTTGCTTACTTGCTGCAACTGCTCTAGTGTTCGCTCGTCTGCGTTAGCTGCCGAGTTTCTGTTCATGTCTCCAGACGACCAAGAGCGCAGTGAGGTCACTCAAGACTTGGCTTGCCTGCATACACGAGTGTACTCTGGGCTACTTCAGCGGATGTTGCACCTGACAGAACGGTCTATGCCATCGGGGTTGCGGGCATGCCAAATTTACACGTCAGCCGCCCTTGCTGCCTTGAATGGCTACGCTGCCATCCTACTCGTTGATCCTCTATGTGGAACACCGTTTTCTCCTGGTCGTAAGTCCTCACATCCTCGCACACTAGGCGCCCACGTGTCACCTCTTCTGTCATCTTGGTAGATTCAAGAGGCAGACGTACTCGTTCATGCCACCTGTACAGGTGCGTCGGGAAAGTCATGAGACTGCCACGGTAAGCTCCGGTGAGCGCACGGCGCGTTTACGGGGCCACGCACAGGAAGTGCAGGGCACAACAAGCAAGAAATGTCGGTGAAGTGACTTGCCGTGCCAGGGGATTGAGCTCGAGGCTGTCTATGCGCAACTTCGCCTGTAACCGAGCTCAAAGTGGCAGCCTCATGACTTTCCGGACGCAACTGTATTCGTATTCGTGCTCATTAACACTTGAACAGAGCGCAGCGACCTCCACGAGCTAAGCAGAAAGGAGACAACGTGGAAGGGGGGTCGGGCATGTTAAAGCCTACAAGAGGGAAGTAAGACAGCCGAAAGGTACGGCTGAGCCGTACGCGACCCGACTTTGGGGCCAGTCTCTTGGACGAGGGGGTTATGGGGAACTAGGCCTGTGGTGGTCAGACCTCGTCCATGTCCTTCTGCCACCACCCAACCTCGTTCCTTGCCTCATCATAGCCAACACAGACGGTATCATGGATAGCCGGCAGCGAGGGGCGCAGGGTTGTTAAAGGATCAAGCCGATCCTTGTAGACAGCGGAGTGCTGGAGTCTTTTCTGGATACATGGGAAAGAGTGTGAGACATTGACGGACACTTTCACAGACGCCACGCAGGGACTCAAGAAGGGGACCATGTTCCGGCTTACCGATCAACCGACAGCATGCTGCCTTCAAACCTCACACCCAGCACACAGTATATTAATAAAATGTCCATAACTCAGATACAACGACTAGATCTACAACCACAACCTCACAAAGTCCACACCACTGTCATAATTAAGGTGACGCCCAGCGTCCCGTGCCCGGCCCCTCACTCAGAACCAGCTCTGACTCAACACGTCCATATTCTCTTCTCGGTAGAGGCACACATCGTCTGGCCAGTCCCACCCGAGTGTGCCGCCGACGACCTCGCCGATGAACTGGCGGTACCCTGCCTCATCGTCGCTCTCGAGGAGTGCCGTGTGGACGACGGTGATGGCGTGGGGGTCTGCGGGAGGCGAGGGGAGTTGGTGGAGACTGTGCTGGGGGCGGGGTTTGGGTGTTGGGGTGACGTACGGCGCGGTGGTGTATCCCGTGTCTGTGCCGACGGGCGGTGTGAGGGGTGGGGACGGCGGAGGTGTGAAGAGGAATTCTGGCGGTCCGCCTATGCCCCAGGTCCCAGGGCCGTGGTCGCTGGGGACAGGAGTGGATGGGAGATATGCTCGTGTAGTGCTTTCAGGCGAGGCGACGGGTGAGAGAGGGAACACGTCCGAGGGCGAACGCTGCGCTGCCCAGTGGCGCTGGAGGGCGCGGACGTCTGAGCGCGTGAGGTGGTCGATGCCGACGAGAGTGACGGCCTCCAGCTTGGAGGGGTGCGCGACGCGGAGGCCATGGAGGGCGTCGATGGTGAGCTGCTGGAGTTCGGAGAGGTCGACGCGGCGGAGGGTTGGGGGTAGCGATGCAAGTGTGTCTGCGAGGACATCGCCGGGAAGGAAGTAGCATCCAGCAAGCGACAGGCGCTCGAGGCTGGTCCACGCCTCCTCCCAGCCTGGGGGCAGGGAGGAGATGGCGTTGGCCCCGAGATCGACGTCGCGGAGAGATGGGAGCGAGAGGAGCCAGTCGGTCTGGGTGAGGCCTGACGCACGCACGTCGAGTTTGCACAGCCGGCCACCGATGCGGACGAGGAGGGGCGCGAGCTCGTCCCAGTCGAGCTGTGAGGCGGAGAAGGGCAACGAGAGGGATTGGAGCTGGTCGGGTGGGATGGCTGCCAGGAGCTCGAGCATGGTCGCCACGACGCGCGAGGAGGTCGTACGTGAGCTCCATACGGGAAGCGGTGAGAGGTGGATCGAGAGATGCCGCACATGCCGCAGCGTGCGGGTGAGAAACGCCGGCAGCGGGACGGGCAGGTGGTAGAGCGTGAGTGACCGGTGGAGCGAGGGAGAGAGCGAGAGCGAAGCCAGGCGCCAGTTGACACGGCGCACGCGCAGGAGATCGTCCCAGTTGAGGTACGAGAGAATGTCTAGCCACAGCTCGTCCGGGAGCGCCGGGACACGCAGCGGTGTTGTTGTCTTCTGCCGCCGAGAGCCAGAGGCCGCGGCATGGCTATAGGGCCAGCTACGGCGAGACGCTGATGGCGGCCGGCTCGGCTGCGACAGCATGGGCGACTCGTACGGCGACATGCAGTACCGGGCACCTCGGGACGGCGACGAACGGGTCCGAGCGCAGGTGTCAAGATACGACGTTGACGTCGAGGTCGAGGTCGTGCGAGGTGGGCGGGACGCCATAGACGTCATTGGGGATCGTGGCGTGCAGCCAATTGTTCGGGGGTGTGCTATTTCGCACGGGGTCCGTGCACCAGGGATCGACAGAGCGGCTAGTCGTGAAAGCGTACTAGATGACAATGATGGGTAAGAATAAAATGTGATGAGGAGCGACAATGAGATGGTGAGTACGAGGAAGAGTGAGAATGGGATGTTGACGGATGCGGGGATGCGGGGGTGGGTGGGGTGGTCGAGTCGAGTGACGAGTTTCATCGGTTGGGTGGCAACAGTGGCGGCGACGACAAGATTCTGGTCATGGGCTGCGGCGGCGGTGGGCCGGTGGGCCGGTGGGGTGAGGCGATAAACATAAACAACCGGAACCGGCCAAGAATCGTCATTCAGAAAAGGTTCCGCTTCCTCCATCAGGAGCTGGACCAGTCTCTCCAGGAACGGCCCATTGGCTTGGTTTCCCACGCTGGCGTCCATACACGTGCGGCTTGATCAAATGTCAGCCAGCCAAGAGGATGCACCAGGCACTGTGCACAGTTACTTTGCACAGCGAGGACGCACTGCGCACCGACAAACTCAACGGTCACGAGGCAACAAACTAAGTGTGCCAAGTGCACCAGTTACCAGCGGGGCATGGGCATGGGGCCATGCATGGCCTGCCTCCGCACTGCGCGGCTTGGTGCTTGGCCTCTGGGGGCTTCTGGCGGTAAGATTTTTGTATGGGCCTGTAGGGCAATGTCGTCACTGGCTAGGGTCTCGTGCCGTCGATATGCCGCAATCCGCAGCAATCCCCGCAGCACCCAGCACCTGGCACTCAAAAGTTGATGCACGCCCTCGACTTTTCTACGGCGCAACCCGACGACCTTCGTCGGGCATGATCGTGTAGCCTGCAGTGCTTTTCTTAGAGGGGAAGTCTGTGTTACGGAGGCGAGAAAGCGTCCGAGATGATGGGCAATTGAGTGCAGTCGAGACGGAGAGGCGAGAGCGAGAGCGAGGCTTTGATCACCAGATCGCTAGATCTCCGGGGCCTGGCCCGAGAATGCTCTCAATGTCAGGTTGCCCACAGCACAGCAATGCTACCTCTCCTCGGAACGATACGGCGATGAGTATGTGATGGCGAGCACAACACGATTCATGATGCTGTCGACAACGCGATGTGCATGAGAGCGAGTAACGAGTAAGGGTGTCAGGATATTTTGTTGTGCAATCGGAGCATATGACGACGAGACGAGTTACCTCCACCATGTTACCATGGGTTTACGATGAGCCAACGTGTTTGGTAAAGCTTGTCTGGTCCCCATGTCTGTCAGAGTCTGTCTCTATTCGGTCCTGTCCTTGGCACTTGCACCCGCCGACACCACATGCAACCACTACAGTAGTAGTCTCACACTCGTTGCATCCTTGTTCTTGTTCATTTGTCCATCCCATCCCACAGAATCGGATACGATCCACACACTACTGCACAGCCTTGAAGATTGAAAGACGAGATCAACCTCCACCCTTGGCAACCCCCGCCTCCTTCTCCCTGTCCAAATCCCTGGGCCCTCCCTGCCGCTCCATCCCCACTCTGCCTCTCCGCCTGCAGCCATCTGCCGCCTGCGACGCCCACCCACGTTTTGCGACCCACAACCCATCCATCGTCCACTCGCACCCGCTCGCCCAGCCAGCAGCCAGCAGCCAGGCCAGAAAGCAGCTTTAGTGCATCCGCACGTACGATACCAGCAAACGACCTACCCGCAACCTCGTCGTCCTCTGCCGTCGGCTGTTACCGCCCCTCCTGTCACGCATAATCGCCGCCGCCGCCGCCGCCTTTTTCTCAAACCTCCCTACACCATCTTGAATCCTCTTTCATTCCCCTGCATACCAACAACACCACACACACACGGCAAGCCAGCGGCCTCGCCAACGTATCCTCGCCCACTCTCAAAAGCAGAAACGTGCTGGGCACCGCACTGCATCGCCTGCACCGCAACCCCACTCGAAACCTGCATCTGCACACTTCGTGCAGCTGCGTCTCAACCCTCTCCACTCGTTACCCACGCTCTCGCAGGAGAGCCTAGCCTGCCGAGACGTCCGACATGTCCGCGAACAACACCCGCGCTGTGAGTCGATGGCGACGGCAATGGGTCACAGATCACATGCTGATACATGCGCTCCCCAACTCGTCGTTGCTCCACCCTCTCGTCTTGTCTACGTCCCCTGCGTAACGTTCCCCGGCGCGCGCTCCACGATACAGGTCCGGAGAAAGCTCGTGATTGTCGGCGACGGAGCGGCAGGCAAGACGTCGCTGCTCAATGTGTTTGCCGTCGGCGAGTTCCCAGAGAACTATGTACGTGCCCATTTACCCCGCTTGCTGTCGCAGCGGCCGCTGCATGCAGGAAGCAGGAGGTGAATCAACTTGGTGGCCAATGCTGACGCTGCGCTCTTG
This sequence comes from Pascua sp. PH4015B, assembly GCA_025502685.1. Taxonomy (NCBI): domain Eukaryota; kingdom Fungi; phylum Basidiomycota; class Tremellomycetes; order Trichosporonales; family Trichosporonaceae; genus Pascua; species Pascua sp. PH4015B. The sequence continues at coordinate 421,119 of JAMFRD010000016.1, forward strand.
CTTGACCCCCCCCCCCCCCCCGCGCCCAACCGCACCCGCACCGCCCACTGCCCTCTTATTTCTCCGTCGTCTTTCGAATCTCTGCATGATTGCCCACTCGCATGCGCTCGGTCCATGCGGTGCACACTCTTTGCGACCTTCTGACCCATGTCTGCCCTGATCGACGGCTCATTGCGCCACCCTCCGCCACGGCACTGTTCGCCCATCCCCCGCACATACGCACACAACTCGTCTTATTGTGATACCCGTCTGCATCGCACGTTGGTGGCCTATTTCTGTCTGCACTGCCCCGGCCCCAACTCGCACACACTGTCCCCACGTTCTCGGCCCCCCCAACAACTGCGCGCCCAACAACCTTTTGCCTCAACAGGAACCAACCGTCTTTGACAACTACGTCACCGACATTGAGCTCGACGGCAAGCCCATCCAGCTCGCGCTATGGGACACGGCCGGCCAGGAAGAGTACGAGCGTCTGCGACCCCTTTCGTATTCGAAGGCGCACATTATCCTCATTGCGTTTTCAGTCGACACCCCAGATAGCCTGGACAACGTCACCCAAAAGGTGAGTCACCAAACCTCCGAGATCGCGGCGATCCTCGCTGACGCTTGCTCCAGTGGATTGAAGAGGTGCGCGCAATCTGCGGCCATGCGATCCCCGTGATTCTTGTCGCGTGCAAGACCGATCTGCGTGACCGGGCCATTGCCAACGGCACGTTCAACACCGCGCAGTGGATCGACGCCGACACGGTGAGTCCGAAGCAGTGTGAGGGAGCGGCACGCAACGAGCTGGTATTGCCAAAGGCCCGAGGTCTGGACCCTGGGAAAGAGGCTCGTGCTTGCTTGCGTGTAGTGCTCGCCTGCTCTCGTTTCTGCATTTAGCTAACAATGCAGGGCCGCAAGGTCGCGCAGTCGATCGGTGCGCGGGCGTACTACGAGACGTCTGCGCTGCAGAACCAGGGTGTCGACGCTGTTTTCGAGGCCGCGACGCGCGCCGCCATGCTCGTCCGCGACCAGGGCTACGGCGGCGTCGGAGGCGCCGAGGGCAAGCGCGAGTACGGTGCTCGCCGTGAGAAGCAGGAGGAGAAGATTGGTGGATGCTGTGTCATTGCCTAGTGTACGCGTCCCAGCACTGTCCCCTGCCGTGCCTTTTGCTCAGCTGGACCCCGCCGGTCAGCACCGCGCACCCCGCGGCCCGCCGCGGCAAACGCGATACCGAGCGCGGCCCCAGCCAGTGACACCTACCGCCGTCCGCTCCGACCCCCTTACTACCGCCTAATCCGTCCCACTCGCCGCATTGCCCAGCCCGCACCCCGATTTCACGCGCTCTTCACGCAAAGACCCGACGATACACCACGCCTGATGCCATCACCTTCGCGACCCGACCTAGCATGACCGTTGTAACTCTAACCGCGACGGCGCGGGCGCCGACAGGCCACACCACCCGACACCGACTCCATCCATACACGCGTCGGTGGTGCGGTCACGCCCACGAGACAAGCAACAAAGCCCACGCCCGCAATCTCTGCCACCTGCAAACTGCACTTTCCCACTTTCCACTTCCATTCCGCGCGGCCACATACGATGCCGCGATTCCATGGATCTCATAGATGATGAAACGAGTCGAAATATTGGTCCTGGTGTGGGAGGTTGGGTCCGGTGACGGCTGTCTGAGCACCCGAGCGCGCTCTGTTGGGACTGTAGCAGACGCACAGAGCCGCCGCTGTTCGAGGTGCAGCCTCTGACAAAGATTTGCGGGGGCAGAGTGCGACAGTCTAACCAGTTCAACCACAGCACAGCAGCAGAGTCGCCCCAGTGTCCCTGCGCCACGACGCACAGGTCAGAGGCTGTCTTAGACCAGCCGTTTATTTTGGGGTCGTGGCTTGCCGAGAGGAATGGCATCGACGCAAGCAGATACGTGGGCTCGAACACGTCTGTAGACTGACCTCGGTCGCTCGGTTCAGGTGTCGACGTCACGTCAAGACCAGCGGAAGCATTCGTTGAGTGTGCCACCGGCGACGAGGCACACTTGCAGCCCACCGGAGTTCTTGCAAACGCGAGCATTGCTTTCTGTGGCATGACGGTGGCCGTGGCGCATGAACTCGTCCACCAGGTTCGAGGTAAGACTTGAGTAGACTTGGAGTCATTCCCTACAGTGCAGTCACAGCCACAGTGGCCCGTCATGTCACCCCGAGACGCGTCGGCATTGTGACCTGTCTCACCGCTGCACCAAACAAGGTATCGAATGGGCAAACCCAATGCCTTCATGCTATCCTCCTGATTGGACTTGTACATGGCATCGTTTCATCCATGTCCACCAACTTGAACTCGACTTATGGAACTGATTGTCTCCACTCGCGTCGTTTCCTGGCAGCATCGATGCGCCCCATCTGGGCTCGTCGCGTTTTTGGCCTTGGATTTGGCTATCATTTCCCGGCCCGTTCTCCTGCACGACATTCTTGCCGCTGCTTGGCGGCACTTGGACGCCATCAGGAGTCTCCATGGTCGTATTGCCTACTTGTCCTTGGCCATGGAGTCGAGGAGGCCTCGGAGGGCGTCCCGGAACCGCGGGTAGGTCTCGGGGCGCGCCATGGGTGAGATGGGGCCGTCGTGGAGGCCGTCTTGTTCCTGCGCGTTAGTGGGGCAGTGTTGGGCGTGGAGGAGGGCAAGGATGGCAGCCCGGTTCGAGGGGGGGGGGGGTGGGGGCGAGGGGATAGGTGGAAAGAGGGAGTACTGAGACTGCAGTGGACGATTCAACACTGTGACAGTCGCAACAATAGCCACCCCCATAGCATGACCGGACTTGCCGACCCAGCCAAGTAGGACTCCCCGCCGACCGCCAACCTTCCACCACATACCACCGGCCTCGAACACCTGCAAACTCACCTCGAGCACATCAACCCCAACCCCATCCCCCCTCAACCCCCCGACCAGCATCCGAATCTCGGCACAAAACGTCTCCGCCGTCCCGTACGCCACCAGCACGCGCGTATCCTTGAGCGGCACCCACGTCCCCTCGGGCGCGAGCGCCGGAGAGAACACGGGACTGCGAAGGGCTTCGGGGGCATAGTACCGCGTCGCTGACTGCACGTTGCGGCGGAGGGCCGGGTGCGTGACGAAGTCGTGAGGGGAGGGGGGGTGGGAGAGTGTAAAGTCGGCCATGGGGGAGGAGAGGACGAGCGACGCTGGTAGGTGGAAGGCGGGGGAGGGGGAGGAGGAGGGAGTGGGAGTGGGGGAGGATGAGGCGGGAGTGGGGTTGGGGGAGGAGGTAAGAGCGACAAGCTGCTGTACCAGCATAAGACACAAGTGGCCCCCGACGCTGTCGCCCATGAGGACGATCTGGGATGGGTGGAATGCTAGCGTCGTGGTGGCGTAGTGCCATGCGGCGAGGGCGTCGCGGAGGGGGCCGGGGAAGGCGGTGGTTGGGGATGTGGCCTTGCGGTACTGTGCGGCTTAGTGTTAGTGATGTGCTTGGGTGGAGAATGGGCTCCGACGGAGGTGGAGGGGGCGTTGAGAAGCGAGGTTGGACGCGGTAGGAGGAGAGATGGGATTACAGTAGTTGGGGCAGGAGCCGGTTGCAGGAGATAGGGCCATGAACACGCACCCATAATCCTCACACCCAGTTCCTTTGCGAGCCTGAGTGGAAAGTCGGTCCACAGCGTCGAGGCGTACCCCCTGCACATCAATACCCGAAATCCCGGATGGACTCACCCGCCATGGAGGTAGAGCACAAACTTCTCCCCCTCCTTTGCCGTGTCCGTTCCCCTCCCCGTCGCATTGTCGGGGGTGAGGATGAACTCCGTCACAGTCGTGCGTTTCACGACATCCTCGCCATCAACCTGCGACGACGCCGCGAGCGCGCCGCACCACTCCACCGGCGCGGGGGGCACGCTGACCTTGGTAAGTACAACCCCGTCCCACGCACCCTTTGCGAACGGGATCGTGGGAGCGGGTAGGGGCGACAAGGACGCAGGGAGGGTGGGGTCGTTGTCTGCCGCGGGGATGAAGGGGTTGAACTGCACAGAGCGCCGGAAGAACCGCGCAAAGAGGTATTGGGGGAGTGTATAGTATCCCACGAGGGAAAGGAGGTAGTCGATGGCGCTGAAGGGGAGGGTCAACAGGGCGAGGAGGGCGGCGAGGAAGGAGATGAGCTTGGAGATGGTGGGGGGGAGGGCGTTGGGGGCTGAGGGGTCGGGTGTGCCGCGGAGGGGCAGGGTGGGGTGGGTAGGGAGGGTGGCCGTCATTGTGTTAGTGGATGAGGCTGGTCAGTGTCCATGCCAGGTTGGTTATATACAATGCGCTTTGGCATGTGGACGTTGGACATCGCCAGAGGAAGAGTTGTGGTTGTGAGTGTGGCATCGACGTGGCAAGCATGTGGGCAGTTGACGTGGCACGAACATGTGACCACACCACGGCTCCCAACAACCACAAGCAACACCGATCCGCAATGGTCAATCTCCACTTGCTACTCCCAAATCGGTATTTCGGTAGCCTTCGGAACCCATCCAACCCGTCCCAAGCGAGGCATACGGGCTGCCGTACCTCAGAACGCCGAGTCGGCATGTTCAAGCGCGTTTGCGGTTCCTCTCCTCGGCATGCCAGACACGGCGGTCGCCGCTGTCTGTCGTCTGACTCAGCTATCCGTGCCGCTTGATCTTGGCGGTATGTAGGTCGACGTGTCGACGTGGAGATGTCGAGACCGTTATCAAGATAGCACGCAGTGCAAGAACGTGCAGCCAGACTCGCATGCTCGCAGGCTCGAGGGCCCATGACGTCGTGCGCGATATCTTGTGGTCCCAGTTCACCCCAGTTTAGCCCATGGTCGATCCCAGTTTACCCCGCGCGTATCCAATTTCACCCCCGCTTCAATGTCTAGATCACAGTCCGTGTTCGAAACGAGGACGTGCATGTCACATTGATGACGTTGAGACGGAAGAATGGGTGCATCTTTGCGAGGGGGGTTGACAGATGTCCCGGCGCTCCGGCTGGTGAGAGGCCGGTGGATGGATTGTTCGCCTGTGTAGCCTGGCTGGACACGTCGTTATACCCATGCAAAGGTTGCCTTGGGAACCACTTGCTGTATGTCCCAGCAGGGCATGTGGCCTAAACGTTGGTCGTGTTGCTCAGGGACACGGACGCATGCGGGGGCTACGGTGCGGCTGCGATGGATGTTGAGCAGTCCCACCACCCCAGGACTGCCACCTGGCTGGCTGGTGCGGCCAACCAAACTTTAGGTCAGAGGCTGCACATCTGTGTCCCGGTTGCACCACCCCAACGCTCTGTCTGTGGTGACGCGGTGGCGACAATTTTTCCACCTTTGGTGTGTTAGCGTCCATTTGGACCCGACATGGGTGCCGAGCATCCACCAGCCCAGACCTCACGACGTCATTCCATCCGTATCCGTCGCACATGTTCTGCTACGTGATCGTCTTGCCACCCTCGTCGGTGCGGGGTGTGTGGAGATGGTTGAGAAGCATCCAAGCAAGGCACCCCGTGGGAGCCCCCTTGCGCGAGTGTTCCGACTGTTTGTTGTGCTGTTGTTGTTGTTGTGTGCTGATTGTGATGACGGCCAAAACGAAGGACCCCGCAGATCCCAAATGGTATTCAGGGTCGACAGTTTTTCTTTCAGGGCATGTTTCATGTGTCAAATGCCTACCTAACTCCCATCGCTGTGGTAGAATCCTTGGAGCCTGTGCGACCGCCTGATGGATTCTTCTTGCGCGCCTGGCCGTTGTGGGTCGCTGGTTGCCTTTCGGAAATAAAGCTTCCAATGGGCCTGGGACGAGCCTGTTTCGTCGCCTCTCACGCATTACCGGCTTTACCCCTTCACACTTGCGAACAACCCTGGTTGCGGAAAGTTTGGGGCCACAACCATACTATGTGAGGTGCTGGGCGACCGGCCCCTGCGACCAGCCATGGTGTCAGGGAGCCGAGTTGACGGGTCGTCGATTGGGTAAGGTTTTGCGTTAGTCGTTCCGTCCACAGCGTTTGGAGGGTGCTCGTCGGACGTGTTCGGTGTGCACACTGGGGTGAGGCGCTGGGCACTCACCGGCACTCATTTGCGCTAGTGGCACTTTGTTGTGCACTCGTCAGGTCCAGCCTCCGAAGAATCCAGACCGGTCCACTACCCTTTGTGCCTTGGTACCGTACCGCATTCGCATCGCATCTTGGATGCCGAGGGTGAGCCTGATCGCCTGAAAGCTTGACCCGAGTAAGCATCACACCGGAGACTGGGACGCGCATCGACGCGAACGACCGTCAAAACACGAAACCATAACAACATCATCCCGACAGGGCGAGATGAGCACTTAACGTCAATTCACCGCCACTGCCAAGAGCGATGCACCTTCCCAAGGCAGTGTCCAAACGTCGTTTGACCACCCCAGATGTGACTTGCAGCATGACGACAGCCCTCGCAACGGCAAAGCAGGCGGAAACAAGCAGTGAAAACTCAACAACAGCACTAACGGTGCTAGCGTGGCGGTTGGGTACAAATACGACCCGCATCCGTCCTCTTCACCACCATTGACCCCGCATCCGTCTACTTTTGTCTACTTTTGTCTCTGTCCGTCTCCCATCGTCTCCCATCGTCCCCCATCGATTCCCATCCCCCCCCAGTTCTAGAAAGCATAAAAGGCCGCTGGTACCGGCCTCAACACTCGTTCACTCTTCATTCCTTCCACTCTCTCATTCGCGTCGACTCACCCCCCGGCACTCCTACCTCCTTCATTACCCATAGCCCACCCACCTCTCTACCTACCCCATACCCATACCTACCCTCACACACACCACCAAAATGCGCTTCACCGCCATCGCCGTTCTCGCCGTCTCGGCCGCCAACGTCAACGCCGCGCCCGTCGTCCCCAACCTCTCCGACTGGGCGAGCGTCAAGTCGTGGAGCTTTGTCGCCCCCTCGGGCCAGCCCGTCGGCTACTTCTGGCCCTGGCGTGGTCCTTGGGCGACCGGCAAACCCCCCGCTCACCTCGCGAGCGCGACGACTGACAACGCCGCGGCCCCCGCCGAGACGGCTGCCAACACACAGGTCGAGACCACCGCCGCTGCGCAGACCACTGCCGAGCCCACCCCCGCGGCTACGACCGAGGCGCCCGCCACCCAGGACACGGCCACTCCCGTCGCCACCGACGTCGTGCCCGCCGTCAACCTCGCCGCCGGCGCCGTCCCCGTCTACACTGACGAGTCTGGCAAGAAGACCCCCGTCCCCCCCGCGTCCGACCTCATGATCTCCGTCGACCCCACCGGCGCTGACGTCGCGGGCTCCAGCCCCCTCGGCAAGGCCCTCCTCAAGTACAGCAACGACGTCCGTGCCCAGTTTGGCGCCGGTAACCTCAAGTGGAGCCAGACGCTTGCCGAGAAGAGCAAGGCGTGGGCCGAGAAGTGCAGCTTTACGCATGCGTGAGTTTTCCACCCTTGACGCTTCCGGACGCGGACGTGGAAAAAAAAAAAAAAAAATTCACTCGACCATCCGCTTTCAGTTCAATCCTCGACTTGCGCTGACAACCCAGGGGCATGGACAACCTCTCCAAGATGATGAGCTCGTCGGCCACCTACGTCGCCACCGACCTCATCAAGATGTGGGCCGAGGAGTGGAAGGACTTCCCCTTTGACCACCCCGCCAAGAGCGCCTACTCGCACTTTACCATGGTGAGTAGTCATCGCTTCCAACGTGTGGAGACCCAGTAGCTAACGTCCAGATGGTCTGGAAGGAGTCGTCCGAGATCGGCTGCAGCTGGCACATGTGCGGCACCGACGTCCTCTTTAGCTGTAAGTCACCTTTATCCTCACGCGACAACGTCAACATAGCTCACACAACCAGGTGTCTACGACACGGGCAACTTTGGCGGCGACGACCAGTATGCCGCCAACGTCGGCAAGTGGGTCCACGCCTAAGCGCTCCCCACGCTCATTAGATGGGAGGGCGCTGGGCGCCGTCATACTGTAGTCTGTCTGTCATGCTATCATATTCATCTTGATCATACTTGGTGTTGTGGCTGCTGCAAGGGATTGTCAAAGGCATTCAGCGAGGGTGTTGCACCCATCGCGCTACCCATCGCGTTGAACCCATCAACCAGCGCAATGCGTCAGAGTCAGTGACTGACATTGTGAGAGCCTGTTGTCAGATCCATGAGACACTTGTCAGATCCACCAGACAGGTCAGACCCATGGCAGTGTGACTACTTGCCGTTGTGACAAACCGTCAACCATCAAGTTGGTGGCACTCTGTGTGACCGCCACACTCGCCAGGCGACCAAAGCTTATATGCAACAGCCCGTTATTCACCTGCCAACGTCCAACGAGTCACTCTTGAAACGCGCTCGGGCCTCACTGTCCCAGTCGCGTACCCGGCCACCCCAACATTCGGAGACGAAGCCTCCACCTCGTTGCTGCGAGCAGGGTAGTAGCGCCAAGCGAAACGCAGGTCACAACAGCACCGTGCGCCTGCGCGGGGTTTCGATGACAGTCACTCGCAAGTAGCTCGGTTGCTTACCGACACGGGTGCTCATTGTCAACTCTCTGCTGCAGCTCGCCAGCGCCCAGATAGTTGCAGCCGGGGGCGAGTGCGCGGCCGCCGCTCTAGCACTGGCCACCGGCTACCGGCACGCCTACCGTACCGTACGCTCTCCACAACTCACCCGCCTCACCCCGCCGACACCAACTCCAATGCTACCGGCGGGGAACAAGACATGCCGACTCAATGAATGAGCGACTTATGCCAGATCCACCTTGTTGGACTCTGTGCCATGACGTTTGCCTCCATGACGCAGAGTACTGTACAGTAAGGCTGACACATGTACACGCCACCGCCACAACGCGCCACAGCTGTCATTGTGGATCACCAACTTGAATTGTGACTCACATCCCACACCGTCCATACCTCCCACGACTCACACACCTCCCACACCTCCCACGCCGGCGTGCCCAAGCACGAGCACAAGCGTACGCTGCCTCACCAAATCGCGCATACCGCACCAGCCTTGGCAGACCACCGCAGTCAAGGCGAGGACGAGCGGGGGCGAGGATAAGGCGCCAAGCGATCCTGCCGAGGCTGCCGACCAGCGTTCCGACCGACGTGGCTTTCTTCTTTGTCCGCGATTGTCCGTGCACGGCGCACTCTGTGGGCCCCGTTTGGGCTAGGTACCCGGTGGCGCCGCGGTGGACCTGCGTGGAACATGGCGATGCGCCCAGGTCATCATTGCGGCCCCCGGCGTTGTGCAGCGTGTGGCCTCTGACCTTGGCGTTTGGTCTAGGACCTTGCCTCTGACTTGTAACCTGGCCTCTGACCTGGCCTCTGACCTGGCCTCTGACCTGGCCTCTGACCTGCCTGCCCTCTGACCTATGACCATGGACGGCTGAACTCTGGCAGAACTCTGACCTCTGCCAAGACAGCTGGTGGGTGTACCGCCCCCAACGAGGGGGCGCTCTACCGGCGTCTGCGAACACCCGGCACGACTTGCATCCGCGGCAGCATGGCCTGCTTTGCTGCTTACCACGCATGTTCTTCTAAAATCCCGCAGCCATCCATTCCTACCTACATACCCTCAACCAACCCCTTCCGTCCCAGATGGCCTTCTACTGATGTACATATGGGCATGTGCTTGTGCCGCACGGACCCCCACGCCCCTCACCCCGGTCACCTCCCCTGGCGCTTTGTCGGTCACACGCGCGAGTGCGATGCGATGCGGCTTGGCGCAGGCTGGCGGAACATGCGGAACACGCGGAACATGCGCGCGTCCAATAGAAATACCGCCGATTAGATAGATAAGCCCTCTTCGGAATGTCGGATCTCGGCCGCTCGCGCGCTCGGCCGCCCCTGTCGGCAACGGTGCGCACAAGGCAAGTCTTGCGCTGCGCTGCGTAATGTACTTGCGCTCGACGCCTCTGTGCGCCCCGGAACGCCCATGATGTTTAGCCGTGACCATGTCTCGTGTGCGTCCACTCTTGTCCTCCTGCCATCTCGCCTGGCTGTCCTGACTTGCTCATCACCTCTCTCTCCCTCCACTCGGCATCACTAACAGCCCGGGCGCACCCAACGTGTACGCCCCCCCGCACACATTAATATCCGTGTTTCGTGGCGTCGCTCGTCTGGCAAGTGCTTCTGTCCCCAATGTTTCGTGGCGCCCGTAGTGTCACCCGTCAATCCGGGCCGCACAGTCCATGGCTGCGTCTGTCGAGGGGGGGAGGCATTCACTATGTCATCGCGTGTGCCCAACCACATGGGCTGGCGTCATTGAGTCTTGAGCTTTTACTCCACCCCCGCCCTGCACAAGCCCTCTACGCACTGCCCACCAGCACGTTTGAACGACACGCGCCAAGGGTAACCTTGTCGCCACCCTGCCATACCTCTTAGCTAGTCACTAGCTCGCCCCGCCCTGCACCCCCCCCCTGCACCAACGTGCTCGGCCCTCGGCCCGTCGGCTAGGCGTCGGTTGCTCCAAGCATGTCTCATCTCGCTCGAGATCGTCGGGCACTGAATGCACTTAAGTTAACACGGGTGGTGCTCTTGCCTCGTCACTCCATCTTGTCTTGCCACCTTGACACCAATCTTGACTATCCTTGGCATATACCGCTACTTGTGCCTATCGCCAGCTATATCTGCACGTACTCGCACACCAACCTAACCACGTCCACACCTACACCTACACCTACACCTACACCCACACCCACACCCAAGTCTTCACCCAAGCCTACCTACACCTACTACCACTCTCTCCTCGCATCTTGCCTACTCCGATGACTGCCACTCTCTCGACCTGGTCGTCGGCGCCCCCGCCGACGGACCTCTTCACGCCCGCCCTCGCGGCCGCGCTCGAGCTCCCCCTATCCCAACTGGTGAGTGTCTTCTCCAGTATCAGAATCTCGTCTCTCGGGCTTTCCCTTTCTCGAGCGGTCTCAGGTAAGCGGGGCTGTTCCCCTGGACCGTTACTTTGGAGCCTCTCTCCACCAACAACACTTCTGAGAGGTCTGCCAATATCGCCTCCAAACCTCAGCCCAATGTTGCCTCCATTCCCCCGACCCTCACCCTCCCACATCACACCAAACCCCCCTACCTCTAACTAACCCCCCCCCCCCCCCCAACCCCGTCCTCAGTCCCCCAGCCCCAGCCTCACCCAATGTCCAACTAACACCACCAGCCCCCAGTTCCCCCCCTCCCCTCCCGCGACCGCCTCACGTACCAGCTCCTCAAACCCCGCGCCCGCTCCGAGCCCGTGTACGCCCTCGCGCTCGTGCGGACATATGTCGACCAGCGGCTCGCAACCCATACGCGCAGGGGCACAGACCAGGCCCTGTACGAGCTTGAGCGGATGGTGAGTGTCGCCAATGAGAAACTCGTGGGTCGAGGTGTGTAACTCAAGACTGGATGTGGCAGTCGTGCCTGGGGTGGCAGTGGCGTGCCTGTCGAGTGGGCGTGGTCGAGGTGTGGTGGAGTTTGCCCCAGTCGAAGAGTTACGAGCAGGCAGCGGCCCGATGGCAAGTGGGAGCGGGCACTCAGTGGTAACACTGTGGCGGCGTGGCGGGTTGTCTTGCACCACCCCCGATGCCGACGACAGACCGTCGGCATCCCACTTCGATCCCTCCAACCCCACTCTCCCAACCACCCTTCCAACCCAGTTTCCCAACCCCACTCTCCAAACCCCGCCTCAGCGGTTCCCCTCCCTCCCCCTCCCCCCAACCCACCCCACCCCGCTAACAACCAGCACGCAGACCACTTCCCCGCCTTCCTCGGTGCGCGGTGGTGCTACAACCTCCCCCCCTTCGCACCCCTTCGCCCCTCCAAGCGCACGCCCGCGAGCGCAAGCACGAGCACGAGCACGAGCACCCACACGCTCAGCCCCGCCATCTTAAGCACGGCCGCGAGCGTCTCGAGCGTCAGTCCCCGCACATCCACGCTCAGTGCGTCCCTCGACAGTGCGCCGAACCGGTACGGCTCGGCCAGGACGCACGTCTACCTCACCCCGCCGAATTCGCCGCCGCAGAGTCTGCCCTCTGCGCTGCGCAACCCCAGCTACAATCAACATCACAGCCATGGCCAGAGCGAGAGCCAGAGCCGGAGCCGACCAAACCAAACCCACCCACAACCCCAGACTCAACCACGCTCACACGCCTCGCACGCTCGCTCCCCGCCCATCCCGATCCCCCGCCAGCACCCACACCTCGGACACTCGGCGTCCGTCACGGCGGGCTGGGCGCCGCACTCGCCCCCCGCGACGCCCAACGTCCCCAGCGCACGGCCCACGATGCCGTACGGCAGCCCGCTGCTCGTGGGTAGCATGGACGGCCTGGGTCTCATCGGGCTCGGACTGGAACAACAACACCAAACCCCTGCCCGAGCACAGACCCAGGGTCAGAGGCTATCTCAAACCCAGGCCCAGTCCCTACCCCAACAACAACAACACCACGACCAACGCCCCCGACCACGACCCCGCACACGCTCGCGCGTGCGCTGGGACGAGGCGCTGGCCGTGCCCCTGGAACCACCGCCGCCGTACTCTGTCCACGACGTTGCTTCCATCTGAACGCAAACACATCCACCCCAGTACGCCCCCACGGGCGATATTCTCGTGCTCGATGCCCGACTATTTGCGCCTTGATGGTGTTCGTACTCGCTGTTGTATTCCTAGTCTCGTATGCACCGGTATGCACGCTTGCTTGGACGGTGTCTACTGGGTTCAGTTGCTCCTTGTGTCACTGCAACCCCGTGATGTGGACTGCCTTTCCTGCACAACGAGGTCTGCAGTGGCATGCCACATGTCACTCGAGGCGCAAACAAAGAAAACCCCCGCATGTGGCGATCAGGACGATCAGTAAACAGCCCCCGCACCCGTGCCCACGCCCGATCAGAGGTCAGCCAAAGCGTGCATGTTTGTCTAGTAATGTATGGCCGCCGGGGCCGCGTGTCCTGTTTGCTGTTTGTCTTGCTTTGTCTGTTCTGGCCGAGGGCCACTGGCACGTCTGGTGTCCGTGTCCGTTCCGTCTACCGACGCGGTGGCTTGTGTGCTGTGTGGCCAGAAGGGGAGGAACGGGGTGTGTCGCAATGGCTGTTGGCTAGGGTGTACCACTCGTGACGACCCCACAATCACAGTGCCACCCAACCCCCGCGCCCGTCCGTGGCGCACCGCACACCACACGTCCCTACGCACACCCTTGCACTCCCTATCGCTTCCCCGCAATGCCCTCGGGGCCGTGCTCGCGCGCATAGCAGTTCTTGCACCACGGTTGGCCGTCGCGGTCCGACACGCGCGCGGGCTGCAGGGTGCTATTGCATGCGACGCAGCGGAGGCAGCCGCGGTGCCATCTGGGGTTAGCCCGAGCTGTAGGAAGAGTGGCGGCGGGGAGAAGTTGGAGAGGGTGTGTTGCGGGGTGAGAAGATTTGTCCACGAGAGCGGACGAGCGGGACGTGGCAACAAGGGAAGACGGCAGTCAACAGTTCCCCACGTCCATCATGGCCTACACTCAGTTCCGACGACAGGACGTCACTGCACCCTCCAAAAGCGAAGCCTTATCCCCAGCCATACGCGTTGCCAACGACAAGACATCCCGCACCTGCGAGAGTAGTGCGCCCCTAGTTCCACCGCCTCGCCCTCCTCCCTGTCCAAACCTCCCCTCCCCAAACCCCCCTCCCCCCACCGGCAGACTCACTTGCGTCCAATGGCAAACACCTGCTCCGCAGCATAAACCCTCTTTCCACACTCGCACCGATCCTCATAGTCGGGCGTGACGCCGACCTTTGACCGTGGCGAGTCGGTGCGGCGGAGCACGCCGCGGTCGGTGAGGACAGCCGACGCGGGGGTGCCCTGGGGGATGGGGCGGGGCGCGCGCATGTCGGGGCGGGTGATGGGCGAGTCTGGGGCTGGTGCGGTGGTGTCGCGCGTTGGGGTCGCGGGGGACGGCGAGGGAGGCGCGCGTGGGGGCAGGGCTGGGGCTGCGCGTGGGGGCAGGGTTGGAGCTGCGCGTGGAGGCAGGGATGGAGCTGTGGTTGTGGTGTCGGGGTTAGTGGTAGTGGTTGGCGCCGTACGGTATCCCGTCAGCGGCATGGAGATGGTCGTGCGGCCACCCAGCGGCTTCGTCGGCGTCGTCGGTGCGGGCTCCGGCTCGAGGTCCGGCGCGACATAGTAATCCTGCGGCGGCGCTACGGCGCGCGGCGTGCGTGGTGGCAGGACAGGCTCTGGCGAGGGGGGGAGACGCGGCGAGCGCGGTGTGGCTGGGAGGTGGTTGGCGTTTCGGAGGTCTGGGGTTAGTACTGCGTGTAGAGTACGTGAGTTGGTGGAAGGACGGGCAATGTCGAGTGTCTCCAACACGTAGTGGGCTCGAGCTGCTCGCACTGTAGCTCCGCGACTCGGCAGCACACATGCGGCATAACACATAGCAATGTTCCACAAATCACACACGTGGACACGGTGCACCCTCGAGGCGTTGCGACAAATACCACCTCCGCACCGCACTCCGAGCGCATCGAGGCAGCAACGAGACGGCCCCGCACACGGCGCAACTCACCACGCGTGCCGAAGAGCTGCGTATGGCACCGCGAACAGTACGGCTGGAGGTCAGCACACTCTCGCACCCGACGGACGCACGAGGTTGTCGTGCTGCACGAGCGAGCCCGGGTCGAGGCGCTTGTCGCACTGCTCGCACTTGAGGCAGAGCTTGTGGTAGATCTGGAGTCAGCGGGGGGTGTGTTGTACACGGCGAGGCGTGTTGTGAAGACCACGTTTGGTAGGAAGCGAGTGATGAGTTTGGTCATGGTTTGGTGGCAGCGCAGGGCTTGGTCATGACGCCAAAGACAGTCGCGTGCAATGACGCTAGACTCACCTTGCGCGCGGGGCCCATGACCTGCTCGGCGTGGTATACTGCGCCGCCGCAGCGCTCGCAGCGCGGAGTGCCGCCAAACTGCATGGTGGGTGGGTGTGGTTAACAAGCGACGAGATGAGATGAAGAGGAAGCGAGATGAGAGATGACGAGGTTGTTGACAAGGCGGGCGAGGGTTTGGGTTCACGAGGGACAGACAGGACATGGCCAGTGGCGTTTGGCGGTGGCGACATGCCGGCACCGCCCCTCCACACTACGCAGTAACGGCTTCGGGCCATATCAGATCGACAGCGTCATCGACCAACACTCGTCTTGCGCCGAGCCGCTCGGCATTCATGCATACACGCCCGTGCACTGTGCATACCCTCTGCACACGGACCCGAGCACAAAATGTATTACAAGAGGATTCATACACGAGCAAAATCCCCTGCACACTACAGTACTGTGCTTGCACCTGCACCGGTTCCTCTGCACACCCTGCTCGCTTCTACACAGTTTGGATCACAGACGTGGCATCCCTAAACACACAACTACAAGACGATCTCGATCGCTTAGTAGGCGGCGGCCTTGCGGGCGGCAATGGCGAGGTGGCCGGAGAACTCGTCGTAAGGGGTCTGGCCGACGGGGATGATCTGCCAGAGGTCGGGCGACTGGTACTGGTAGGTCTTGGAGAGGGCCGAGACGGTAGCCTTGAGGAAGTTGCCCTGGGTGGCGGTCGAGCCCTTGGACTGGGTGTAGCAGTCCTGGATACCGGCCATCTGGAGCATGCGCTTCGAGGCGGGGGCGGCGACAATGCCGGTACCGCGGGGGGCGGGGATGAGGCGGCACATGACCGAGCCCGACTTGCCCGAGACCTTCATGGGGACCGTGTGCGGCTCGGCAATGTGCGAGCCCCAGTAGCCACGACGGACGGGGACGACCGAGAGCTTGGCGAGGATGATGGCGCCACGGATCGCGGTCGCGACCTCCTTGGCGCACTTGACACCGAGACCGACGTGGCCGTCAAAGTCACCGACGGCAACGAACGCCTTGAAACGCGTGCGCTGACCAGCCGAAGTCTGCTTCTGGACGGGCATGATCTTCATGACCTCGTCCTTGAGCGTGGGGAGGAAAAGGTCGATGATCTGGTACTCCTTGATGGGGAGCGAGAAGAGGTAGATCTCCTCCATCGACTTGATCTTGCCGTCCTTTACGAGGCGGCCGAGCTTGGTGACGGGGACCCTGGGGCGTTAGATACATTCCGAGAGTTGGTTGGTAGGCAGCGCGTGCGATCATGACGCTACAGATCGTTGCCGCCAACGTGTGCTGGACAGGACGCAACGAAGACGCAGCGCATGTTTTCCGAGGAGAACTTCCAGAAACGCGCAACACAAAAGTGGAAGCCGTGTCCCGCCGTTCTCCCCTCCACACGTCCCGCAACATCCAGCTCCATCGTCTCCACACCGCTCGTGCCGTCACCGTCGCCGTCATATCCGCGTCCGCGCATGTTCGCTGTCCCGCAGGCCGTTCAACTTTGTCACAACTCACCACTCCTTCTCCTCGTCGCGCTTGCCGCCGCGGCGGGGACCACGACGACCGCGGGGGCCACCGCGGCCACGACCGAAACCACCACGAGCACCCTGAGCCTGAGCCTCAGCCATTTTCGATGTGTTGAGGGTTTTTTGAAAGAGGGGGGGGTAGAAAGAGCTTGAAGTGTGAGGACCAAGAGTTGTGCACTGCAACGAGGATAGCGTGCACCACCCACACACCGCCGTCCACCCAGCCAGCCCAGCCCAGCCCACGACCACCGCTTCCTCCCCTCGAGTCGTCTCGTTGACCCAAAACTGCCATTCAAACTTGGAACCTCGAATTCAGGGTCCAACCGTCGGCGTTAAGATATTGTCGGTGTTAACCCACGTGGACACCACACCGAGTATTTGCTTCCGCTAGTCGTTGGCTTCACGCGAGACTACTTCCGTATTTCCGTCAGATTGCGTCATGACCAGTTAGTTGCCCAGTAGGCAGACCCTGGTTCATGTTGCCTCCTACTCCGTGACTTCGGCGTGCACCCCGTTCCATGCGCGATGGAACACATGGTGACTCCTGACCGACGGACGTGACCGGCAGTTAGCACACGATTGCAACGTTCCAATACCTCTCCGGCCCCACGGGGCACTCTCCCTGACGATTTACTATCAACTGCGTCTGACACCCACTCTCATCGTCCCGCCATCGAGTTAATTATGGCCCTCTAGTGCTCTAGTGGTAATGTCGCCATCGTGCTTATCAAACGCAGCGCGCTTAGCTACCATCGACGCGCTCGCTAGTGTGGTCCACTTATCGGCCATGAGCTAATCATCACATGCCCGATACAGGCCTAGTAACGTGCCATGCCCAACCTTCGTGACGCGTCCATGGACGTGACGGCGAGGTCGCCGACTCTTGGCAGACCGGCGTGTTCTATAATAGAGGTGTGCGCACCCCAGGATTCTACCCAACGTCCCCACTCACCGACTAATCCTACCCACCATCAGCCCAGGATGAAGGTCCCCTACCAACCGCTGGTCCAAGCGGTCCTCCTCGAGCAGCAGACGACGCTGTCCCCCGAGGCGGACTCCACGTCGCTCTCACCGTCCAAGTTCAAGGTCAACGTCGGCGACGTCGGGCCCTGGGAGCACCCGGACGACACGCCGGCGTTCAGCTACATTGACAAGGACGGGACGTACTACTTCCAGTCGGCGGTGGCCAACTACAAGGCCGAGGCGTCGCGCAAGTGGAGTTTCTGGACGGGCACCGACATCGACCACTCTGACACGGCCGAGATCTCGCACGCCGTCAACCAAAACAACCCGCTCGACTCGAATGCCAACACGACGTGGCGCTGTAACAACAGCCCCACGGGCAAGCTCGCGTCGTACCTCGAAGCCAACGAGCCGTGGAAGATGGGCTATTCGCAGAAGAACTACTGCGACCTGATGGGCGTCTGGGTCGACCCCGATGATGGTGAGTGAACCATATCTCGTGAAGAGAACTAACTCCAGGCTCGTGGTACGGCGTCATCCACAACGAGTTTACCCCCGAGCCATTCGGCGACTGGATCCACTACGACGCGATCGACCTCGCCGTGTCGACAGACCAGGGCTACACGTGGACGATCAAGGAACAGATCATCACGTCACACTACTCGACGATCCGCGGCGACAACACCTCGTTCCCACAGCAGACGTTCAACTGGGGCGCTGGAGACGCGCGCCTCACGGTGGACCTTGCGTCGGGGTACTTTTACATCGGGTACGGCTCACGCATCGTGGACAAGGGCGGGTCATGGGAGGCGTTCTACTCGCACGCCGCCCGCGCGCCGATGTCTGGCAAGCTCGCCGCGGGGACGTGGCGCAAGTATTACCGCGGCGAGTGGTCCGAGCCTGGCAAGGGCGGCAAGGAGAGCAACCTCGAGCCGATCACGTCTGCCAACAAGGCTGGGTACACACACCCTGAAAAGGAGTACGACCCCAACACGCCTGGCAAGACGCAGGAGCAGATTGCCGCGGGCAAGCTGGCACCCAACTCGCCCCTGTTCTGGATGGACATTTCGTTCAACACACACCTGGGTCTCTGGATCGGCGAGCCCCGCACCGAGGGCGCGACAAAGGACGCCCAGAAGCCGACCATCTTTTACGCCACCGACGACCTCACAAAGCAGCAGTGGACGGAAATCGGCGACACGGGCCACTACGCGACCAACTCGGCGTACCGCTTCCTCCTCGACGCCGGGAGCAGGACGAGCGGGCAGTACATTGGCAAAGACTTCCGCGCCTACTGCTCGTACGGGTGCTCGAACGGCAGCAATGCCGAGTACGTCAATGTTGCCATCGACACCGACAAGCCGCACGCCCCCGTCGATGCCGGTAAGACGTACACGATCGGCACGGCCGACCGCCTCCTCTCCGTCGGCCCCAGCGGCACAGCCACCTCGGTCCCCAAGGACGCAGGCAACGCCACGTGGACGTTCACCCCCACCAGCGACGGCGCGTACACCATCCAGGACAAGGACACCGGCGCGCTCCTCGGCGTCAGCGCCGACTCCCCCGCCCAACGCGCATGGGGCACCGTCCCCGTCGCCTCTAAGGCGTCCACGTCCGACATTGGCCACCAGTGGTTTGTCATTGAGAACCGCTCGCCACAGGACAACAAGCGCGACGGCACGTTCCGCCTCATCAACCGCTACTCGGGCCTCGCGCTCGCACTCTCGGACAACGACAAGCGTCTCGTTGAGACGACGCCCGGTCGCGCGTGGGATGCCAGCCAGAGCGTGGCTGTCGGAGCCGGTCGGAAGGCGGCCGAGCAGGTCATCACCCTCAAGCCCGTCGCCTGAACATTGCCATTAACTGAGAAATAGTTGTGGTAGAAGAATAAATAGTAGCGTTGAATATGCAGTAGAAGCAGTACCAGTGACGACAGTAACCGTGCAGGGACGCATGGCACCCTGAGGAAGCAAAGTTGCCGCCTGCACATTGCGTGCAGGACTACTTGATGAGACTCTTAGAAGCATATTAGCGCCGGGCAGAGCTATGGATTGGATATGGGCGAGTCGTCAAATACCATGCTCGACGAGCTCGATGAGACCTCTACAGCGTACTTGACCAACAAGACGAAGCGCGACGAGGTGCGCGACGAGGTGCGCGACGAGGTGCGCGACGAGGTGCGCGCCGAGGGTGCGGAACTCGTCTTTAAGATGGCCTCGGAGATTGTCAACGAGGAAATGACTGGAACACTGTGGTTGTTCCCAGCCGCCGTAAGTGGATGCCACTGCTCAACATGCCAGCTTTCAGTAGTGCTAAGGAACAGAACGGTTCACTGATATCAGGGGGCCGTTCTCATCCTCGCCACACTCCCGAGCATGGTGAAGTACCGTTTCCGCGGCATGGCACACACGATCGTGCACGGCATCGAGATTGGGTTTGGGCTAGCGCTTGCCCTGCTTGGATGCCTGGATATCGGGAGCCAGGCGGTCAAAGTCGTACCCGCCGGCAGTGATACGAATGGAACACTGGTCGACACAGGCGGCAGAATCAACCCCATGTACCGTACTTACCATCTCGTGACCAAAAAACTCAGCCTCCCAATCGTCATGATCACGTACCTGGCCTTGAACATTTTGTCCATGGTGAGTATTTGGGGTCGGCTATTCAAGCTGACGCGCCAGTGTATCCTTGACCGGGTGGAGCATCGGCAGATACGAGCAGGCAAAGACGTGAAACAGGGCAGAGGGAGGCAGAGGCTGATCCAGAGGGGCTGAAAAGAGATGTCTAGAACTGCGGAATGCACACATTTGCCACAGCCTGCTTTGCCGTATCGGGTGACTCGTGCCTTCAATCTCCTCCCAGCCTCTGTCACAGCCGCGGCACAGCGATCACAAATCTCACGATCTCGATGTCCGCTGACCTGCGGAGACTTGATGAGTCAGGCACAGTGCAGAGCAGACGTCTCGCCCGCAGACCAGGACTGCGTCTGCTGGTTCAGAATCAGTAAACTGGGTGCGCTCCACAGTCATGCAGTCGGTCAGCGGGGTTTGCAATAGGAACGAGCAGGTACATGTGGCTCGCAGGGCCGTTGTTTCATTGGGCGCCTAACTGGGCCCAGCCCCGTAGCTGGCAGGTGCACCCTGGGGCTCATCGTTGCAAGTGTCTGGCGGAGGGTATTCTTGGCTCCAAGATCTGTATTGTTCAGACGTGAAGAACAATAGGCGTCTATCGCAAGTGCCAAGGAGGCTAAGGTGTCAAAGAACCGTGGCTGTTCCACATTTCGATTGTTTGTGGGCGTTGACGCCCAGTAGTAGTGGCGCGCGCTGCCCCCGTCAGATACCGGTACAAGTCTACCACCTAACGTACATGGTTCAGGTTCCAGACAAGAGGACACAGGGGGTGGCGCGCAGACATCCAAACTTGTACCCTGAGGGTCATGTCGTGCTGTGGTGGTGTGGTGCTCATTTTTTTTCCCAGGCACCCGACTACCCGCTCTGCCGATCTGCCGCACATTGCCAGTCCCTGTGATGTAGACACTACTCGTCTCTTGCGAGCCGCGTGCATCCATCCTCCGAAACCACGTTAGGCAGACCAGACTGTGAGCTCAGATCCTACCCGTCGTGCTCTCACCCTGCTCTCCAAGAGTCCTCCTCCCTCTCTGCCTGATTCGATAATTCAACGCTCATGAATAACAAGCCGGACCAATGCAACACTTGAAAGCAGCGTCCACGGTTCCCGTCATCGAGTACGAGTCCTTTCCGCACATTGTCGAGGCGGTCGTTGATGTTGCCCCGTACGAATTGCTCCTCACCTTCCGCGCCGTCTCTCGCAAGTTCCGCCAACATGTTGACATTGTTCTCGCCGAGCAACTCGTCATGCATGTTACTCCTCCACCATGGCCAACCCTTACCGTGTTGTGCGCAGCGGACAGAGATCGGAATGGACGCTGGCTTGAAGCTGCGCACCCGGCTTTCCGCTCGCCGTACAGTCTCACGGCACATGTCTCGTGGTCTCCAGAGCAGGAGCGACTCCTAGGGGCAGTCCGCAAGCTCCACATCAGCATCGACGGCGGGTGCATGCATGCTTCAGCCATCGAAATGCCCATCGAAATGCAACTCTTTGAGCGCCTCCCTTCTTTCATTGGGTGTTATCATTTCAGGCGTCTCGACACCCTCCGCTTCACAAAGGATAATGGAGACATGGCCCTTCGTACTCGAAGTGCTCCCCCCACCACCATCCCACCCGTTGACGACCATGCGGGCCCCAAAAGAGCAGGCAAGCTCGTCATCTCCCTTGTTGGTCGGCCAATACCCTACATTGGACGCGATCCATTTCGTCGCTTCGCATTCGTTCCTCACGAAGAACTTGTGCTGTTTTTCAACAGTCCTTTCGATTGCGCCGTACGAGACTCCCAGGTAGCCTTTCCTAACCCAGCCAAATTGTTCGAGACCCTCGCAATCTTTATCCGCATTTACAGGCACACGAAACGTATCACCCTCGTTGGTCTCACCCAGTTTCCCCCCAGTGATCTCGAGGTGTACGCCACAATAGCCGATATTGACCCGCACGACGCGTACAGTGTCCTCGTCTTCAATCTCCTTTGCCAGGTCAACATGGAAGAGGGAGATGGCACGTTCGTCTACGGCGCCAGGCCCGACCCCCCTCTGGGTCTTGGCGAGGATTTTCAGGCAATCTCGATCCTATCGTGGGACGAATACCGTGCCCTCGTGGGCGAAGAACAATTCGATTTGGAGACCGCGGGGATGTCGAAACGGTCTCGGTCCCAAACGTGCGATAGGGACGATGGTAGGGTCGCACGGGCCACACAATCATTTTGGGGACTGGCATCGTAGAGGTGAACGGCTGAACGGTACGAAATGATGATGCGTGCTACGCTTTTGCAGACTGCTAACACGCAGCCTAGGTCTGTAGCTCCTCTACGTCATAGCTGTATGAAACAGGAATGATGCTTGAGTTCAGGGGGAAACGGGGCCAAGGTGTGTGGGCGGTGTAACTGGGGTATCATCCTTTGCCCTCTCAGTACCTAACACCGACGCGAACGGAAAAGGTCATGTGGCTGAGAGGCAATGCATAAGGCTTGGGCAACGAGCTCGGTGTTATGAAACAGCAGTGCCAGTCAGATGTTGGTTATACTGCGCGCCCAGCCTCTTTTCTTCGGGTGGTTGCAAGTGGGGAAGACCATGCGCGTACGCGCAACGCCTCCAAGTGCCGCTCACGCCGCGCACAGCTGTGTTCGGAATGTAATTAGGCTCCGGCAAGTGCTCTGGGAACACGCAGTCCTCTGATAGTTGGCCCGGAAAGCTGAAGGGATATGTGGGCATGTGGCGATGCCCCAGTGAGGGGGGAAGTTTCAGCGCGAGAGAAGCGATGATAGCTGTGCTGAAGATACCGTGAAGGGGCGGTGGTCCGACGTCCTTGGAATGGAACATTTCTGGGAGCACCACATGGTCTCTGTTCCTGGTTCCTCTTCATTCAGGCGAGCATTTCAAATGAATGCGCATCTGAACCTGACGCACAAGGGGCATGCAAAAGGAGCCTGTTTCAGAGATGACTAGCTAAACAAGGAATGATTGCGGTGCTGTGATAACGAGAAACATTGATCGTGGTGGGTGTGGGGTGCATGGTGTGTACCTTGGGCTACCCGCCCAAGAACAACACCTCCACTACACACACACACTCCCCTTGAAACCGGCTTCGCCAATGCATGTCGCTAACGTTGTCAAGATGCCGAACACGGCAGTGAGGCGACTCGGTCAGTTGGACCGAGATTTTCAAAGTGGAATGGTATAAAGGAGTGACCATGGATCACCAGGAGTGAAC
Organism: Pascua sp. PH4015B; assembly: GCA_025502685.1. Classification (NCBI taxonomy): domain Eukaryota; kingdom Fungi; phylum Basidiomycota; class Tremellomycetes; order Trichosporonales; family Trichosporonaceae; genus Pascua; species Pascua sp. PH4015B. The sequence goes on from JAMFRD010000016.1 coordinate 444,281, forward strand.
CTCAACCCGCGCCGTTCAACTAAGACTGTTGCGCAAACGTCCTTCTCCTCACACAACGACCCCACCGCTGCTTCGTCCTCTCGTTGCCGGTTCCGACACGACTGCCGTCCGTCCATCACCAACATGAAGGCTCTCGCTCTCCTCTCCGCCGTTGCACTCTTTGGCTTAACCAGCGGTTCGCCCGTCTCTCGTCGTGACATTCAAGAGATCACAGAAACTACGGTCGATTTCGGCAACCTCCGTCTGCAGTACACATTCTTCCAACGTGCATTCGCCACAAACGTCTCGGCGTATATCCACGATGACGATGTCGATCAGCGGACATCCAAGTTCGTCGATAACCTGAACGACGCCGTCGGACTACAATCATCCAAGAACGCTTGGTATCTCAATGTTACTCATGCTTTCCCGAGCATAACTGTCAACGTCGGCATCGGGTACAGCAATGCGGACGACATCGTAGCGCAGGATACGTGGGAGGTTATCAACCGTTTCATCGTTGATACCTCTGAACACTCTGCGACTGCGTGCGCTCGAATCTGGATCCCCAGCGATTGTAACGATGGCGACCCGGCGAAAGCAGCACGCCCCTCCGCCTCCCCCAGCGACCGGAAAGGGCATGACACAGGCGGAGGTGAATGCATAGGAGCTCTTCATGTGCTCAATGCCGTGGCATAGCCGGCAACGCGGCAGAGACGAGCTTTCTGTAATACGCACCGCCTCCTCTCGAGGTGACCACCAGTGGCATGCCCCTAAACATGATCGTACATCCGCGCTCATCGCCTCGCATAGCCATGCACCGCTGTGCTTTGGGTGGGTATAGGCTCGGAGCGTTCCAGCACGGGCCAACGACCGGTCTCTACAACTAATCATGCGTGCAGCTTGCAAGCGGTAGGTGAGAGGGGAATGTTTCAGCCAAACCAAGGCGGTGAGAGCAGTGCTGCTGACAATGGGAAAAGGCACTTGTGGATGTCAAGGTGATGTCGGTGCAAGACACAGCTTCATATCCAGGCACCGGCGGCGGTGCGTGAGCTAAAACAAACTCGGTTCGTCGTTCCTTCCTACCACCGCCTTTCCATTGCCACGAACCTAGAGTGAATTCTCTACGGGGGAAGAGTGCCAGAAGGAACGAAAGTATTTTCCTATTGTCTCGAAGACAAGAGCATGCCGATGCAGTTCAGTAAAGGTTTCAGACAAGGGAGGCTGTGATGGAGGCGATGAAAACGTCCTTGAGACGATGATAACCACGTTGCTAGGTTGACAGGTTACCAGCAGACGAGCAGAAACAGATTAGATGAGCTTACTTACATAGCCCAGTACAGCCATGCACAGCCTTCACTTTGAGTCGCGCCTCCACGGGGCTTGTCTCGTCATGTGGCAGCGGCCACCTGAACTCTGCCATCGGGGACGCTCACCTTCAAATGGTATAAAGAATGACGGCAATGGCGTTCGATGATTATCTCACGCCCCCGACATTCACGATCCCTACCGAACCTCCTCGCGCCCAGCACCTGCGACCATCGCCCTATCTCACCGCGTCTTCCCCTTCACCCGCCGGTAGCCGTACCATGAACGTTCTGTCCCTCCTGTCAATCATCGCCACCTTCGGTGTCTTCGTCGTTGGCTCCCCCATCGAGAACACTCTTCCAGCCGAGCAAGACTACGAAACCGGCATTAAACTACAATACACAACGTACGAAAAACAAAGTGATCGCGGGGCCTACGACATGTCGTGGCTTGGTGACGAGGAGAAGGAAGGCTGGATAGACAGGGTCGAAGACAAGGTTCTTGGTAAATTACCCCTCGGACAGGAGGCTCGGAAAGATAGTGGCAAAGGCTACTCAATCGGGTTTGAAACCTCGTGGATCAGTCCAGAAATCTTCACTAAGGAAAGCTCCATGGAAGTTAGATACGCCATCCACGAGTTCGCGAGCGAGGTCCTTTCCAACCCGGGACTGCATGCGGTTGCCCATGTCTGGTACCCTCCCGCTTGCAAGTCTACCAACCCCACCGACTGCCCCAGAATTACTATTACGGGGAGCTACGAGGAGGCGAAGTAGAGATGGTTGTAACACTACCAGTCCGTTTTGCCATGTGATACCATCTGTGTTTGCGGTTCCTATTATGCCGTCCAAAACTCACGGGTTCATGGGCGTACTATCATCACCAGCAATGCTGATCCTTGGTCTATCTGAAACAAACGCAACTGAAAGTGATTGAGCTCAGGCACCTTTCACCCCGACCAGAGGACAAGACTAGATCAGGAAGACATGTCGAGGCTGCAGAGGCATGCCTACGCGACGCCATGTCCACGGATGGAGATGTCGTGATGTCTAACAATCCAACAGAACGGCAGCTCAGGGTTTTTGGTCACTCATCAACATGGGGTATGTACAATAATGTGTGGTTCAACGCGTCAGCAAACGTCGTTGAAGCAATTGCTACAGCTCGGCACCCTCGGCAACAGGTGACGAGGCACGATGTTGAGGGATCAGCGGGACCAGATTGCCACGTGCCCTCATTAGCACGTGACTTGAGATTTTGAAGGTTGCTGCAACTCGACCTCTGACCTCAGTGCCACCAACCCAGAAGGCCAGAAGGCTCCTCATCGCCATCAAACACATCCTCCCCATCATACTCCCGCCTAGCGCACAAAAGCCATGGCGTCGACAGTCACGGCGTCATTCGCCACCCAGCTCGCCAACGTAAGGCGACTCGCCTCGTCGAGTCTCGCGCACCAGGCCAAGCCTGCGCAGCTCCTGACAGCCATCGAGGCAACCATCTCCTCCACTCTGCCTGGTTCGACGCTGCCCCACTCGGCGACCGCCTACTTTACTGCGTTACTCCAGTGTCTCGAAAAGGCATGCGCAGATGAGATCCTTCCTGGAGAGTCTGGAGAGGAGCTCGCCGAGACGGAGAAGATGAGCGGCGGCGCCCTCATCCCTGCGACGCTGTACCTCCTGGCGATCGTCGTCCCCGAGACGCCCACACAGGTCGTCCTCTCCAAGCTCTCGCCACTTCTCGAGTGCATGCTTCCCATCTACGAGACCGCCCTCCCTCACCCCCCTGCTCTCCGTTCGTTGATGCAGGTCACCATCGCCCTCCTCCTCTTCGCCACTCCCGGCCTCCTCAACTCGTCGCCGCTTCTGAAGCGCGCCTGGAACTATCTCCTCGAGCTCAACCTGGACCCCCGTCCCAAGGTTCGCCACGTTGCGCAGGAGGGTGTCCGCAAGGTCCTTGTCACGCCCATTCCTCCTCGTGTGTCACCAGGGGCACACCCCTACCTGCCTCGCGCACGCGAGTGGGTGAGTGCCGCTCTTGAGGAGGAGATCCGCTCCGGAGGTTCCAGCAAGGGAAAGAAGGCGCGCTTCGCCGACGCCGAGGATGCAGAGGGCAAGAAGGCGATTTGGGTTGTGCAGGGTCTCCGTGGATGGGTCGCGGTTTGGGGTGACGAGGTGAGTTGCCGAGCCATGCACTGGGTTATTGTTGCCATGCTAACGGTTGCAGCAATTGTCAAAACTCTGCTCGCTGCTCCTGTCCCTCCCTCCCCACCCCCACCTCACCTCGCAGGTGTACGGTCTTCTCTCGCACCTCCTCTCTCCTCCTCCCGTTGACTCGACTGGCGCCAAGCCGTCCGTCCTGTCCAACCTCCCCACCATCGTGGACTCTCTGTTGAAGTCTGCACCCGAGCTCGGATCCACGGACACGCCAGCGTACCTCGGAGCACTGTCGTCTGCCCTCGTCAAGATGGCACTGCAGGACGCAGTGATGCTCCCCACGTACCTGCCCAAGGTCTTCAACCTGACGTTCAATGAGCTCCTTCTTGCGCCCTCGGCGACACCGGCTGTCCGCAAGGCAGCGGCCGATGCAGTCGCCAACAGCATTGTGCGCTTCTGCATCACCGACGAGGCGATTATCGCTTCCGTGTCCTTTATGCGCCAGGGGTCCCTCCAGGCTGGTGCGCGCAAGAAGCAGAAGACGCCATTCCTTACCCGCCTTCTCGTTGCGCTCACCGACGCGCTCGAGGGGCACGCTCTCCTCCTCCCCGACCTACTCACCATCCTTGCCGCACTGGTCTCCCGCCTTCGCCTCCGCGTCACGCCTGGCGAGCCAAGAGTCGACCCTAACGGCACCGCGCCGACCGCCGCCGAGGAGCTGCTGCTTCCTCTTATCCGTGATATCGGCGACCTCCGTGTCCAGAAGGGCTTTGAGGCCAAGGACAAGGTCGACGACGTTGTCGGTATGGCGATCGAGGTTATTGGTGTCGAGGGTGTGCTCAACGCACTTCCTCTCAACATCGAGCCTGATGGGTAAGTTAGTTTGCGTTGTGCAGGAACCTAACTCTCAGATCTGGACGCACTCCTCAGCCTGGTCGCGCCCACCTGCTTCCCCTTATTCGCGCGCGGACGACCAACGACTCGCTCGCCTTCTTCGGTGATTACTTCCGCCCCTTGTCCGAGCGCATCTTCGAGCGCAAGGTCGCTGCCGAGGACGGCGGGCGCGCGGCCGAGGCCAAGGTCTGGGAGGTCATTGTCGGCCAGATCTGGGACTGCCTGCCTGGGTTCTGCGAAATGCCGCGCGACCTCAAGGAGGGGCTTACTGGACCATTCCTCTCCCTCATCACCAACCTCCTCTACACGCAGCCATTGCTCCTCCCATCGCTCCTTCGCTCGCTGGCTCAGCTCGTCTCATCGACAGAGCGTCTTCTGAATTCCACCACCGATGCGGCTGAGCTGCGCAAACAGTTTGGTGTCGACCAGGCTGCGGCCAAGGAGAACCTTGACGCGCTCAAGGCGATGGCCAAGGACATGGTATCTGTGCTCCTTAACGTCTTCTCCAAGATGCCCCGCGAGCAGCGCGGCATGGTCTCGGACGTGATTAGCGCGTGGGTCGGCATCATGACCGAGAAGGATGTTATGGAGACGTACAACACGGTCACGTCGCACCTGTCTCAAAACCTCGGCACCGACACCATCCCTGCACCAGGCTCTTCGCCCATCTCGCACACTATGCTTGACCTCCTCATCATCTTTGTGCCAAACCTCCCTCCTGCACAGTCTGCATCCCTGTTCGCGGCGACGGCCACCAAGGCCCTGCTCGAGCACTCGGACGCGACGGTTCAGAAGAAAAGCTACCGCCTTCTCAAGCGCCTGCTCGAGGCCGGCAAGCTCGGTGCCGCTGCACAGGGTGACAAGCTCGAGGCCTTTGTTGCTCAGCTCAACGACGTTGCTGCGGGTGTCGGACCGGGTGCGCAGCGCGACCGCCTTCAGCTTCTTGCCACGCTGGTGGAGGCTCTCCCCACCGACCTTCTCCATCTTATTCCCGAACTTCTCTCCGAGGCCGTCCTCGGCACCAAGGAGGTGAACGAGAAGGCTCGCGACTCCGGCTTTGACCTTCTTGTCGTCATGGGTAACAAGATGGCCCAGGGTGGTGAAGTCAAGCAGAGCGTGCCCGTCGACGAGGACAGCGAGGAGATGGCTGAGAGTGAGTTGACCCGCCTTGGCAGACAGAGCGTGGCAGCTGACCTGTCAGACACTGTTGCGGCCAACGCGCAGGAGTACATCACCATGGTTGCCGCCGGTCTCACCGGTACGACACCCCACATGATCTCTGCGTCGATCAACGCGCTCTCCCGTCTTCTCTTCGAGTTCAAGGACGACGTGTCGCCCGACCTCATCTCGGAGCTGGTGGCCACCATCGTGGTCTTTGTCGGCTCCAAGAACCGCGAGATTGTCAAGTCAGCACTGGGCTTTGTCAAGGTCGCCGTCGTTGCTCTGCCCCACGATGCTGTCGCGCCCCACCTCGACGTTCTTGTCCCCGCACTTTTGGGCTGGGTCCACGACCACAAGAACCACTTCAAGAGCAAGACGGTGCACATCTTTGAGCGTATGATCCGCAAGTTTGGCTACGACGAGGTGTACAGGAATGCTCCCGAGGGCGGTGAGCGCAAGGTGCTTGAGAACATCAAGAGGAGGAAGGAGCGTGCCAAGAGGAAGAAGGCCGCGACTGGCGATGACGACGAGGACGAGTCGGTGAGTCGAGTTGTACTTGGCAGCAATGTGGTGAGCTAACTCTGTCAGCGCCCTAAGGCATCCTCTGGCAACGCCTTCGACGACATCCTGTACAACTCGGACTCTGACCTTGGATCGGACGGAGAGGACAACGGCGCATCGTCTCGCCCAATCAAGCCCTTGTCCAAGCGCCAGCGCAAGGCGCAAGCGGCGGCTGAGGCAGCGTACATCCGCGCCGAGGGCGACGAGCCTCTTGACCTGCTCTCGCGCTCAATCGCGGGCGGTGTGTCGCGTGCCGACCCCTCAGCGTCGCGCAAGCGCAAGCCCGGCCAGGACGCGTCGCACTTCAAGACGGACAAGCGGGGCCGTCTCATCATTGAGGACGGCGACAGCGACGGCGGCGACGACGCGATGGGCGCCGACGCAGCCGCTGGTGCGGGCAACGCGTACCTGACCGCCATGACGGGTATTGACGGCGCGGTCCGCGATGGCCGTGGCGGCATCAAGTTCAACAAGAACACAAAACGTTCGCGCGAGGAGGAGCGCGCTCAGGAGGCAATGGACCTCGACGAGCTTATTGGCGACAAGCCAAAGAAGAAGGCCAAGAAGGCCGTCAAGCGTCTCGGAGAAGAGTACAAGAGCAAGGTGAGTGTGAGGATGTGCGGTGTGACACCCGGTCTGCCTCTAATTGCACATCACTCCCTTCCAAATTACAATGCTCACACTGCAGCGCGCCGGCGGAGACGTCAAGAAGGCCAACGCCCCCGACCCGTACTCGTACGTCCCCATTGGACAGGCGGCCCAGCGGCGTGGTGGCAAGGGCGAGCGCGTCAGCCTCACCAACAAGAAGAAGGGCTCGCGCGCATGAGCTTGAGAGATGTAGAGGATGGGAGTGTAGGTGCTGCCTTGCAGTACGGGATGTGGATGGTGTTCATAGGCATTGGGTATCGTTCATGCACATAGATTACGTACCTGAGGCGGGGCTGGCTTACGCATGACCAAAGTTGTGCACCATCAGCGTCAAGATCATTCTCCACTAACAGTCGAAGTCGCAGGTGTGTCAATGACGGGTGGGTATTCGTCGCACCCACCCTCGAGATCAAACTCCAGCTGTCACCACCGACTCAGGGCGTGTGGCACGTGTGAGGTACCCGCGATCTCAAACAAGTACCACACTTCCCTCACCAAACTCGTCTCGATCCATGGCATCGTCTTCCAAGTTCCAAAGTGGTGGATCAGGGTTGATTCGAGGGCGCGTTCCCCTTGCGCATCGCCATCACATGGGAAGGGTGGCCCATGTCACCTTAGCCTTACTCGGTGCTAACAGCTTCGGCAAGTGTCGGCCCGGGCTCGGTGGTGCCTGACAATGACGTCTGACCTTGGATATGCGACTCCAACCCCTCCATCCAACCCATGCCATCTCTTATCACCAAACATCGTCTCGGTGCACCACCACAATGTCCAAGGCGCCTCCCGGAACGACACCGATGGATAGGATCCGCCCCCATGTCGAAAAATACCAGTCGCTCACGTCGGAAATCAAGGCGCTCGACTTTGCTCCGCGGCTGTGTGACTCGACGCGACTCGAGCTCGAGACCGCGCAAGGCGAGCTGACTGCGGCGCGGAGGACGCTCAAGATACGCGAGGACGCGACGTGAGTAACTCGCATAGGCAAGGACGGGGCCCCTCCCACATGCCCACAGGGGTATCAACACGTCACGACTCTTCACACGAGTGCTCTCACACGAGGGCTCACGCGACTGCCCACACGAGTGCCAGCACTAACAGCCCAGAAAAGGCGTCTTCACCGACTGGCAAGCCCTGCAATCATCCACCTCGACGCGTCTATTCTACAAGATGCGCCATCCACGCTCACACGACAATGTCCTCTCGACGCGCACAACGGAGCAGCAGCAAGAGTACGAAACGCGGTTTGCGCTCGAGCAAGAGGCGCGCCAACGGCTCACGCAACTGGAGGCCACCGTGCCCGACCTCGAGGGCAAGGTTGACGAGCTCACACGGCTCACGGAACGACACGCACAGATGCGCCGCGAGCTGCTCGAGCTGTATGAGCGTGTGTTCAAGGGGCCGACGCCAGAGTATCCCGACGAAGACGAGGCGGAAGAGAGGGTCGAGGCCGTCTTGCCGGAACTGAAGCGGGTGAGTTTGTTCGGTGCGGGATCGTTGGGGATGTGGGAGACTTCATGTGCACTTGGCGGCTGGATGGAGGGCATGGTCGCTTGGCTTGTCTCGTCGAAGCGGGCTTGAGGCGACTCGTCGAGTGTTTTCGAACGTGAAACGCCGGTTCAGGGATGGGTGCATCCAACAGTGTGGCGTCAGTGGCGCACTTGCATTGCTCCGTCGCGGATGAGCTCATGCGGCTCAGTCGCGAACGGGGAGGGCCACTGCCTTCATACCTTGGACGAGCACTGCACCTGGCTAGAAATGGACCAGTACCGCAGCTCTGCATGGAGGGACAAACTCTACGGCCTGAACAGTTCCGTCTGGAGCTGCGCTGGAGTACGAGCTCCGCAGCTCGGTGTGCGACTACAAACGCTCTCTCTCTGATCATGCGGGCTGAACTGCGCTGGAGGATGAGCTCTGCGAGACACAGCAATGTCTTGATAGGACGAGGGGGGCCGTCACCGGAATCTACAGCCCAACAACTGTTGGCGACTCACTAACCCCAGCTCCACAGCTTGCTCGCGACAGAAACCCGCGCCCTGGGACTCCTAGACCGCACACTCGAATGCATCGAGCGCGCCACGGAGCAGTTTGAACGCACCACCAAAGAGTACAGTGGTAAAGACGAGGCTGAGCTCCGGCGCAAACTCAACGTCAAGGCAGAGTACAACTATGACATGGCGGTGCGGCTGTTTGCCGAGGCGCGTGCGACCAAGCCGTCCATCCCCCCGTTTACGGGCACGTTACCGAGCGGGTACGTTCAAGTCGAGTAGGCCGGGGAGATGGACTTGGCTAATATCACAGAGGTTATTTTCGCCCATCACTCGTGGAACGCACGGAACACTGCCGCGACATGGTCGCGCACGTCAATGCTGCCATTGCACAAGCTAGGGCCGAGAGTGGACGGCTCGGCGGCGAGATTGCGTCCATGTCGACGCAGTTGCATGAGCGCCGGGCGCTGCTCGAGGACGTGCGGCGTCGGATCATGGATGAGTATGCCGCCGAGATGGGGTTGGGGGTGGCGCCACCAGTGTACTCTGCCGAGTCTTGAGGTTACGAATGAAGGGTGCGTCAGGTGTGTATCACAAGCACCATATGTATCAATACGGGACTTTGACTTCCCTCACAGCTGAGGAGGATGCCCAGCGCACCGTCGTGTGCGTTGTGCGAGCTGCACGCGCGTGTGGCAAACCACGAGGGGGCCAAAATATGCGCAGCCATGCAGATCACGATGGGCTTCTTCATGAGGATCATACAGCTGGTCCAAAGTGGCATTTCTCCGATGAGGACCGGGGGGGGGCATGATGTGCGTGTCGGGTAGCAGATGCGCATATCATCCGATTGTGCTGAGATCTCGTGTACAGAGTAATGGATGCAGGTGATACTTTGTTACGAAACAGAAGGCAATGATGGTGTACTCGGTCCTGGAAGACGGCAACCACATCCCGAAGCTACAATCCTATCTGCAGCGGTTGAAAGTACGATCCAAACGCGACTGCGAAGTAGTCTGCATTCGAGTGGGACGACACTACTTCAACCAACAATGCTACAACCTGCTGTCAGCATGTTACCCTTGACGTACTTTAAGCTACTCACATGCCTCTCTCAAACTCAATGGCTGTGCGGGGTTACCCTCCAGGTCGATGTTGCTACTCCAAGGGCGGGTTGTGGATCCTGCTCTCCATGGAGTGCATCGCCGTTCACGCTTGGCTCACAAGGATGCTGCGGGTTAGCGTTTCACAGGCCGCTTCCATTATTGGACCGGTGGGGCTCACGATTCCATCATGCAGCGTTCCGGGCACTGGCAAGTCGAAATCTCATACCGTCCCCCAGCTATCGGTGGTTGTCCCCCACGGAACAAACGCCTTGTCACCTGAGTGAATGAGCGTGGAGAACGGTAGTCGGTCTTACCACAAGCAGCACACGGAGGGCAGTCGTCTGCGTTGGAATAGACCGTCAGGTCGATCTTGGGATCTGCGCTGGGCTCGAATTGTTGACCATCGAAACGACCATTCATGTCCCACACGCAGACTTGAATGGGTGGGCAGTGTGGGTGCTTTGAACGAAGATCCGACTCCCACCGGGCAACTGTCGATCCCACGTATCGAAGCCAGTAATCGTTTTCTGAGAAGATTCGAAAGCTGTCCCACTCGTGCGGGAGGCCGAGTTGTATACAGCGAGAAATCACGAGGCCTGGCTGTTCGTAGTGGACGGAAAGTCTCTGTTTGTTGGCGGGCAGACTGAAGAGTTGGCAATAACCATACTCGCCATTCGAACACATGTTGACATTGTCGAAGAACACGACGCCTTTTGTTGGACGTTCGGGTATGGGACGTGCGTACTTTCCATCAGGTAGCTTTGGTCGCCATTCGGAGGGGAAGCCCTTAGGGTCTCGAATGGCGACGTTGTTTACATTTGGGAAGAGCGGTATATGCGGAAGCGCTGCCGCCGCATCCCAGAGCTTGTGAATGACTGAGTGACTCAGTGGCGCGAGCAAGTAGAGGCGCTCGGTAAAGCCGAGTGCCCGTCTTGTGCGAGGGCTGAAGTGGTTGTCGCCCAGGCTACCAGACAGGAGCTTGTCGAGGTGTTCAGAATCCAGTCTCAGATGACGGTAAAGCAAGGGTGCCGCCGCATCCCAAAAGGACGTCGCTACCTCTAGAAGTGTGGCGAGGGACCCCTTGTCGGCAATGGGGTCGAAGAAAGTGATGACCTTGAGCACGAGTTCAGGAGGGAGGACCGGACTGGGCGTCGCTTGCGGGTTGGTTGCGGGGTACATGGTCGGTGGATGACGGGTGGGCAGTCAAGGTGGAAAACGTGGAAGTGTGGGAGGTTGGGACGAAGTGTGGGGGGTTGGGGTGAAGTGTGGGGGGTTGGGGTGAGGGGTAGAGTTGTGATGACGAGCAAAGACAGAAGGTAGTTATGGAGTGAATGAGAGGGTTGTGAGAGTAGACGGGGAGGGGACAGGAGACGAGAGGCAAAGCCAAGACGTGGAACAGGGCTCAATGTCAACAAGCACGGGTTGAGTAGACGCGCTGACGTCATGTGACTGTGAAGAGCTCAATGAGCCCCTCGGGTTCCTGTTTCGAAGTTGGGGTTGCCGAACTGTGCCTTTCTCCTTTCGGTTCCGGCGAGTGTCTCAAACCGGGTAACTTTTTCGTGTACAGCAGTAGGAGTACTAGTATATTCTGGGCCATTGGGCCAGCTGCACCTGAGATACAACACCTGTTAAGTTGGACGTGACATGTGCCACGGGCGACGCGTCGTCGTTGGAGGGCCCAGTCCAGATATCGTTACATACCCCTTGGGTTCCAAACTTGCCAAGACTGGTATCTTCCCGTCACTCACACTCTGCTGTACAATACCGTAGCCATAACGGTTGTGACAATAGCCATCGTACATGTACGGTCCGGATCTGGTGAGGATGTTTGCCGCCCTGGGACGACTGTTTTTGCCCACCATCGCAGCCTTTCGGATGGCAACTTTGGGAAATTGCACTTTGCCGATCACAACGGAGACTCCTGGACTTACTTTTCCTCATGTATTGCCCTATCCTGGCCACGTATTACTGTAATCGTGGGCGTTGGCTGTCCACTTTGGATTCAGCTGGGCGGCATTGTACAGTGAGCCCAACGTAACGTATACTTAGACCGAGGCAGTAGGCACGTGTTAGTCGCCATGGGACATAGGACAGGACTTCCTCATTCACTACAGTCGTGTACTGTACGTCTGGTAAACAGTGACACGTCGGAAGCTGCTTATGGCACATCGTGGATGGACCGCCCCCTCGTGTTTCACCCCACTGGCATCCTCGTACCTGCACCTTAGTCCCATGGCATCACGCGCGCAGTGCTGTACTGGCAGCTTATTTCTGCTGTACCCAATAACCCCCACAACCCACTACTGATGGTACAGCACCGCACCACAACAAAGGGCTTGGCATCTTTGTACCTGCACATCGACTGCCCGGTAGTGCGCAAGCAGTACTGACACCATATCGGGTGCCTTCGCTACTCACCCCTGTAGAAGGGGAGGACGGAGTCTCAAGGTAACGCATAAACACTCTGAAGAAAGATAGCTTGTCGTGTCAACCAGCTCCGTAACTCCTACCTGATCGTTGCTTTGGACCTAACTGTGTGGACGAAGGGAGTTATATAAAGCACACGTTCGCGTCGTACTCAGTTCCCACTCAATTCCTCCGGACTTTCAAACATGAAAGTATTCCTTGTCTGGTATCTAATAATACTGGTCTCGCTGTGTGAGTTTCCCCTACAGCTCGCGCTTGCCATGACTTACACTTCAAGTCGACCTGGCCATTTCGGGACCTATACAGGCGCGCCATCATGACACCTCGGTGGAAGACTCGAAAAACGCCGCAAACATTGGGGCTCGCCAGCCGCCCCCGCCTACGTTTGGAGTGCCCCCTGCCGTTCGCGGAAGGCCTGTGCCCGAAGATGTCATCCAGGCCCCAGGTTCAGTCGTCTGCTGGATGCTGGCCCCAATTCGGATGATCGCAGCGAAAAGTAGTCGAATCCTTGATGAGCTCGTAAAATTCGATCCGTGGACTGGCAAGCTTACCATAAAACTTCCCAAAAGTCCCGACGTCCATAAGTGGGGAGGTCCCACGACATGCGTTACGAGGGAGGTCACGTATCAGGACATCCTTAACGATCCAGACCTCAGGCAGTTCGTAGTTGTGGGCAGACCTTGGTAGGCATTTGGGACATATTCACTCCCCCTGCAGGACAGCTAGCTAAAGCTACAGGTGGTTCCTGGGCGTTATGCAGGTGGCCAAGGAGTTCTACAAGTTGAATTGTAAGCAACGAGGCCAAGCGGATACGGTGAGTTGCCTGGACTCTCACATCGATTGCTGAGACTAATCACTTGAACAGATGTTAAGGGCCCTTGTAGGAGATGACGTCCTCAATTTCCCAATCGGAAAGCTCTCCTTCTCAGCCCTGGAGTCGCTTTTCTCAGATGCGGATTTCTTTCCAACCGTGGCCGGCGCAGGGACTCTAGGACGTGCTGTCCAAGATCCCTTCTTGCACTCCTGGCACCTGTATGGGGTCGACAACTTCATCAAAGGTCCAACACTTTGGCAAAGCGTCGTCACTCTAATGGACAGCGGAGGGGTGACTAAGACCTACCAGGTCTATCAGCTCTTGAACATCATAGTTGCAGGTGCTCGATCGCAGAGCCATTCCATTGCTGCGTTCCACCAACGACGCCAGGCAAATGAGTGCAGGATGCTACCACCGGGCCCAATTCCCCCCGGTCTCATGGTGCCCCCTCCACCTCCGGTCACTCCCCCTCCACCTCCACTCATCCTTCCACTCCCTCCATGCGTCGGCGCGAGCTGTCCGGATGTGGACCCAGACATCGACCTGCCGGACATTGACGTCGATGGTGAAGACGACAACGACAACGACAACGACAACGACAACGACAACGACAACGACAGCGACAACGACAGCGACGACAACGACAACAACAATACCTCTTCACCCGAGCCGTCCGCCACAAACGGAGCCGAAACAAACCCAAGCAATTCGGCAGCCCCATCGGCCGACTCCAGCACTTCTCCTTCGTCGTCACCTGAGGCCAGCGCGTCGTCCAACCCGTCCGCTTCGGCGTCGGCCAGTGAGGGCGGTGCTGCCTCCGCGTCTGCGTCAGCTTCAGCTTCCGCAAGCGAAGGATTGGGTGCTTCCGCCTCAGCATCGGCGTCGGCCAGTGAGCAGGGCAGCGCTTCCCCTTCCGCCTCGGTTTTCGCCAGTGAGGAGGGTAGTGCTTCGGCATCTGCTTCGGCCAGCGAGGATTGGAGTCCATCCGCATCGGCTTCTGCTTCTGCCGCATCTGCTTCGGCTTCCGCCTCTGCCTCGGCGAGTGAGGACTGGAGCGCGTCAGCCTCTGCCTCTGCTTCCGCTTCGGCGTCGGCTAGTGAGGACTGGAGCGCGTCCGCCTCTGCCTCTGCCTCTGCCTCTGCTTCCGCTTCGCCGTCGGCTAGTGAGGACTGGGGCGCGTCGGCATCGGCTTCAGCTTCAGCGTCGGCTTCAGCCAGCGAGGACTGGAGCGCTTCTGCCTCAGCCTCGGCGAGCGAGGTCTGGAGCCCGTCCGCCTCGGCCTCTGCATCTGCGTCTGTGCCTGCGAGTGAAGACTGGAACCCGTCCGCCTCGGCATCGGCGAGCGAAGAGTGGAGCGCATCGGCGTCGGCGTCCGACTCAGCCTCACCACCCGACGTATTACCCATCAACGTACTTCCCCGCCCTACGCCTACTCCTTCGGCTTCAATTACTTGGCCCACCAATACTGCCACGTCAAAACTACCGCCGGTTGGACCATACATTTGGAAGCCCGTCACCACCCTCACTGCCCAATTTACAACGGTTACCGAAGTCGTACCAGTCGCCACCAGGACGGAACAAAACTTCTGTTGGAACGCAGACATCCGTCCTGGGAATCTAGTTGACTCCCCCCCACAGAAAGGTTGTACCCCGTTCGAGACCTTTACAGATTACTCGACCACGGTCTACGAGTCTATTGTAGGGTGATTAGTTGAGTTGATATACCCTTGATGTAATTACGTGCCCAGAGTGGAATAGAAGCAGAGGTCCCCCCAACCCCAACCCCGGGAGGCAGGCCAGTATTTTTGTTCGTCGATTACATATTCTACCACGTTTGCACACGACCGTCAGCGTATGGTTACCTCGCCCGACTGCGACAGGGACGAGGAAGGAGCCAGGGATGGGTCAAAGGGGTTGAAATGTAATCGCGCAACGTGTGGATCAGAATGAGACCTCAAAACCTATGGTCTGATACATAGCTTCTGTGGACTTGTCTCGATGATATAAATAATATTGTGGGTTAGGAATCAATCTTGCACCTCGTTTTTGCGGTACTGTACGGTGCTGTACAGTATTGTGCAGTATATCTATTACTGCTGCGTGGTTTGACGATCTACGAAGGACCAACTGTAACCTCGCCTCTGCATAATGTAAGTGGCATAATTGGAAACATGTGGCTTCCGTGTTTATAGCGTTCTATGGTTGTCAAAAACATGGCCTGGCTGATGAATCACGGTATGTACCGGTATTGTGTCTGCTCAATCTTGCGAATGTGAATGGGCTAGTGCCGGGCGCCGTCCTTGAACCCAATGCCAAGCTAGCCAGAGCGCCATCTCTTCCCACGGCGCCCCGCGAAGGCCCCATCTGGGGCACATCTCCATGCACATCATAGCCTGCTCCAGCACCACCGTCACTAGCCGATATCCCGGTAATCACTGACCGTCGGAAACAAATTGGTTCATTTCCTTCAAGGTACAACATCGGAAAGTGTCTCCTCACCGCCGGAGAGTGTCTCATACTGCCACTACGACAGTAGTGTTTACAACCTCGGTGCTATCACAAACTCCGAACGCCGCAACCCGACGTCCATGTGACTCCGACCGCGACTAGCGCCAAGGCCGGTGGCAACTCACCACTGGTAGTAAATCGCAGGTGCAGGTGGGTTACACGTTGCTGCTGCACTATGATGTAGATGATTACTTTGAGGATGGCGGGGATTTTCGGCGCCCGGAGGCGACTAAGATAGTAGACTAGCAGATCACATGAATGCGAGGCCGACGGCCACAGAAACATGAGCATTATTCCAGCCATGCAGTGTTGCCTGCTGTTGACTCTTGACGGCTGGATGCAATGTATAAAGCAGTGCCGGTTACGGGAAGGACTGTGCAGCATCCTGCTTTCTGATACCCAGCCCCCACGGAAAGGACTCTCTCAACGCACATACCTACCATGAGACTCGAATTCTGGGGCCTCGCCCTCGTCCTCGCCTACTTGGTCGACCGCGTGCGCCGCATACGCGCAGTCAAGTTTAAGCGCTCGCAGGATGTAGAGGAGCGCTTTGCGTACCTTCAAGACGACCTGTCCAAGATGACGTACCACGAGGCCGAGGAGATTCTCAAAGTGTCCCAGTTCTTTGTAAGTGTCGCCGGGTACCTTGGGGAGGTTGCGCTTCACCCCGCCCTCAGCGCAGGACGTGGAGGCGGCAAAGGCTTTGACGTTCATGTTTGAGTCTGGACGGATACTCCACTCGTTGACGGCGGAGCGTTTCTGGGCATGTTTGTTTTGATTGTTCAAACCATTCGCACTGTCCTCTCTGGGGCACAGTAAAATCTCTTGACCCCACCGCCACCTGCTGCCACCCACGCTTACACACAGGAAATGCCGTGGATCATCGCCCTCAGCCTCAGCTTTGCCCTGTTCAAAACCTACGCCATCCCGAGCATCAGCGCGGTGCTATGCAAGACTCGCGAGCTCGCCACCCCCGGGCGTGCGGCGCGGCGCGCAGAGGACACGGCCGTGTTCCTGGGCGAACTCGCGCTGGGCGGCCTCGACACGGAACGTGGGACCACGGTCATTTCACGCATCAACTGGCTCCACTCGCGGTACGGCAACCTCATCACGCGCGACGACATGCTCTACACGCTCTCGACGTTCATCTTCCAGCCCATCGAGTTTATCCGGCGGTGGGAGTGGCGCCAGCTGTCGGAACTCGAGCAGGAGGCACGGTGAGTGGCAAGTTTGGCTTTGGCCCTGCAGGGGTTGCAGGACCCTCACTTGGTTCCGAACCTTGGGGTGGGGTTGCATCCGGGGTTGTGGTAGAGTTCGGATTTGGCTCAAGTCCAGCCCCGTGGAATGCCAGCGACCACCGCTGGATTTGATTGGCATGGGGGGTGATGCAACCCCCCCACCCAGACTTCAGCCACGAGGAAATCCACGCACTGACGCACAGGTACGTCTACTGGCGCGAAGTGGGTGCACGCATGGGCATCGCCGCGATCCCGCCCACACGCGCGGAGCTATGGCAATGGCAGGTACAATACGCGCGCAAGGCGTACGCATACGCGCCGCAAAACGAGACGGTGGGCGACGCGACCATCGAAGTACTACTGCAGCACTGCCCGTCGCTCCTGCGTCCGTTGGGCAAGCAGGCCGCGCTGGCCTTTTTGCCCACGGACGTGCGCGAGGCGTTCGGGTACCCTGCCGCATCGCACGCGGTCGTGTGGGCCATGAACACCATGCTCCTCGCCAAGGGGTTTGTGTGCGGGTGGCTCCTGTTCCCGCGCGATGCGATGCCGGATATCATCGGCGTCAACGAGGTCAAGGACGAGCAGGGGAGTAGGTTCCAGCGCAAGGCGTTTGTGTTTGAGCCGTGGTATGTCGCTAGCGACAACGTCGCCGCACGCGGTCTCCTGGGGTTCGCCGCCCCGGGGAAACAGTGGCATGATGAGGGTTACCGCACGGAAAAGCTCGGGCCGGAGCGCCTCACAAACCAGGGCGTGGAGAAGACGCTCAAGGGTGCAAAGGAGATGAGGGAGAAGGCCGCGGTGTGTCCGTTCTTCCAGGCCCAGTTGGCGCAGATGGCTGCGGCGGCAAAGTGAGGGCGGGGTGTGTGTATCTGAAATGAATATCTCTGTAGCCAGTAAATCCAAGTGTAGCTGTCTTTCGAAAAATGAACCCTTGTTGTTGAGACGTTGCAAATCTTGTCGTTTGGTAGATCAACCTTTTTGAGCTCCAGCATGGCACGTGCAGAGGAGGAGCCTCCTCGATCTTTATTCTTTCCAATACTCTTGCTTGTTCCGACGAGGATCTTGTCAGCAGATAGTAGTTGGCAGTCGTTTAATATCCTCGCTTGGCTTTCAAACTGCACTGGTCTACAGTACAACGAACACAAGCCACAGTTGCATGCTATTGCTCCACCAGTATCACACAATAACACTCGCCCCATCACATTGTATACGTCACCTCGCTCACTTTCTCTAGCTTTCCATTCTCACACCCTCCATGCAGGCAATCGTGCGAGTTGTTTCGGTACCAGCAATGCCGACGGACTCCCCATGCAACAATATGTCACACTGCTACCGTTGCATCGGCGAAGGGGGAGGGAGCCGCCTTCTAGTCTTCCCCATTGATCTCGCCCGGCCGCGAGTCGAAGTCGTCCAGGTACTCTTGCAGTGTGAGGTACAAAATGCGTTCCTCGGCGTCGTCGTTTGGTATGTAACCTCCGCCCGCGAGATAGATGCTGAGCGAACCGGTGCGAAGCTCATCGCAAACTAGCTGTCGGAGACGGTCCTGCGTAAGGGCGATACCAGGGAAGAGCTCCTCGAAGGCCTGGACGACGTGGTCGAGTTCCGTCTCGAAGACCAGACTCTCAAGGCCGCAAAGCCTGTAGTCTTGCTTTCGATAACTGAAGAGGAGATCGCAAGGACCGATCACATTGTAAGGCATCATGGGGTGCCCGTAATCAGGACGATTCTGCTTGACGTGGTTTGGGGCTGTACCCCAGGACTCCCATTCTTGATAGAAAACGATGTTGAGGCTTTCAGCACGGTTCCAGTTCTCGCCGAGGTCCAAGATTGAGTCTGCGAAGGGGCGATGGACATATGCGCGGCCATCGTGGGGAAAAAGAGAACGACTTCCTTCAGTCCGTCCGGGTCCCAGTCAGTCGGCCCCCAGTTACCCAGGCCATCCCCGTCGAGGTTGCGGAAGACTAGCTTGCGCATAGGTAAGTGGAGAAAGGGGCAGCCATAGTCCGTCTCGGTTGCGCACAGGTTGTAGAGCGTGGACGGTTGCAGAATGTCTTGGACGCTTGAGAGGACCTTGGCGACGCCGGCACCGTAGGTTCGGCAATATTCGTCGGGGTGAGAGCCGATGGTGAATACCTGGACGTATTTGAGAAGGTGCCTCTTGAAGGTGGCGCGCGTGAGCTCTGGCTCGTTGCAACTGTGAGTTGTCGACTCGTCTTCGGAAGAGGACTCAATTGTGTCGTCCCTGATTTCCGTCGCGTGACCGCTCTCGTTGGCAGCCGTGGATGCCGTTGACGCTGGGATCTTGCCACCCTTCTTCTTGCTGCTCTTGCTCTTCTTTCCCTTCTTCTTTCTCTTCCCCTTGTTTCCCGTGGCGGGGGCTGGGGTGTCGGTAATGGTGTCGGGCAGGAAGTCTGCGTCGATGTTGGAGCCGTAAAGATGATCGAGGTGGGGGTAGACACCACCGAAGAATGCCGGAATGTTACGACCATCGACCTTGACGCAGCGGTACAGCGCCTTGCCCGCAGCCACGAAGAACTGGCGGCTCACGCGCAGGAGGATGACTTGGGTGGAGCGTGCGGCATGTGCGGCGATGCTGTCGATGATGTGCGGGCACATAAGGAGACGGGAGGTGGGCGGGTCCTGGTGGGTCAGTGAAAGCCTGTGACCGTCAGCTACCCACCATGTTGGTCGGAGATGGGGTTGGAGAGGTGGAATGGAGAGAAGCTGGTGAAGTGCCTGGAGGGAGAGGATGAGGAGGGGAAAGAGAAGAGTGGAGAAATGAGAAAGAAGAAAGTGAGAGGAAGAAAGGAAGGAAGGAAGGAAGGACAAACGAGAGAAGGTGACGAGGGAAGGAGCGAGCAAGGTTGACGATGCATCCGCGATCGACACTCTACAACGGGGCGCAATGTGGCACATGGCAAAAGTGTGGCACATCATGCACATCATCGTCGAACACACATCAGCGTAGCTTGACATGGTCAGCAGGGCACCCAGCTGGTACCAGTGCACAACGAACACTACTACGACCCGAGACCATCTGTCCTGTGAGCTGGCGAGTGGTATCTCCGCTGTTCCGATGTCTCTGAGCTCTCGACAGCATCCCAACTGTTGGTCCAAGCAAACAAGTCTCTTGTTCAATCCGCCACAGCACCCACGAGTCCCTATTTCTTTTGTCTGGGCTTCACGCCACAGCAACCTTGGTGTACGTGAGCTGAAACAGGATGAGGGTGTAAGTGAGATTCGGAGTTGATGCCATCGTCTGGCAACCCATCGTCAGGTCCCCTTGGGTTGCAGTGCGAGGTGCACGCGCTCGTGGACCCGTGACCACGGGCATGCTTGACAAACCCAACGTGTGTTCGGGCGCACCCATAGACACGGGCGATATCGATATTGCCAGTGGGCAAACACCGTACCTACTGGTCGTCCTGTTCGATGATTACACTGCACGCAACAAAATGGACGCCTTAGCACCCCGCACCCAAACAACCAACAACATCCGAGAACGGAGGTTGCACAGTCCACCTAACCTCCAACAGTATCAGCACAAGGCGGACACCAAGGCGGCATCGACTCGTCGTCACCCCCAACATTCTCGGCACGCCCAAAGCACGGCCCGCACGTCGCTGAATAGCTGATCTGGACTCACATCCATATAACCGGGACAAGTCGATGACCTGCCGGCTGGACACGCGAGCTAGGAACGAGGGCGTTTGTTCGGGGCACGGCGCACGGCGCGCACGGTGAGGTATGGACACGTTGTGGCGTGCTGATCACGCCACCATGGTCTGGCCGGTCTGGGCCCCTCCCCGGAAACAGGTACGCCGTGTCTTGGCATGGGATCGTTCTTTGTCCTTCCCGAAATCGGGGCCGGGATGGAGGTGAGGTAGATCCGAACGGCACGACGTATGACATCTACATGGACGGGAGAGACCGGGACGGAGCGGATCGGGACGGCGAGCTCCAGCCTCCCGCGTCCCATCTTTCGGGAGACGGTGACATTGTGGTCTGGGCGGTCTTGACCGCGTCACAGGGAATCATCTGCAAAGGCTCCACTGGGAACTGTGCTCGATTATGTGGGACGCGGACGGTTGGGGGGACGCATTATACCCAGACGGGGTATTTCCTATCAGTGCAACCATAGTATCTCCCCCGAGTATCGGTTCGGTTCTGTCCTTGTGGCCGACGCATCGCATACTTGGCATATCTGTGCGTGCCGCTTGTTTTGAAGAAGGCGAGCGAGGCGAGGTTGGCGACAGGGAAGGACGCCCGTCCGTACGATCGACATTGGGAGATTGTTTATCGCAGCTCACGACCTCGGCAGAGTTCACTTTGGCGTGGGTACATATTGCCGGTCCACTTCGCGTACACTTGTAGAGGAGCGGTTTCTGCAATCAGGATGTCACTGTGAGCATGTAGCACCTTGACGCGGGCGCTAGCTCGTGGGTGCGTTTTCTTGTCTTCTGAAAGCACCTAAACCTCAACCGACCCGTTGAGAGTCTGCAGGAACACGACGGCGGCATAGTGGTGGTGTGCTTTGCGTTTGGCTGGTCGGCCGCAATTGTGTGCGAGGCGGGCAGGGCAGCGGGTCGCTTTCTGCGTTATGGTGCGGCACGGACATGCGGCGCTGTAATGTAGCCACCCAAGTACCCAAAAAGATGGATGGCTCCCCACAAACCAGCCTAGGCACGTGGGACCCCTCTCGTACTTACGTTTTGGCCCGGTAACTATCTCGACCTGTACAACTGTACTGTACACTTGACTCCTACAGTACACCGACCTCGCAGATGGCATTTACTCTTGGGCCACACCCTCGCCTTACGACACCAATTGGATTCACCTTGCGTGCGTTTCGTGTGGTGAGCAACACGTGCGTGGGTGGCGCGGGAATGACTTGGTGACTGCAGTCTGTACGCGGCTTCCCTGACATGCAACGCGAGACATCCCCCCGCGTGCGACTTGTTTTGACAACCGAACTGTGCCCGGAGCGGATTGGCTGTAGCCCCGCAATGGTGGCGCTCCTTGCAGCACGCGCGGAGCGCGATCGACCGTTTACCATGGCCTTCTTGGATATCAGGAAGAGAGAGATCCTCTTGCTCGACAAGAGAGACGAGAGGAGATGAAACATCCAACACGTGGTGTTCATGGCCGTTTGCGCATTTGCGCTATAGCGAACAAAATAGAGTATTCGCACTCCTGGTGTCTATTCTCTACGAGCACAAATTGGCCCCTTCCTGCAATGCAACAATGTATGTGCATTATCGCGACCGCGGTTCGCCAACTGTGTCAGAACAATACACGGATATGCCAAGCCGCGAAATTCAAGTCAGAGCCATTCAGACCTCCTCCGTGTATCGCCCTAGTACTGGTCCGCTGACTTGACGTGATACCCAACGTGCCACGAACCACCCTAGCACACCAAATGGCAGCCTCACGTGGCACTCCCACCGATCCCGCGTCGTCCTGGCACCCCCACACTACACCCCAGCACGATCTGGACCCCACCCCACCCCGCTGACGCACTCACAGCCACGAGACGATAACAAACCCCCGGGCCCCGCCCCGCCACTCAGCAGTGCCGCGGCCCGAGCCACGTCACCACCACCAAAAAGTGCCACACACGTGCCCGCCACACCCCCTCCAACATACCTCCGACATTCCCGGAGACGGGATACCCACGGACCGACCACGCCCTCCCCCGATCGCCAATGACGCTAGCGTGCGACGCGCAACAACACAGGACAGGCATGCAGAAAAAAAAAGTTCCCCGCCCTAGATTCCACGTTCGCCACTGAAATGGTACCCACGGCCGATCGGAATTGGGCAACAGTTGGCCACTCGCTGGCCGCTGGTCTCTGCTCTCCAGTGCTTCACAATCGGGAGACGGGCGGCGGGCTTATCGGGCTGGGGATGCCCCGCACGCTCCGCCTCGCTCCTCGCTCATCTCGCCTCGTCTGCTCGTACTTGGCTTGGCTTGGCCTGGGACGCTTGGTCTGCGCGCTTGGTGTGGACGCTTGGTCACCGCCGCGCGCTACGCTTGATCAGGTCACCGCTGCGCTTGGACGCTGGGTCACCGTTAGCTCCTAACTCGTGGCGCCTGGCGGCGTCGAGGCCGCCGTCGTCCGCGCGTCCGCGCGTCCGGTGGCCGGCGGCAGTGTGGTGGGCTCCACTGCAGGGCATGTAGGGGCTGTCACGAAACGCCACGTACCGGGCGCCGCTAACGACGGGGGCACGATTTCGAGTCGAGTCTCGACTTTTGAGACTTTGGCCCCGTGCGGCAGGTTTTGGCCCCGGTCGTGGGTGCCATTGCCGCAGACGAGCGTGGAGCCCACTATGTTGCCGCTGGGCCGCTAGGGTGGTGTAAATGAACGTGGAGCACGTCTCGTACGACTAGCACGACTGCCACGCACACGTACACACGCGCGCTGCACCAGCTGCACCGGCCTACGTAGGCAAACTTGCACAACCACCACCCAACGGCGCTCACTGGCGCTCGCGGCCGATCATATACACATCTATTCATGAAAGGAGAAGTATCCAAGCACTCTATCAGTCGCAGAGCCAGCCTAATGCCGACTCTTACATGACTCTTGGCTCCACACTGAGCCAGCGGTCCATGCACATCCCTCACCCTGCATCACCCTCCTGCGCTCGAGCCCCGCGCTGCGCGCAGGACTCGCTGCGCCACCTCATGTCGCACGTGCCAGCACTCATGTCTGACCGTGTGCACGTCACGCCTGCCCGTCGAGCGCCATCAAGTGCACGGGGCTGGGACCGCGGCTAAAGCTCGGAAGCGACGGCTTGACGTCGGAATTGCCCATACCCAGGGGCGGTAGCTTGAGGGGCGGTGACGACGGGCCGACGACGCTCTTTGGTGAAGGGTTGGTAGTCGTCGTCGACGGCGTCTCGGATCCGCGGAACATGGGCGTCATGCCAAACGCGGCGCGCACAGAGTGGGCGAGCTGCGAGTGCTGCTGGTGCGAGTGGTGATTTGACAGGTGAACGGGGGAACTAGAACGCGACCCGTTGGGGCTCTGGTGCGCCGACGCAGAGTGGTAGTTGGACGGCATCGTCGGGGGCGGTAATGTACGGTCGCTCTGCGGAGGCGGCGGGGGAATAACCGCAGAGTTGAGAATCTCCTCGACCGACTTGTGTCCGTGGTACTCGGGGAGCTTTGGCGGTGACATGCGCGACTTTGTGGCCGAGACAAGCGGCGAGTTGGGCATCGAGCCGTGGCTGCCGTGGTGCTGACTGTGGTGCGCGTGCACGCTGTAAGGATGTGACCGGTTCTTGGCATCACGGGTCGTGTGGGAACCGGTGCCGTGCCTTCCAGACGACGCACTGTGTCCCTCGACGGGGCTCGGCGCGCGAGACACGACCGGGCTGCCAGCCGCCGACACGGGTGCCGTGACGGCGTGACGGCCCGGGAATAGGCTCATACCGCGCATGCTCGCGAGCACGGGGCTCGCTGTGGGGAACTCGAGCGGGTTGACAGAGGTCATCTCCTCGTCAGAGCTGTCACTGTCTACAGGGCTCGCGGCGCGCGAGACGTCGGCCGACGGCGCCAGCGAGCGGTGCTGGTGCATGTTGACGGGGTACGGGTTCATGTGGTGGTGAAGCGGGCCCTTGGCGTGGTGCGTCGAGCGCGGCTTGGGAACCGACATCGAGTGCTGCTGCTGCAGACGTGTTAACTGCTGCTGCAGGTTGGCGTGGTGCAGGTGGTACGTGTTGCCACCCGGGGCACCGCCGGCGAGTTTGCTGAGGTCCTCGGACGATCCTAGGTTGGAACGCTCCTTGGGCGTGCTCCCATTGCTGCTCGAGTGGTGGTCATTGTTGCCACCGGGGCCGTGCCCGGCACCGCCCGCACTGTGGGCGCCGTGGCCGCCCATGTTGTGGCCGCCAAGGCAGTTGGGGCACGCGGCCGTCTGGCGCGCCACCTTGAGGCGCTTGCGGTAGCTCTTGTGGCACTCTTCGTGGCAGCACGACGGGGGCACGAGGTACGTGGGGTCGGCAAGGGTACCCGCGGGGACTGCGGGGTGGTTGGCAGTCGCAGGCTGGGGAGCCGAGATGGGGAAGACGACCTGACCGCCGGCTGGTGTAGCCGGTGCACCCTGGGTGAAACGCTCCCGCTCGCTAGAGAATCCGTACGCGCCGCCGCCCATGTTGGACGGCGGGGCACTGCTTGCCGCAGGGCTGCCGCCGTTGCTCTTGCTGCGGCCCGCGCCAGCCGCAATCTGGCGGTGGCGAAGCTCGTACTCGGCACGACGGAACGCCTCGTGGCGCTCAAGTTCGTACAGCTGGTCCGATGCGGCCGCGGCCAGAGCCGAAATGTCGTTCATTCCCGAACCGCCGTTGCCCATGGGAAGTGGGGGAAGGTACGGGTTGGCAGCGGCGTAATCCTGGCGGTCAAAGTCCATGCCGCCGTACGATGGGCCGAGGTGGGGAAGACCGCGACGCTCCTCATCGTGCTGTGAATGAATTAGCTTTGCGTTAAAGCCGCTAAACAAGGTCAAACGCGACTTACGCGTTCATCGTCGTCAAGCCTTGCCTTGCCCTTGCTGCCGTTCTCAGAGGCCGGGGGCAAGTGGATGCGTGCATGGCGCGTCAACTCGTCGGAACGAGAAAAGCGCTTGTCACAGCCGGGGTGCGTGCAGGCGTGGGGCTTTTCACCAGTGTGCGTACGGATGTGGCGCGTCTGAGGAAGGTATGGTCAGCAGTGTTCGGCGTTTCGGAGTACAACGGAGCAATCAAGGATTGCGTCCTATCGCTTCTCCACTCACCTGGTGTTCCAGACGGTAGAATGCACGGTCGCACAGCGGGCACTTGTACGGCCGAGGAATCTTGCTCTTATCCATGTTGAGAGCCGCATCAGTGAGGGCCTTGACCGCTGGGTCGTTGGGGTCCAGTCGACCAGTGATAGGGTCTGGGACG
This sequence comes from Pascua sp. PH4015B, assembly GCA_025502685.1. NCBI lineage: Eukaryota > Fungi > Basidiomycota > Tremellomycetes > Trichosporonales > Trichosporonaceae > Pascua > Pascua sp. PH4015B. Next base: position 469,988 of record JAMFRD010000016.1, read on the forward strand.
GGCGTTGGTAGAGATGCCAGAGGGTTCTCCGACGAGTTGCCATCCATGTTGGTTGGTGTTTGCGACATGGTTGAATGTGTAGCTGGGAATGGTGTTGGGTGTGGTGGGAGAGAGCACGTTCGAGTGTACTCGGGTTGTTGAAACCGTCTCGGGGCAGGGAGCCGTTGATTGACAGTGGATACTAGTACTGATCAATGATAAGCCTGCTCCAGGTGTGCGTGGCTCGCAGGTATGGCGAGGAAGGCGACTGCGAGTAGGACAAGCCAAGTCCTGGGTGCGAGAGACGGTGAGTGTCGCAGAGATAAGTCGAGACGATGCAACGAGAGCCGAGGATGAGTCGGGTCTTGACTGGGGTGGTGATTCCTGGTGACGGAGGAATGGAGGAATGCCGTGGGTGGGGGGGTTTAAGAAGGATGTGGGGGGTTGCTGGGGATGTGACAACAGTGGGCCAAGACTAAACGCTCCGCGGTCTGGGGGTGTAGTGGAGTGTACGAGGTCGGTGCGTCGAGGTGTCTATCCGGGGCAGAGGTGTGTATCGCTTATGACCCGTAGTCGACAAGAGGGCTGTCCCGTGCCGGAAGGATCAACAACGGCTGGGTTGGGGTGGGTTGCGCGCGGGCGGGGGACAAGGGGCGAGTGGCCGAGGGCACGGTGCGAGGCGTTGGGGTCGGCGGGGAGGTTGGGGAGGGGTAATGTTTTGGGTAGATTGTGTGAGAGGTCGAGGACTGTGCGTGGGAGAGATGGAGATGGAGGTGGAGGAGGAAAGTGTGTGGAGTAGATTGAGTGGATGGATGGAAGAAAGGGTGGGTGGATGGGTGGATGTGTAAACGAATGTGGAGAAGATTGATGGAGAATGCGGAGAAGACAGAAATCAGATGATGGGGGGGCGGGGGTAATGGGAGGGGCAGCCGATGGGGGGGTGTCCACAAGCAAGCGAAGGATTGCTTGATTGCTTTCGGGGCGAAGCGGGCTGCGGACGGCGGTGGTCACCAGAAGGAAGGAAGGTTGGCTTGGAGGCACAAGACCAGAGGTTCGTAGTGAGGCTGTGATGGAGGGTTTCGACAAAAAGGACGAGGACGGCAAGCGACGCAAGGCAGGCACACAAAGTGTCGTGGGTGTGGGTGGGTGGGTTTCTCTGCGGCCGGCCGTGGGCGACCCATTTTGGGCTGGGCATCCCACCTGCCATGTTTTTTTTCGGAGCAGTCGCGGGGCCTCGGGGCCTCGGGGCCTCGTGCAGCGGCACGGGCACGCGTACATTCACGTCGCCGACTCATCCACTTCAATCCAGGGCACATGAGCCAAGGCGTCACAACAGGTCACCTCATTCACAGCCCACGGCCCACGGCCTCTGCGCCGCAACACCTGGCACCTGGCAGAATGCAGGTAATCAAACGGGTGGCGTGCGCAGAACCTAGGTGGCGTAAAGGTGTAAATGTGGCACCATGCGTCTACACGTTGCTCTGCTGACCTGAATACTGACCGTGCTGGCCAGTGCTGGGTGCATTGAATAATTTTGCCATCCAAAAGTTTGTAAGCTTTAGTGACCGACCATAGTCACCGGCCGCCCTCGCCCGAGCACCCATCAAAGCGGGGCCTTCCTCGTGTGTCCATGACTGCAGCCCAAGCTGGCAAGCTACCGGTGCTAGCCACAGTACTACTGAATGCACCGTGGGCGTGAACCGAGCTGTGACCGCTAGATGCAACCCATGCATTGCCAAGGTCCTCCTTGAACATGGTCGTAATGTTGCGTCTTGTTCACGATTTGGCTCGCATCCCCTCGCTTGCTTATCAAACACGCCGACCCCTCTGCTCGCTCCTTTCAGCACCCTGTTCCCCTTGCAGGCACCCATAAAAGGCACGAGTGAGATGTCGCTTGCGAATGGCGAGCGTTTCGGGTCTGTGACCAGCGCCCAACTGCCAGCTGCCCGTGCTCGGCGGCGACATTATTGCCCTCTGGAGCCCTTTGTTGTCAGTTGCCCCGCACTTCCGAGGTCCGCATCTCACGGCCTTGCTACCATGCTACCAGGGGCTTGGCGCCCAGACTTGCAGAATGCGAGATTGGCATCTCCAAAAATTTCAGTCCAGGTCCCCCGTCCCTGTCAGCCTGTCGCGCTGTCGCGCTGTCGCAAAGGGTCGCACCGAATACTGACGTGCTAAGAGTCGTCGATGATAACCTCTTGTTGCCTTGGGCCCCGTGCCCTTCCGGGGTTTCTCCGGCCCATTGGTCCGCTCAACGGCCGACACCTCCTGCTGCTCTTGTTCGCATCTCTCTGTCAAAGGTCCTATCCAAACGCTCAAATGCTGACTATCTACAGTATGGCCGAAGTGCGATGCCACTTGGCCACTTGCATGCCTGCGACAGGGACACAAGCTTTGCAGCCCTGCCCACATGCCCACTTCGACTCAAGATCTAGCCCCACTTGGCAGGCAGCCTTGGCCCCAATGGCGCGAGATTGCCCAACGCACTCAACATGCGCAACAGGAGAAACAAATGGCCAGGGCCCCCGAGCACACGTGAACGGGGGGTCCCATCGGGGTCAAGCTGCTTGCCGCTCACTGCCGCCGCGCGGCTGCATCCCTGCGGGCTGTCTCGGCCGCACTCGCCAACTGACCTCACTTGCGGACAGGTTTAGCTAAGTGGCGCAGCGCCCACTGCTAGACGAAAACCCCCCCACAAGTTACGACGGACAGACTCCAATCTCCGAATTTTACCCCACGCAGAAATCACGTGGGATTTGTTTCCGTCACAAGCCGAGATCACTTGGATGAAAGGTGGGCTGCCTCCAAGCATGCCTATATTATTCCTAAGCTGCAAGCCTAATCTTCTGGTTGGATTGCGTAATGCGGGGTGGGGTGGGGTTGGGAGAGCCAACGATGGACTCGATGGATGGAACATGGTGGACAGGGTCCACAGAGTACAGAGTGCTGGCTGGCAGGTTGGTCGTCGCTGTCAGTTGCAGCTCGCTCACCGTCATTGCAAAACATCACACTTTTGAGTGCTGCGTCCTCAACCCACCCCCCTTCAGTCTCTCCCCGCACCACACTGCGGCATGGCGACACAACAGGCGCAGGCGACTGCAACCGTTCTCCAGGCGCTGAATGCGCTCTATCACGACCCCGACACGGCCGCAAAGAAGCGCGCAAACGAGTGGCTCGAAGAGTTTCAACACAGCGTCAGTTTCTCCAGCTCCCATCGGTCGTGCGCTTGCCGCCAAACCAGAAGCGCACAGCCTACCTTTACACCTTGCTCTGCCATTGCCGTTCACTGACCTCTGCCGCAGACAGAAGCATGGGAAACATGCCACCACCTCCTGACGTCCGCCGATGCGCCGCTCGAAGGCCGTCTGTTTTCCGCACAGACACTGCGTGCAAAGGTCCGTGTTCATGACTCCTTTCTCCGACTCCGCCCCTATTGTTGACACGCTGTGGACAGATCCTCTATGACCTTGCGCAGCTTCCTCGTGACGCATTGGCGTCGCTCCGCGACTCTCTCCTCGGCGCTCTTACCCCGTTAGCGCAGCCAGGGGCACCCGCCGGCTCCAAAGCAGTTCTCACACAACTGTGCCTTGCGCTGGCCGACCTCGCCCTCCAGATGCCCGAGTGGACCGATGTGGTTCAGAGTATGATTGAGCAGTACGGCAAGGACCCAGCAACAGTTGTGCTTCTCTTGCGCTTCCTTGCATCGCTTGCAGAAGAGTCGCTCAACCCGCGCTTGCCAGCACCAGTAAGCTTCCTTAGCCCGAAAGCTCCAACCTTCCCTGTGATCGGCTGCTGACGCACTCTCAGCCAGAAGGCTCCAACGTTTACGACGCATTAGTTAGCGGATCTGCAGAAAAGGTCATCAGCATTCTGTCCATGTACATCCAGGCTGAAGGTACGTATCCCTCGTGATGTGGTCGGAGCTGACGCCCAGGCCTCACGACCCAGATCCAGACATCCATCTTTGAGACGCTGCGCAGCTGGCTCCAGGCGGGCGAGGTGCCAGTATCGGTTGTGGCCCAGAGTCCTCTCTTCCCAGCCATGTTCAACGCCCTGGAGTCCGATCCGCTGTTTGATGCGGCTGTCGACGTCATTTGCGATTTGATCTACGAGTCGCAAGAGATCAACGACAACATGGACGTCATTCAACACATCATCCCCCGCCTTATTGCTCTGCGTCCAAAGCTCGACGAATACAAGGACGACCCGGACAGGATACGCGGCTACTGCCGCATGTTCTGCGAGGCCGGCGAGGCTTACCGCGACGTGATCAAGATGCACCCGCGCGAAACCCTCCCGCTCGTCCAGGCAATCATGGCGTGCACGGCGTACCCAGACCTCGACATTGTCCCGATCACCTTCCAGTTCTGGTGGCAGCTGTCGACCATTGTCAACAAGCGGTCTGGCCTGGAGGGTGATGAGAACTTTGCACCCTACTTTGCCATCTTTGCCGACCTCCAGACGACGATTATCGGCCACTTGCGCTTCCCGGCCGATAATGAGCAGCAAACGGCCCAGGAGCGCGACGAGTTCCGTACCTTCCGCCACCGGATGGGTGATACACTCAAGGACTGCTGCAAGGTTCTGGGCGCCCCCAACTGTCTCCGTCGTTCCTATGACATGGTCATCGAAGCTATGGGCAAGCCTTCGCCGTCTTGGCAAGAGATTGAGGCGCCTCTATTCTCTATGCGTTCCATGGGTGCCGAAGTCGATCCGAACGACGACGAGGTGATGCCCCACATCATGGAGCTCCTCCCCAAGCTCCCAGACCACCCGCGCATCCGTTATGCCGCCATCCTCGTCATCTCCCGCTACACCCAGTGGATTGACCGGCATCCGCAAAACCTCGCGTTCCAGCTCCAGTACATTTCGGCTGGATTCGACATGGCCGAAGAGGAGCTGTCCGCGGCCGCGGCACAGGCCATGAAATTCATGTGCCAGGACTGCAACCGCCACCTCGTCCCATTCCTGCCCCAGCTTCACCAGTTTGTTACCACCATTGGCGAAAAGCTCGACCAGGTCGACATGGTCGAGGTGTGCGAGGCGATCGGCTACGTCATTACGTCGCTGCCGTCCAATGAGGCCGCTACGGCACTTCAGCAGTTCTGTCAGCCGCTCATTGAGCGCGTGCAGGTTGTGGCCAGCTCACCGCAGGAGGCAGCAAAGGCGGACCTGCAGCGCGTCGCCAACGCGCTCGAGCAGATCGACGCCTTCCTTGCTGTCGTCCGCACACTCGACCCTGTCCCCGATTCCTGCTTCCCGACCGCGACATCGGTGTACCAGATTCTCGACGCACTCCTCGCCCGGTACGCGCAGTTGTACTACATCTCGGAGCGTGTCGGGTCCATCCTTCGTCGTGGCCTCACGTTCTTCCCCGAGCGTGCCCTCGAGCCCGTTGTCCAGGCCGTTCTGGAACGCATGTCTACCTCGTTTTCTCAGACCGGCTACGCGTCGTACTTATGGATCACGGGCAAGGTTGCGACCAAGTTTGCGGACGCTGCACGTCGGCCTGGCGGCGAGGCACTGGCAGCGTTGCTGACTAGCGCCTTTGAGAACATTACGACTTCGCTCAGCAAGCTCTTGCAGGTCAAGACTGCGATCGAGATTGCTGATGGTGAGTGGTGCTCGTGTCAACGTCATGTGTCGCGCGCTAACTTCCAGTGATGGACGACTATGTTCACTGTTTCATGGCCTTTATCAACGCGGTGCCCCACCAGACGATTGCATCGGCCGCCTTGCCTGTCGCAGTCTCGCACACGCTGGCGGCCCTCCTGTGCCCCGCACCACAGACTGTGCTCGTATGCCTGGACACGCTCGCACTCCTCGCGCAGCGTATGCAGCACGCCGAGTTCAAGCCATTCCTGCAGCCCGTCTTTGCGCAGTATGCCAAGGGCATCCTCGCCCTCGTTCTCGCCGGCATGGTCCAGGGCTACCCCGACGACGGGTTCGACCAGGTGCCCCCGATCGTGTATGCGACCGTCACGTCGTGTCCGCCCGAGGACGCCATTGCGTTTGCCGCCGAGGCGTTGAAGGATATCCCCGGCAACGCGCTCCCAGTGGCCGAAAAGGAGAAGTTTGCCGTGCAGCTCCACGAGTACGTCCCCCCCTTTCCATGCTGAGTGCCAGTAACTGACGCGCAGGTCACTCGTGCCACCCAGCACGGATAAGCTCAAGACGGCCCTGGTCAACCTCTTACGCGCTGCGCGGCGCGCACGCGAACGCGGCCGCCAGAGCCGCAAGAGCCTCGGCGCGGGCGTGTAAATGTGAAATCAGTCATATCCGGCGTGCCCGACCCGCGGCCTCGGCTGCCCCGCCTCGGAACGCGCACAGTATCGTGGACATATCGTAGAGGAGTAATGCGGCCACGGAGACGGAGACAGCGGTAAGCTATTATGCTACAGTAGACGGAGAGTAAAAGGCACGGGAGAAAATGGTGGCCTGGCATGTGGATGTGGGAAGAGCATTGTTACATTGTCTTGCTATTACGAAGAGAGGACAGGGGGACAGGACGCCAACCATACGGCATTGCTTATGCATCGGCATGTGAAGTTGGCGTGCAACGTGTGTCAAGAAGCGGTTTGGTGTGGGCGGGAGTGCGGGCGTGGACGTGGGCGTGGGAGTGGGCGTGGGCCTGAATGGCGTGGAGTGGCGTTTCATGGAGTTGCCGTACCGCAGATATTGCATATCACGAAACACCCTTGCAGAGTTGGGCGTGGGGTTGTAGGTGAGTTGGGTGGGTGTCTTGTTTCCAACACCGCACGTCTCTCCCTCTCCTGACCAACGCGCGTACCAAGGGTCTCATGACTGGCGGCCCGGACAGCCGCACATGTCCCCAAGAGCGGAATGGCTTGTGTCGGCAGGGATGCGGCATAGGACCCGGAGAAGAAGGAAGAAGGCTAGGAGGAAGAAGACCAGGAGGAATAGGAATAAAGAGGAATTTACAACCACTGGGTAATACTCAACCAAGACCTCGACGGCAGGACGACATCAAGGCCAGCAAGCCCCCAAGCCCCACAGTATCATCACATTCCCTGCGACCCCCAAAGGGACAGCAGCGTATCGAGGTCCGCCGCCGGCAACCTGCGTCGTGAGCAAAACGCACCAAACACTCAACCCACATGCTCGGAGACAGATTCCCCTTGTCGAGCTGCTCTGTCCCAAACCACGTGGCGTTATTCTGCAGCACGTCGATCCACGTCGAGGCATGCTGGGGAGCCGGCGCGTCGCGCGGCTCAAAGTGGTCGACGACGCCGAGATAGTGGGCGGCCAGGGGCTCGTCCTTCATGAGGCCCAGGACGTGGCGGCATTGGTGGATTGCGGCGCGCCAGGCGGGCGCTTGGGGCGAGGCAAAGTCGGTGTGGAGGGCGATGAGGAGGACGAAGGATGCGGGGAACAGGTAGTGCCTGTTATTCAGCACGTACAACGTTTGAAAGAAAAAGCGCGTTACTCACAGCCCGTACCAAGTCTCGAACCGGTTCACACCCCCCCTCTTACAGAAATACGCGTGCGTGCTCGAAATCGCATCGAGCGCGTTACGCAGACACAGCTGCGCCGACTGCATCTCGGCCCCGTCCGCGGGGCCCGACAGCGTGCGGCCCGTGAGCGCGCGCTGGAGAAAGGCGCGGCGGTGCAGGATGATACGCAGGTTGCAGCAGCGCCAGAAGAGCTTTTGGCGGCTGAGTTCAAACCAGCGCGATCCCCCGGGTTGTGGGGAGTGTTTGACCCACTCGGGGAGGGTGTCCTCCCAGTGCCGCAGCTGGTCGTCCATGAGGAGCGTCTCGACGGGCGTGGGCGGGGACGCGCGTGTGGCTTGTGTGTACAGCGGACTGGCGTGCAGATGGAAGTCGGATTGGTACAAGAGGTTGGTGTAGATTGTCCGTTCTGTGACTGCGGCCGGGATGGCGGATGCGGTCGGCGTAAAGGACTGTTGCGGTCAGTACAGTATATAGCAAATATCACTTTGGGTCCTAGTGGCGTACCGAATCGTGCATGTTGGTGACCATGTTGACGTCGCATTCGTCCATCGGGAGCAGCTGGAGTCAGCTCCAGAATCACCAGCAGCATACGATCGGCCTCCCGAGGGTGACGCTCGTGCCGGCGTCGATAATGTAGAGCATCCACCAGACGCGCCGGCTGCTGTCAGCGCCACAAAACATGGGGTACGTACCGCATCTCACGCTCAAACGGCGTGATATTCCAGAACGGGAGTTCGCGGTGCAGGCCCAGCCCGACCGCCATCCGGCTCGCAATCCCTGCCGTCAGCACATTCAACTGCAGGCGATGTGTAGGACCTACCGAGGTAGACATACGATGCGTTGGGCTTGTTCATCTTCTGGATGAGATTCGCCAGGAGACAAAACCCCTGGACGAGCGTGAGGCTGCCCGTCTCGAGGTGGTCGACGGTGATGGCGCGGACGGCGCGCTCGATAAAGTAGTGCGTGACGTGGTCGGGCTGCGATGCGCAGAATGCGCCGACGGCGAGGACGACGTCGAGGAGCAGTTGCCACCTGGGATCAGATCGGTTGCAAGATTCGCCGCGTCCTCGCCGCGTCTTGGACGCGACTCAGACTCACTGCGGTCGCGGAGGCCGCGGGATGAGCTGGTTCCACTGCGCGCGGAATATCGCCTGGTGCACTATCGGGTACTGCATGTGGTACTCTGCAAAGTACGTGTCGATGAACACCTCCATGTCGTGGTGTGTCGGCTGCCACTGCGTGTCTGGGGTTCGTGCCGAGGGCCGGGTTTCGTCCACGTCGGGAGAGAAGCCGCCGGCGCATATTTGTAGGATGCGTAGGAGTGTCACGCCAGAGGCGAAGCCTGGCCGATCAGCATTCAGAGCACTAGACACGACTTTTTTCCCATTGCACAGGTGCGTAAAGTCGTGAGACTGAGCCTCGCCGCGGCACTATCACGGCCAGCACACCTCTACTCACCCAGATACCCCTTACCGTCCGGATCACTCCCCAACGACGCCGTCCCATCGTGCCCCGCCACCCGCTTGTGGCGCTCGTTCCACTCGTAGCCCGCTGCCGACTTTGGCTGGCGCTCGAATACCTCGACGGTGCCTGGTTGGGACCTGCCGGTGAGCGGCGACTGGTTGGAGATGGAAAACGCGGGGGAGCTGTCCTGAGGGAGAGAATGGGAAGCCACCGTCCGAGGCGCGGTTTGGGGAGGGGAGGGCGCTGTATCTTGAATGGGTGTGGGTGTGGGTGTGTGATGGTGGTGGATGATAGCAGCTGGGTAGGGCGTAGCTGTGGCGGCAGGATGACTGTCGATGGTGGGCTCGTCGTGAGCAGGCAGCACTCGGCTGGTCTCGTGATGACCGTCGTCCACTGGGTGGTGATATTCACCAACGTGCGGTGTTCCAGTCACCGCTGGTGGCGACGACGAAGCAGGACCGGCAGCATGGTCGGCCTGCGCTGAAGCGTCCCGCACCACTTGGTCAAGATCGACATCGGGCATGAATCGCGTGAGCAGGCGCCGCAGCTGATCTACTTGATCTTGAAGGTTGTCGACCTGCCTACGGGGAAAAGTTAGCTCGCGAGCAAACCCCCATCGGGCACTGACTCCTTTGTGGGGCGCCCTTGGAACTGGTTATAGTGACATTGCTTCGAGTAGCGTACGCAGAGACTGCACGGGAGGCGTCTGTCACACTAGAGTATCACCGATGAGCGATGCTCGTGTTCATCTGGGGGGTGGCACGGACCTTGCGTTTCCGGCGGTAGCATTCGGCACACGACTTGGTGTCAACAATCGTCAAAGGAGGCACGTACCGTGCGGTGGAGGGGAGCCTCATCTGACGGAGTACCGCTTGGTGTACGCGTGCGGATACGCGGAGTGGGCATGGTGGCACGGCTTGTAGGCGGGGGGTGGGGCCGTGCATTCTGACATTGACGGTATTTATGACCGCCTGTGATTAAGGATCCAACAAGGCACGCCTCTGCTCCACATGTTTCCACCACGGAGGTCGCACTCGAGCATGTGGGTAGCAGGGGCCGGGGCACCGGTGGCGGTTATGCGCGGCTGCTGGTGGGTTATCTCGGCTGAATGGCAAAACCCAGCAAGAATGGTGACCGAGGTACGGACGTGAGATGAAACGACGCGCCAGGCAGCGGGCGGGAGGCGGCGCCGCCTGCCGCCTGGACGGAGAAACGTCGGCAACACACTCGTCCAATCTCTTGGCCATGGCTTTTTCTGGCGTATGGGTGGTGGTGTTTGGGTTTATATAACAGGCATGGTGCTCCACAGATCAACAGACCAACCCCACTCGACCCCGCTTTCCAACTACTGCTACACGACATGTCGGACGACAAGACGGCTTCACTCCACTTTGAGCGGCGCGAGAGCCGCGCCGAGCACATACACAACATCAACGAGAATGTGTCCGCAAAGTAGGTCATGGTGGTGGGGCACTACAGCGTCACAGTGGCTAACCTTGCACAGGATCCAGAACCCGCTCTTTGGGATCCCTAAGGAGGAGCTCTTCAACGACGTGGACAACTTCTGCGCCAAGTACGGGTTCGAAGACACCAAGCTGTTCCGCAAGGCAGCGCTGGTGGGGCAGAACCCGCACCGGTTCGAGACGTATCCCGAGCTGGACGAGGCCGACCGCGCGGTACTGCGGCGCGAGACGACGCACAAGTGGTCGCAGCCGTTTGCGCTCCTGTTCACGGTTATTATGGCATCGGTGGGCGCGTGCGTGCAGGGGTGGGACCAGACGGGGTCCAACGGCGCCAACCTGAGTTTCCCGATCGAGTTTGGCATCAACGACGCGCACGGCGCGCCCAACGCCGAACGCAACTCGTGGATCGTCGGTGCCGTCAACGGCGCGCCGTACCTCGCCTCGGCTGTGCTCGGGTGCTGGCTCAACGACCCCCTCAACAACCTCATCGGCCGCCGCGGCGCCATCTTCGTCTCGGGCGTGTTCGTCCTCCTCACACCCATCGGCTCGGCGGTATCCCAAAACTGGCACCAGCTCCTCATTACACGCCTCCTCATGGGCATCGGCATGGGCCTCAAGGGCGCCACCGTGCCGATTTTCACGTCGGAAAATGTCCCCGCCTCCGTGCGCGGCGGGCTCGTCATGTCGTGGCAGCTCTGGACCGCTTTTGGAATCTTTCTCGGTTTTAGTGGTTAGTACCGGAGTACTTGGCCTCTGCATTTAACCTTGGCTGACCGTTTACAGCCAACCTGGTTGTCATGAATGTCGGCAAGATTGCGTGGCGCCTCCAGCTCGGATCTGCATTCATCCCCGCTGTGCCGTGAGTAAAGTAAAACCTCCACTCCCAGCACGACATATTCAGCGACGTTGTTCTGACATTACACAGCCTCGTTATCGGCATCTACTTTTGCCCCGAGTCGCCGCGCTGGCTCATGAAAAAGGGCCGGTACCAGAAGGCCTTCCGGTCGCTGCTGCGCCTGCGCAACTCGCCCCTCCAAGCGGCGCGAGACCTGTACTATGTCCACTGCCAGCTCGAGGAGGAGTACGCCGCGATCGGGAGCTCAAACTACCTCTCGCGTTTCGTCCAGCTATTTACGATCCCGCGCGTGCGGCGCGCGACACTCGCGTCGTTTGTCGTCATGATCGCCCAGCAAATGTGCGGCATCAACATTATTGCCTTCTACTCGAGCTCAATTTTCTCCGAGAGCGGATACAGCGCAAAGCAGTCACTGTTTGCGTCGTTTGGGTTCGGCCTCATCAACTTTTTGTTCGCCATCCCCGCAGTATTCACGATTGACACGTTTGGACGCCGCAACCTCCTCCTCTCGACGTTTCCCAACATGGCCTGGAGCTTGCTCGCGGCCGGTTTTTGCTTCCTCATCGATGAGCCCAAGCTCAAACTCGGCCTTGTGGCGCTCTTCATCTACATCTTTGCCATGTTCTACAGCGTGGGAGAGGGGCCTGTTCCATTCGCGTATTCGGCAGAGGTCTTCCCAATCACCCATCGTGAGGGTGAGTACTTTCTCTTCCATTTTACAGCTTGAGTATATCCTGACAGTTACAGTCGGGATGGGCTTTGCAGTCGCGACCTGCTTCTTCTGGTCTTTTGTCCTCTCCCTCACTTGGCCCCGCATGGAAAAGGCCATGACGCCCACAGTGCGTACAAACCCCATATACCCCACGCGCTCCAGCTGACATCTCCAGGGCGCCTTTGCATTCTACGCCGGCCTGAACATCGTTGCGTGCATCATGATCTTCCTCTTTGTCCCCGAGACAAAGATGCTCACCCTCGAGGAGCTCGACTACGTCTTTGGCGTCCCCACCGCCAAGCACGCCGGGTACCAGACGAAAACATGGCTGCCGTGGGTCATCAAACGCTACATTGGCCGCGACAAGGGTGCCGAGCTCAAGGGGCTGTACAACTTTGAAGAGGTGGGCGGGATCGAAAAGGACCCGGAGTACGCGGCCATGACCCTCGGTGCGGCGCATTAGGGGCCGAACAAAGACTCTTGATGGTGTCGACGAGGATGATCAAAAAAAGACAAAAGCGTGCAGGAATCGTCCGGAATTGCAAACAAATAAATAAAAATGTTGTGGTGTATGCACGGATTGTGATTATTAAGCCCACACGTCATGCCTTTGGACTGGTTCATGCTTGTTCAGTGGTCATGAGGGGTTTCTTTTGTTTCCATCGGCAATCGACCAAGTATGCATCGAGCTCTTACCCGTACATGAACCCGCCCAAGTGGCTCCTGACGGGAGACGCTCCAGTTTGGTTTCGTCCGAGATAAGGGCGCCTACTTTGCTCCCTCCACTAGCTACCGCCTGATGAGAGTGCCTTTGAAACGACTAAACGACGACAACTGCAACGAGCGACACAAAGTTGCAGGAGGCGTGATTGTTTGACATGCAAGATCAACGCCACTAAAAAGGCAGCCCTTTACGATCTGTGCGGACTGCAGTTTGGGTAATATGACGTCATGTGCCACCCCACACGCAGCGCTCAGCAGGCACACCCAGGCACACAACTGCGACACGCAAGAACAAGAAACATCGGGGATCATGGCGGCTGCCGGCACACAACAACATTAACATTACTGGGGACCTGGGGGACCTGGGGGACCTGGGCGCCTTGTCAACAACGTAAACACGGCATGCACGGCATGCACGGCACGGGGGCACGTAACGACCGCGTTACTCGACTGGGCATCTAGAAGCAAGCTCCAAGATCACGAGCTACAAGCTCCATGGGATCCGTGGGGATATAAACAGCCATGCGACCGCCGTTCCACTGACACCACTTACTACACCTACAGTACTCGTTCTCAGCCTTACGACGTGCAAACACCTGTAACACCACTTGTCTCAACCACATCGCAAAGCTTGCATTGGCGCTTTCCCAAGGCGTTCCTAGCAAGGCATCCCAGGCCGCCCGCACGTGTCTTGGCGACCTCTGCCAAGAGCCAACGATGCGCGTCGCCCTCCTCCTCGTCCCATGTATATGGGCATGGTCCGACACCATCTACACAAGACAACTCCCTGGTGTCGACTCCACATCCCCGCTCTGGGGCCCGTCGGCGCCCTCCACCCCGCTCCCCACGTCTCATGACTGCGACTCTACCTCTGGTACCACCTCCACCTCGGCTTCTGCGTCTGCCTCCTCCTCTCCCTACGCCGCGGCATCAGCCTCGCCCTCACCATCCTCCCCACCCCTCATATCCAACAGCACCCGCGCCTACATCGCCGCCCTGCGCGAGCGCTGGAATGTGCCCGGCCTCACGGTCGCGGTCGTCGCCGCTCCGGAGTGTGGACATGTGGGCGGTGGTGGTGGGGTGGGTGGGGATGAGGGCGGCGGTGGTGGGGTGGATGGGTCGGGGTGGCGGGGCGAGACGGCGGCTTTTGGGACGGCGAATGCAAGGAGGGATGCGGTTACTGATCAGGTGGGTTTTGTGTTTGTGTGTTTGTGTGTTTGTGTGTTTGTGGAATGTTGTGGTTGGTATGTCTCGTTGGTGTGGCTTGTTGTTATGGCTGTTACGGCTGGCCACTCGGCTGTGGCGATCAGCAGATCGACTTGGACGCTGTATGGGTTCTCTGCCGTTTATCTTCCACCGACAGCCACGTACCCAGCTCTCACCACCCACATCCCCGTCCATCCCAACTCCTCACGCGCGAAACACTAACACGCAGTCCCTCTTCGCCATCGCCTCCAACTCGAAGCTCTTCACCGCCCTCGCGCTCGGCATGCTCGTCGCCGATAACACCAAACTGAACAACACGGTGCCGGCGGCAAACTTTACGCTCGCGACAAAGGCCGCCGATGTGATTCCCAACTGGGGGTTGCTGGACCCGTATGCTAGTGTGCACCTCGACATGGTGGATCTTTTGGGTGCGTCGTATGAAATGCCGGGGAAGGGGGGGGGGGGGGGGGGTTAATGGGGAGGTGATGCTGGTGGTAATGCTCGTGTGGTGCTGACGCTTAGCGATGCGGTCCGGATTGCCAGGGCACGATTGGGCGTGGACGTGAGTGACTCGGTCTCGTGTTTCGTCTTGTCGTCGAGTTTGTCCGGTCTTGTTCTCCATCTCTGGTTGTTATCTGGCTGTGTTCGTTCATCTCGGCTCTGTTCGTTCATTGCAACTGGTCCTTCGTCTCATCTCATGCCCCTTTTGCTGTCTAACCGTGCCGGGTCCCATCGGTCATGTCTGCTGTCCAAGCTGTGGTGTATTGCGCGGCGCGCACCTTCTATCATGTAGAGTTTCCCGTCCCCTTCAAACTCGTTTCACCGCTCTTGCTTTCCTCCCTCTCTCACGCTCTGGCTATATTCATTCTATAGTCACATTTCTAAATTTCATTGCACGACCATTATCCTCTTCTATTCCCCTCATCCTCTCCTTTCCCCTCGAATACCACCTCGCCTCTCCGACCCTCCCACACCCCACATCACATGCAAACAACCCCACCCCCTCGCCCGCTAACACGCAGCACATCCCCCGCCTCCCTAACAACCGCGACCCTCCGCTCCCTCCGCCCCACCGCCGACGCCCGGCAATGGTACCAATACACAAACCTCCCCTACATATCCCTCTCCACCATTGTGCCCGCGCTCACGGGCACCCCTTTTATCGAGTACGTCCGCGCGTCGATGCTGGCGCCGCTCGACATGAGTGCGACGTACTACAACGCCACCGAGGCGCGTGCCACGGGCAAACTCGTGGACGGTTACATCCGCAAGGGGATCGACTTTGCGTGTGCCAGCTCGGCCAACTCGAGCGTGGACGTGGCCGAGTGCATGGGCGAAGCGGAGGCGATTGGGTGGTGGACTACGGGGGACGGGGTGGAGGCCGCGGGTGCGGCGGGGGTCATTACTTGTGCGGAGGACATGGTGAGTGTGCGGATAGGTTTGGTTGGGGTGCGGGGATTGGGTCGGGCAGGGAGGATGGGTTTACTGGCTTTGCTGTGGGGGCTCTGCTTGTGCTGGCCCCGTTGTTGTGCCGACTCTGCTGGATTTCTCTGCCTGTGCTTTGTCTGTTGGCCTGCAGCTCGGCAGACTTGGGCCTGTGCCGGCCGCTGGCCTGCGCGACGACAGCAGTGGGTCCAGCCGCGTCGCGAGCCTTGTTTCCACTGCCCCGACCCCGTCTACTCCCCAACATCTGAACGCACGGAATATCAACGTCCTGCCCTGGGCTCTGACGCTCGGGACTCTCACGACTCTATGCCCCCCCTTGACGCTCACGTCTCTATGTCCTGCTTGCCGCCTACCTCAACCTGTCTTGACCGCAGCTAACCGCCAGACCAAATGGCTCCGCGCCCTCCTCTCCCCCTCCGTCCTCCCCACCGCACTCCTCACCACATCCTCCCTGCCCATAATCGGCATGGGCCTCCCCTCTCCGTTCCCCGAGCTCTCTCCGCCGTCGTACGGCCTCGCAACCGTCCTGGACACGTACCGCGGCCACCAAGTGGGGCAGCACAACGGCGTGCTCCCCGGCCAGTCCTCCTGGGTCATCCGCCTCCCCCACGCCGGTGTGGGCGTGGCGGTCATGGCCAACGACGCCAAAGTCGGCATGTACGTCGCGCAGGCGGCTGCGTACCGCGTCCTGGATGATGTGTTGGGGCTGGCGCCTATTGACTGGGAGGCGCGTCTCGCTGCCTCGGTCCTGGGCAGCACCCCAGACGTGGTAGTGACGCCTGCGAATCAAGTGCCGCCCCCGGTCGTTCCAGAGGGCAACTACTCGGCACCAGGGTATCCCACCCTCGACCTCCGGCCCCTCGGACGGCAAGACTATGCGACCGCCCTCCGTGCGCGCTTGGCCGAGGTCGGCGTCAACGCCTCGAGCGCGTGGGTCGCCCGCGTCCCGCTCGTGCTCGCGAGCCACGTCGCGTTGGTGCACTACAACGGCTCGCTGTTCAACTATACCGTGTTTGGCGTGTACGAAGGAGGGTGCGGGCCCGTTGTGGATGTGGTAGCCACGGGCCCCGCGGTGGTCACGGAGCTCGGGATGGGCATGTTTGGCGGGTATGATGGGAGGGGCGGCCAGGTGCAAAGTCACCCCGTTGTGGTCGAGGGGGCCGCGCAAGCGGCGGATGTGTGGTATACCAAGTTGAGGGCGAGGAGGAGGGCGGGGTGGGGTGGGCATTTGGGGGGGAGGTGGTGAGGGGGATGTGGGGCGGAGATACGGTGTGAGGGCTGGAATGGTGAGCAGGGCTGGGATGGTGGAGAGGGATGAGATGGTCAGCCCTGAGATGGTCATTCTGGACCGCTTTGTTGAGTGTAGCGTAATGGACTATAGTGTAACGCGAGAGCTGTAATGCCTGTATGAACTTGAATGCTGTGGCCAGCGATATTCTGAACTCGTGCAGCGTCGCGGCTCACTGAATGACTCGCCCGAAGGACCTGTTTCCCTGAGGTCGGGCGGTACAGAAGTGTGGGAGTGGGTGTCGAGGGACCCGCTCCAGTCGGGTGTATAAAGATAAGAGATATATTGGGCCATTGCTTGCAGTTGTCTTCCGTCAACAGTGTCTCGAACAGTGTCCTGTCCACCGTCAATGCCATGTCCCACCTCTGGCTAGGGCCAGACGTTTGAAGCTGAGGAGCGTGGATCGACAAGTTGGCACGTCAATGATGCGCAGTGTCAACGAATAACAGTCCCTTCCAGTCGAGCGCTGCCATCGACCAGATGTTTGCTCGACCAGGGTTTAACACAGCCACATCGAGCAGCCCCGAACTCCCATTCACACGCCAAGCACACACTCGCACCCAACCCACTCCCACCGCATGGCTCCGACCCGGCCACCTCCATCGGCAAGACACGATGGTCACATATTAAAACGGTCCAAAGCCTACAAAGTACACCCCACAAGCGCTACCACCACCACCATAGCAACTACCCCTGGAACGACACCTCCGGCCCCCTGCGCGTCACTAGAGGTCGCCGCGGCGTCGCTCGCGCTGCCCGTCGTGCTCACCCCCGCCGTTCCGGTCCCGTTACCTGGCGAGACGGTGGGGACCTTCTCCTGTGTCCAGTATGGCTTGATTTCAAACTTGTCCGATTTTGCGAGGGCTTCAAGGTCAGTTGCATTTCTCGACGCCCACACTGGCACGGCACCGGCACCGGCACCATAGCACCATGGCAACACGATACTACAGCACGACGGCACCACGATACCACAGCACCACGATACCATGACACCATGGCACCACCGCACCACCGCGCCATCACGCCATAGTCCCATAGCCTCATAGTCTCGCGGCCCTATAGCACCGTGGCCGTACTTACTCTTATTCTTGCCATGATCCGTAATCCGAACATTGTACCCGTTCCCGGCGGGGAACTGCTGTTCCTGGAGGTTGGCCGAGAACATCCATCTGGGGGTCAGTGGGGACCTGCAGCCGAGAAGCAGAGTAGACGTACGATCGCGAGCCGGCACTTGCGGGGGCTGGGGTTAGCTGTGTGGGTGCATGTGCGGAGCGTCATGGACGACTCTCGCGTTGGGCGCGAGCGGCTTCGCTGTGGTATCGTCTCCCTTCGCTTCCTCTCGCGCTGCCCCTCGTCGCTACCTCTCACGAACTGTCCCACCTCCCTCTCGCCCCGCATCCTTGTCATACCACCTCTCCACACCGCCTAAAGCCGCCGTCAATGGGCGCGCTCCATGTGACACCCATGGCTTTACGTTTCCATCCATGCCCCCGTCGCCCTCTCCTCCCCGACTCTCCGTACCATCGGTGCCCATCACGTCGCCTCTGGCATCCTTGGGCGCTCGCCGGACTCCTCACCCATCCTCGACCGCTTTGCCACTCTGCGCTTCGGATCTGCGCCCCTGGCACATCACTCCCCCTGGCACATCATCCATCTCCTCTTCCTTCGTCTCACGCCGGCCGCTTGACGACCCCAGCAGCGTCGCGTAACTTGCCCCAGCGTCAATCACGCCCCGTCGTCGAGCGCGAGCATCGCGACTCTATTGTCGCTCGCTCCGTCTCCTCTGGCGACCTTCACTCCTCGGCCCACCCCACCATGCAACACCTCCACACTCCTCTGACCATACCGCTCACCACTCATCTCCTCACACCTCACGACGCTCCCTGCTCACCGCGCACCGCTTCCCGCATCTCACCGCTTCCCGCATCTCACTGCGCACCGCCCCTTTCCTCGTTCCCCTAGTCCCACACCTCCCACCCAGCCCAAACCCCAAGTCCTCACTCACCCGAGCCCATGAAAAACTCGCGCGCCGTCTCCATCGGGTTCCGGAGGTAAAAGTCGAGTGTCCCGTTCGCTTCCCCGCCCGCCCACATGACGACGAATTGGCCCTCGGCGACCCCTGTGAGTTAGCAAACTTGACCAGCAACCTCGAACTCGACCGCGACGGAAAGACACTGGCTGTGGGATCTCAGCCCCGCTGCCTCGCCTCTCGCCTCGCCTCCTCACCCTGTCTCCCCGCCTCCCTCCCTTCCCTTCTCCCTCCCTCCGTCCTTCCCTCCCTTCCCTTCTCCCTCCCCCACCCCCAGCCCCACCCCCTTCCCTCCTCCCTCCCCCCCTTCCTCCCCCCACTCCCTTCCCCTCCCATCCCAGATTTCCTCCCACCAAGTCCCACACCGCCCCCGCCCAACCCCAACCCCAAGTCCATCCGAAGCACGCACAGTAATCGCTCGAAGTCGGAAACGTAACATTGATCCCCGCCCGCGCGAGCGCAGCGAGCAGCGCTGCCCAAAGAATGAATAAGGTCGGTCTGGCGAAGAGCATGGTGGTGTGTGTTGTGGAAACAACAAGAAACAAGCGACGAGTTAGTGTAGGCTGTAGGTTTGTTATGAGGCGATGCGAGGCATGTGATGTTGCATGTCGTCTGGTGCACGCGTGCCTGATGCGTGGTCCATGCGCGCGCCACGCGCCAAGCCACCCAAAATGACACGGGGGAAGGCAAAGACTGGGCGACTGGGGTGTGTCGGTTGGGATTACGTCACCCTAGCGTCTGGGTAATTTCTGGCTAGCTTCGTGGTGGTTTGTTTTGGTCGATGCATGTACTGGTGTACTGGTGTGCAGGTAGCAGCCACGATCGACACTATAGGACTTGGCTAGGTGCTAGTGCTGGACGCGGCCAACTCGCCTCACCGACGAAGCGTCGGTGTTGACTCGGGGTCTACGCCCGCACGCCGGACTCGTCCAGCGTCCTTCCCACCATGCCCCCGTGTTCTTCCCAACGCCCCGATGATCTGCTATCTCCCCACCGCATCCTATGTGCTTACTTACCAACCAAACCTCACAGCCCCGTGCAGCACGACATCGGAAACGACGGCGACGGCGGCCGGAGGTATCCAAGACGACACACATGGTCGCTTAGCTCAGCTGGTTAGAGCATTGTACTAATATCCAGCCTGGGTACTAGATATGCAAAGGTCGGCAGTTCGATCCTGTCAGTGATCAGTGGTCCATCGTTTTTGGCGCGGAGCAGCCCAGATGGCGATGGGCGTGGAAGCCAAGCGGCGACGGAGGCACTCAGACAAGTCTTTCCTCGGTTTGTTCGACAATGGGAGCGTGGTTTTATGTGTGTGGTAGTTTGCCTTGAGGTAGCGTGAGGGGATAGGGATGTTGACGTGAGCCATTGAGAGAGGTTGGTGCATATGTACGCCTTTGGGGCAGCTTGATCTGAAGCATATCGGGCATGCTGGACCGAGCTGCCATGCGACTGCAATGACGGACGTTTGGGACGGTGGTTACACCCATTCCCATTTGGAGGCGTTGTGTCCGCTGGCCCAGCATTGTACTAGAGGCACTGGTCATGCCTGGCCAGGACCCCAAACAGCTTGTTATCGAGACCACTTGCTCAAAAATGACGTATAAGCTGAAGCACACGGACGCGGGGGGATGACTTCTTGCCAGCCGCAGAGAGAGCACGCTGGTTAGTGCTGGCACTGCTAACATCATCCCTCTTTCCTCTTCGCCCTTCGAAAGGGAGATAAAGGTGCGTTCGGGAAGTATTGAGTCTGTCCCTTTTAGCTCCGAGGCCAAGATGCACATGGACACTCTACAAACCAATGCATGGCGGCAAGTGACCACACTGAAGTTGCTGCTTGTTGCATCCTGCAGTTCCTGCGTATGAGCATCTAGGCGCGCCTTGCGCGCACCTGTACGTAGTGTGGCAATCTCACGACTTTGCGGACACTCCTGTACTGACACTGGTCTTAAAGCCTTCAAGCAGGCGTCACAGTGGCCGAAGAGAAGAATGTCGTGGCCTCTACGGCAACCATGAAATGAAGATGGTAAGGACACACCGGTCTCGGTGGCATGTGCCCATGGTGGTCGAAGCAACCACCGCCGCTGAGAGCACTGGTAAGGACCGATTAGACGTGAGATCCCGCTCTGCGCCGTCAACGTACTACCCATCGTCCCAGCCGCGAACGTACTGCCCTCGTCTCGCCTCAAACCTACTACCCCTCGCCTCGGCCTCGGCATCTTGACACACACATTCCACACACACACAGCAGTGGCCCTGAATGCCGCATGCCGCACACCACGCGACACTGTGTGTAATTTGTATTCTTCTTCTTTGTATTATGCGGCTCTAGAGAATTCGGCGTGCGTGCGTGTGTGCCCCGCATCGAGGCACCCGGGAAGGTGGGCATGAGTGCCCACACGCGCTTTGGGCTTTGTGGGTGCGTTTCATCCTTGGTGGATCCCACGGCGGGGCGATCAAGTCTAACCCTCGCAGTCATTCCTTACCCACTCCCTCCATGTCTCGCAGGCGATTCCCCATAAACCAAAACAACACGGTGCACGGTCATGGGGCGGCCATGTTGTTGTCTTCTCCCGAAACGGAAGGTGTGGGCATGAGACACGGTGGGCTGTGGCCACGGCTGCGATCGTGATCGCCCGTGTCGGCTGACGTGCACGATCACGGACTGTTATCGCGACTGCCGGACTGTGTCAACAACATAGCGCAAGCTGTAGTCTCAGTGCACGCGGCGCGACCATGTACATGACACCGAGAGCAGCCACCGAATCAACTGCAATCGTAAATCCCAACTATTCGCAACTACCACACAGGTAGGTACAGTACACAGGGGACACCAGACATGGCACGCCAGGCGATCAGCCCGCCTGCAACCAAAGTCCAACTGGACCTCCGTGGACCTCCGTGGACCTCCACGCCCGACGTGTTGGCGCCGCCACAGGGTACTTTGAACGAGGGAAACCGACCCAACCCCTTGATACACAATGGAGCTCGTCGAGCTCGTTTAGCGGTTTTCCTGTGCGCAGGCCGGTAGACAGGTAGGCAGGAAGCTGGTAGGCAGGATTTCCTCGTGTCGCAATGTATACCACCTGCCATAGGCGGTGTCCCGCCTCGCCCTAACTGTGGCGAGTGTGGCCCCGTCGGACAATCTTGGACGAACACCCTGGGGCGCCCCGGACCCATCCGAAGGGCGTGGCGCTCCAGGACACACAAAAGGATGGAATTGCGGAGAGTCCAGCAAGGAACATGGAGCGACGCGGCAATGTTGAGCTTTGGCGTTGAGTGGCATTCGTGGACAGGATATAAGACTGCCTGGAGATCTGTACAGTAGACGTTCAGTTCAATGTGCCACATGTAACACGAGTCGCCTCGCTTAGCGAGTCCCAAATTGCTTCTCAACGGGGATCACGTGATCCAACTGGCGATCTCTTGGTCTGGTGGTGGAGGTATGGTATGGGTGACTACCTCTGTGTTTCACGGGCCTAAGACGGATTTTAGAACGGACAAGAAATGGGTGTATTAGCGGGATCAAACCTGTGACTAATGGTAGGAGAGTGGTTTGATGTGCATGTCGTGATGGATGCTGTAAGAGGCAAAGGGTCGCAGCCGGTGCCTGGAGCCGATTGGACTTTGACTCCAGACCGGCCCGGCAGAGACAGAGCAGAGAGCCTGACTTGCGTGGTGCTGACCATTGC
The DNA here is from genome assembly GCA_025502685.1 of Pascua sp. PH4015B. Lineage (NCBI taxonomy): Eukaryota > Fungi > Basidiomycota > Tremellomycetes > Trichosporonales > Trichosporonaceae > Pascua > Pascua sp. PH4015B. The sequence continues at coordinate 492,321 of JAMFRD010000016.1, forward strand.
GACGACCTGGTACGCGAGCGGGCGACGCCAGAGCCTGTTGTCATCGTCGCCGAGGATGAGTACGGGCAGTGTTGTTACGCATGTCTTGTACGTCTGTCTTGCAGATCTACCAGTGTGCACAGCGCCGGTTTTGGCGGCATGGCGCAAGCGAAGGCTGAGACGTTGGTACGGTGGTACGGTGGTACAGTGGTAAGGTGGTACTGTACGGTGGGTGAGGTCACCTGACTTGGGTGCCTCTTGGAATGCAGAGTGGTTGGCCGGCTGGCGGCTGGCTGTGCGGTTTTCGCCTTGGCCTTGAGCCGCGCCTAGAAGAGGATATCCTTGGCGAAAAAAACGCCATTGCAACCGCTGGGCCGTGGTCCGTGGTCCGTGGGCTCGGCCATGCAGCCCTGGACAGGCTAGGCTGTAGGCTGGGGCTGGCATGGCTCGGATGCTACCAAGCTACCAAGGTCTCGACGCGCGGCGGCCAGAGCGGCCCCCAGGCAGAAGTGTGCAGCTAGAGGCGACCCAACCCGCCCACATGCCCGTAGACTCACAGGCCCACAGGCCCAGCGGCGGCCAGTGGGATGTCCTGAATCTGACAGACACCCTACCCTTGCCCCAGACTCACTCACTTCCCTTCCTCGATCCATCATCCCTCCATACAACCCTCGTAACTGTCATCATCATCACCATCTCTTGCTTGCTCTCCACCAACATCCATCCCATTGCCACCTCGCCACCTATTCCCCACCCCACACCACATCCACCTCGCCACCCACCATGGGCATCGAGCCAAAGCCCAACTTTTCCACAGATCCCCCGCAGCAAGAGCCCTCGAGCGGCAAGGCGCCTCGCTCATGGGTGCCCCGCGCCTGCGACCGCTGTGCGTACCTTGCCCCCTTTTCCGGACCCCGGTCACAGCCCAACGATGTGTGCAAACCCCACTGACGACGTGTTTCCACAGGCCGCAAGCGCAAAGCCCGATGTGGTATGTCTTTCTTGTTCAGACGCCCAGGTCTTTGATTGTCGGTACTAACCTTGTGTAGACCAACAGGTGCCGTGTCGCAACTGCGCCGAGGCCGGGGTGACCTGCACGCACGACGCGCCGGTGCTCAAGCGTGGTCCGAGGCCAAAGTGAGTCCCGAGCTCCGAGGCTCCCGAGCTGCAAGCAAGCTAGAGTAGTAGCGGCGCCGTGGATGTCTGTTTTTGCCACCTCGGAACGCATGGCTTGCGTCTTCGGAAGCGGCGACCTCTGGCTTCGTTGCTTCCTTTCCATGTGGCGCCATTGGCTGACCGAGCCAGGCCGCGGAATAAGGATGTCGAGAGCCGACTGCGCAACCTAGAGAGCCTACTAGCGAGCATCTCGGCAGGTGGATCCTCGGCTGCGCTCTCGCTCTCTCGGAGGGAACTGGACCAAATCCGCGTCGCCGCCCACCTCACTCCTGGCTCGGACACTTCTCCGTCATCGGACCATGACGGGACGCACGGTGGCGCAAGTGGAAGTGCCAACGCAGCGGCGGCATCGACGGCAAGTGCCAGCACCAAGCAAAAACAACAACAGCAGCAGCAGCAGTGGACTGGAACCGGCCCTGGAAGCGAGTCGCAACCAGGCCTCACGGGCCCACCTTCATCTTCCACCGGCCCCGCATCGTCCACGACCCCTAACCAAGGCCCCGGCCAGCAGCCACTGGACAACTATGTCCCCTCGATCGTCTTTGACCCCTTTGGCGTGCCGGTGTCTTCTCAGGCGCTCCAAGATCCCATGATCTCAGGAAGCGTCAACCCCACCATGCCCACCCCTTACGACCCAAACGCTGTCAACAACTTTGTCGCCGCCAAGACCTCGCCGGTGGCAACAAAGGGCCAGGATCTGTTGTACCGGTTCGTGCAAAGCAGGCAGTTCCGCCACACAACAACAAACTGACACTTTTGCAGTGATTCCGAGGGACAGACAAAGTGGCTTGGACCGTCAAGGTGAGTCGTCTTTGCCCTCGACCGTCCGCTATTACAGCACATACTCACGATGCAGTGGCATGCCCCTCCTCGACCGCCTCAAGGTCAACGGCACGTGGAATGCGCCACTAGAGGGCAACGGCAACGGTCTCTCGGACGAATGGATGTCACTATCAAACGCTATCGGCGTTGATATCGACAACTCGCGTGCGATGGAGGGCTTCAACCCCACAATGGACCCGTCGGCCGCCATGTCGCCGTCGAGTGCTCACGACGATTACCTCTGGGAGCGCGTGACCAGCGTCATTCCGCCAGACCTTATCGACAGCTTGGTGCGGTCCTACTTCACCATCAGCCACCTCCTGTGGCCCATCCTCCACGCCCCGACGTTTATGCAAAACTACGTCAGCGCCGAACACCGCAAGAACCCGTCGTTTGTTTCCCTCATCCTTTCGGTCTGTTCCCTCTCGTCGCGGTACTGTCCCGACCAGCGCCTCCGACAACAAACATCGACGGGTAGCATCCTCGCACTCGACGTTGTCGCGTTGGCCAAGGAGGTGATTGGTCAGGCGTCGACAGAGCGCGCCGACTTGTGGCTCGTCCAGGCCTTGTTCAACCTCTCGGTCGTACAAGAAGGCCATGCGCGGACCAACCAGCTGTGGAACTTCCTCAACCAAGCTGTCAGCATTGCCATGGACATGGGACTCCACCGGAAGAAGGACGAGTACGGCTTTACTGCGTGAGCATTGTGCAAACACCTAGCCGGCACTTGCTGACAAACCTCAGTGTCGAGCTTGAAGAGCATAAGCGAACTCTGTGGGCACTATACTGCCAGACTGTGCAGGCAAGTTGCTCGTATGGCCGCCCGTCGATGCTGCGCCTCGCCGACATTGAGCTCGACGAGCCCGCGGCAGTGGACGATGTCTACATTTCGGTTGACCAGGGTATTGGAACGCAACCGACTGATCGACCATCGGTCATGGCAGGCTTTGTGGCTGGTGTGCGACTGCACATGATTTTGGAGCGCACAATACGCCGAGTCAACCACATCTTCCGCCATCCAGAGGAAGTCAACCCCGCAAAGCCATCGTTTATCGACTTGGTCTCTGCGATTGCTCCACGCAAGTTCCGCGTCGAGGACGAGCTCGAGCTCTTGCCACACGTCACTGATGGACTCGTTGGTGACTGGTCGTTTTCGCCCTCGACCGTGTCCGACTCTGACAGCGTCCGCTTCTTCCAAAGGACACGTGTCTTTACACTACAGCAGTTTATCCGTCTACTATCTGCGCGTCACCGCTTCACACAGATTCTCGGCGCAGAGTCTGGATCCATCGGCACTGTCGACGAGCAGGCCGTGCTGCAGCAGGTGACTCAGTCGGCATTGGGCATTATCGGCACATACAGCATTATCGATACACAGGGTCGTCTCGACTTTTTCGGTGCACATGCGGTGAGCCGATACAGAACCTGGCATGTTGACCGGTCGCTGACTAGCAGATCACCCAGCTCTTGCAAGCGGGTGCCGGTCTCATCGGTGTCGTGCTGCACGTTCGCTCTGCAGCTACACCCGGTAGCGAGAATGTTCTGCAGGTAGCTCTACAGGGACTGTGTGCGAGCATTCTCGTGCTCTGCAAGCTTGGCACAAGAGTGAGTTGTTCGGCCACGATGTCAACTGACAACAGCGTCCTGCCGGTAACCGTTCCGCCGAGCTCCTCATCGAATTCTCCCGCGCATGCCGCATCGCGATTCCGGGTCTCCCTGGTGACGCACCAACAGGGGCGCCGGGCACCGTCGAGGTGCCGATGCTCCGCGCCCTCCCACGACGCTCAAACTCGATTGCCGGGCCAAAGCCCGACCTCACACAAGCGCAGTTTGACGAGTGGCTCGGCATTGCGCTCCAGGGCGTGGGAGGCGCGGGCGACGTGTGGATGCCAACACCAGAGCAGCCGTTCACCCCCGATCAGGGGTCGACGTTTATGTAACCGGCGCGAGTTGGTGGACGTTTGCGCACGCGAGCGGGCGCGCCGTTTTGCGCAAACTTTGGCGCCCATGTGGCCAGTCTCCCGGGCTACGCGCCGTCGCCCATCATACGGAGCAGAGCAGACGGATCAGAAGTGACACGGGGTATTCCTGGATGGGACTTTGTACTGCACGCTCTACATAGTGGCTATCGACCTTTGGGATGTTACATTGTATGGTTTTGAAGACGCGAGAGCGTCGGGCGCGTGGCGATTGGTATTGTCGCGAGCAACCAGTTGCGATAAAGTGGAGCCACCATGCCGCCGCTCGGTAAGGTGTATGGATTTTGCTCACCCCAGCATGTAATAATGTGTCAATTCCGGTCGAACCAGAACCAATGAGTCATGTAAGCCCTAACGCTACGTGACGAGGAGGTATGGCTGTCCACAAAACTCCACCGCCCATTGTTGAGTCCTCGGTCTGTCTTCTGGGGATGGGTGTACGCACCAACTTGTAGTGGACCAGGCTCGTGGACCCGGACCGCAAGCTCGCCCGAGTCAATACACGCAGTTATTAAGCAGACCCTGTTCCCGAAGAAAGCCAGGTTCGGTTGGCCATTGTCACGAGCGGACTGACGGTTTCTCCACCACCAAGGGCACCGATCGCGTCCATCCGTAGCCTACCGCCCCAGCTCTGACCACTGGCAAACATCTTGCACCCGTCTTCAGTCTGACCCGCATGACTCCTCGTTGGCTCAATGACAACCATTGACATCCTCCACCCCATTCTGCACAATACCTCGCCGGACACACCTACTTGACATCCGTCCCCTGCATCCCCGACGTATCCACACCAGGCACACTGCCCTGCGGCGGCGGCGCGCAAAACTGCTCCACCACCGTGCGCTCGGGATCCCACACGCCCGCGGTCCAGTACACGTCGGCCTTTACGCGGCGCCACGCGTCGTCGAGCGTGGGGTAGCGCAGGAGCAGGACCGAGCCGGCCATGGGCTCGACGCCGGCGGGGAGGAGGGCCATGTCGGCGGGTGAGAGGGGGGAGGTGGGTTGGGGGAGGATGCCACGGCCGAATTCTGGGTGTTAGAGGGGGTTGGGGTGTGGGGGTTGCGGTTTGGGGGGGGGGGGGGGGTTTGCAGGGAGAGGCTGGGGTAGGCGTAGAGAGGTGCAAGGGGGGCAGAGAGGGACAAGGTCACGATAGGTCCTCGTCAAGACGGCGGGTGCTGGCCCGCGCACCTGTACACATGGATGACCACGCCCGCTGCACCTCGGCCTGCATCTAACTACACCCGAATCTGTTACCAAAGCCCCGGCCAAGCCTGCATCCAAAGTCTCGCCGTGGGACGAGGACGACCGGTTTGGGCAGCGGCGGGCTCGGGGGCACGCACTCGCCCAGCCGAGGACGACGGCGACAGCAACAAGGGCTAGAACGGCAAGCAACGACGAGCCGCCTATGGCCCTATCCAGCCCAGTGCTTTAGACCATGGTACAGCCGAGTGCAGAATACCACAGCCTCCGGCGCGCGCAAACCCCACGGCGCCCCTCGGAAGCCGAACGAGATGAACACGAGGTGAGGCCAGATGGGGAACACCCGCTCCACCTTATTCTCCTCTTACCTCAACCCCTTACTCTCCCAGACGCACTAGCTCGCCGTTTGACCCAGAACTATTCATGATGGCGGACATGACTCACCAGCATTCCCCTCGGCCAAGGTCTCCTGGTACTCGCGAAAGTGCTGCGCGCGCACGCTCAGGCGCTTGGCGAGCACGCCTGGCCCGGAGCGGTCGGGGCAGTAGGCGAGGAAGAGGGCGAGTTTGGATTTGGACGCGGACATTGGGGATGTGGGTTGTAATAGTGGGTCGAGGAGGGGGGTGGGGGCTGTTCGACGGAAGTGGGGAGGGAGGGGAATATGTACCTGGTTACCCCAGGTGGGGTAGGGGGCGCGGTGACGTTGGGAGCCGGTCCGGGCCGGTCAGAGCCGATGGCCGACCTCGGCATTTGGCAGCCGAGAGCAACCGCCCACTGCCAGTTGAGAGTGAACGCACACACAGCAACAAATGCGGAATGATACAAAGGATCGAGACAATCTCCTGTAAGAGCGGTTGACGCGCCGGCGGACACCTCTTGGGCCATGATTGCCCTCTGTTAACATCTAGATCGTACATGCTTTGGCGTGTAGCCACTCTTGCTTCTAACGGTGTGCCGGTCGTCGGCCCGCCTGACGAGCCGACATTGCTGACGCGTCATGATACACTGCGCCATGCGCGCCATTGCCCATAAACAGTCGCTGCATTCTACTCTTCTCGGGATGCCTTGGGGCTGGGGTTCTCGCCGCCTCCGGCACCAGCGGGTACCGATGGTTCGGATCGGCCTGTCGTCTTGGCGGGGACGGAGTCGACCGCTGTAGCGCCCGTCCGTTCGGCGGAGACGTTTCTCGATGAGCCTGTTGTTGTCTCGCCGGAGTCGCTGGGGGTGGTGTCCGCGGGGGCCGTGGCCAGATCGACTCGTGCGGCTCTGTCCGCGTGCTCCGTGGAACCCACTGTGTCGGTTGCGGCGGTGGTGCCTGGTCCTGTGCCCGTCGCTGCAGAGTCGGCTCCCGCGCTATCGGCTCGCGCATCGTCCGCGCTAGCTGGACCGGTGTGCGCTGCTGTTGCCGCGCTGTCCCCGGCGGCTGCGGCCAGATCGATGCGTGCGGCTCCGTCCGTGTGCTCCGCGACAGGTCGGGTGCCGTGGCCATCTGCCGTGTCTGCTGGGCCGGGGCGGTCTGCGGGTGCATCCCTGGAAGCCCTATCGGGTGCGCGTCCATCCCCGCCGGGTGCGGGTAAATCATCACCGTCGGGCTCGGCGGACGTTCGTCGCGCCTTGGCTGGCGGGGGTCCAATCGTCGGAGAAGTCGCTTTGGAAGTTTCGGCCTGGGCTGTTGGGATTCAGTCACACCCGCCAAAAGGCGCAACAATACACGCGCACACTCACCTCTGCCTGCCGGGCGCGCTTGTTGTTGACCACGCCCTCGACATCGCCGCCCGTGTACACCATGGCATCGTCAAAGTCGGACAGCGGGATGCTGTACGTGACAGTCTGGATTTGGCCCCGTTCGAACGCAAGGTCGGCATCCCAACGCCCCAGCTCTGGCCCCAGGATTGGGGTCAGATCGGGGTCGAATGCCCATGTATCTGATCCAGTAGGGCAACCTAGGTCGATACCGCGGAGACAAAAGTCTTCAATCTCGTCGTAACGGCCGAACAGCGTCTGGTCGACGTTGGGATTGGCGCTCAACACGGTCCTCTTTGCCTTGTGGTTAGCTCGCACAAGTTAGGCGGTACGTACTGATTCATAAGCCATACGGACAAACCGCGGAAGCGAGGCCTTCCACTCCCTGTGAGTTTCGAACACGTCGCCGGTCTGTCCATCACGCCAAGCCTCTCGTCTGCACGGGTAGTCAGCAGTCGAAGGTTGCGCCAGACGTACAATGCATTTGCCTTGTCATAGACAGCAAGCTTGAAGCACGTGGGATCAATGTCTTTCCAGCTGCCACCGGGGACAAGAGCAGCAGCAAAGGCTCGGCTGGCTTCGCGACCGGCCCATAGGACTCGGGAATCGTCTAGTCGATCGCCGTAAGGGGGTGGACCGTACTCCCATTCTCCCCAGTCAGTGCGGGGAAAAGATGTGTCGAGGTCGACATGGACAGGGGCTGGTGGTGGGAGTCTGAACATTGGCTTGAGAGTGAAGGAGTGACTGGTGTAGCGATTTATGGTTGCTATAGTTATATACTGCAGTATCGTCCCAATGCTCAAAGGGTCGGGGGAGAGGCAGACATGGAACGCGAGTGATGGGAGGAGTGGGAGATTGAGAGGTGGAGGATGCAAGGATGGCTGGATGGCTGGATGGCTGGATGCCGAGATGAGGGCATGGCGATGCGGTTTAGCGTAGCGCTTAAAATACAGTTACAGTGGTGTGGTGTGGCCAGACACCCAGCTGCACCCAGGCACATTGCGCTGAGCCGCTGCACTGCAACATGAAACTCACTCACCTCCTAACATCGCACTGCATGCACTGCATTGACGCACTGCGGTACTACTACTAGTGTACTAGATTGCATGTGTGACATATGACTGCACTGCCATCACCCTACTGCTGTGCTGGGCAGTACAGTTCAATACTACCGAGTACTACACGGCACCAGACGCGTACAGCATCACAGGCGGGCTACCACAAGCAGTGTGAGGTAAGCCTTCCCCGGTCAGCACAGCGACACAGCACGTTTCATATTGCTGTTCAAGGGAGCACCATCATGCACTGCCACAGGCCTTGACCCCTGCACGAGTTGGGAAACCAAGGCCACCAGTCGTGTTCCGCGCATGGCGAGGACGTGTTCCATTCAGTATGGTGGATTGACAACCCCCGGCAATACTCTGCTCCTTATATATACGTCCTCTCTTCAACGTCTCATTCAGACCTTATCATCTACAATGGTTGTCTTGGTACGTTGTTGTCTCTGCTGAGCTGATCATATAGTGGTCCTCGATTCTTGAGCGCTTTCGGCAGAAGAAAGTCAAGTGGCCAAAGGAAGTGGATGCGCCAACGTACAAGAGCATCAAGCCGGTTGTCACTCATGTAATGGAGGGACGGGCGATCTGTCTTCGGACTTTTGCTCAGGAAAAGATTGCTCCACGGCTGAATACTCTTTCCAACTACGTTGACGCCGACCCCGACGGCGCGCCTGCGGCACTCGGGGAACTAGCCGCCTATCTCGACAGAGAACAGAAGCCTTCTCGATTGACAGCCGAGGCGTCATTGGGGACGTGGATCGATGGAAATCTTGCCGTATTCTTCGACGCGCTCATGAAGGCACGGCCATTCCGTCTCCCGCGCCCTTGGGATACACCCTCGTTTAGCCCCGAGTATGGCTTCAAATACAACAACAATACCAAGCACGCGTACACCGACCGCAACCTTTCCGCTCGCTTTGTCGACGACAATGACAATATCGCGTATGAGAAGCTTCTTTCCTTCATGGAAATGAAACGATACTACGTCGCTCCAGATGATGTCTTTGACGAGCTGGATAAGTGGACAACAATTGTCGATGCTGAGCTCAAAGGACGCGACATGGAGATCAGCCACGTCGTCAAGGGCACGCGCCAGGTGTTCAACCTCACCAGGGCTCAGGTGACCATGTTCACCCTGGTCATCGAGGTCACCGCCTACTGCATGACGACTGGATGTCCATTCGGTATCGTCACCAACGGCAATCGCTTCATCATCGTCGCCGTCCCCACGGCTCTCAAGGGCCTTTGTCAGCCACCTGCACAAGGGGCACAGGCCGCGACCAATGTCTTCTTTTCCAAATCATTCGGTCCCTCCTCCCCTCTTTCACACACCTGCTCGCTCCTGCAAGCCATGTCGGCAATCGCGCTCGCACACATCCATGAGCGGGGCAAGCTGTACCGCAACCCCGACAGGTTCAACCAATCGGTGAGTCTCCTTCGCAACCTTCCTTGCTGACCATTCCAGCTCTTCGACTCTTGCCCAACACTGTCGGGACCCAAGGTCTCGCAGCACCACTAAGCCTTGGGGCGGCATGTCCGGGCCGCCGACGGAGAATTCAGGCAACCTTCGACGGCATTGCGTATTGGGCTGCTCAAGATACCACAGGAGCTAGAAGCAAGCATTGTAGACGTGTATGTAGCGAATGATAGCCACTTTCTCTTCACCGTGGCTGTGAAGTCGCCGACATGCGCCCCATCTGTGGTTCGTGTTCGGACTTTGACTTTGCGTGCTCGTGCCCGCTTTAGGTGTCTGTTCGAGGGATCGGGAAACTGGATAGGGAAAGAACAGATGATGAATGCTGTTGGGCGCGTCGATCGACACGAGTCGGGGTCCGAAAGTCGTGGTGCAGCGAATGGCCGAAAGGGCTATCAGATAACGGGTGTCCGAAAATGGCGTCGGTGGCTTACCGTACCAGATCTCACCACATTTGCTTTGTCCTACTCGTCCAACGCTTCGAGCCTGCTAGCAGGCTGGGGAATCGTCCGCATGCATCTGACCTTTACCTGGGTGGACAGGGATAGATTGCGTGGATCCGGAGCCGATGCTACGCTGACACCAAAGCCGATTTCGTCGGTATGGTGACCAGTAAAGGGTCAAACGTTCACTCAAGGGAAAAAGAAGAGTCCATGGAAGCATGTCCAAGCCACGCAGAGGCGCCTCCAATTGCAGCATGCAGCTGGAACGATCAGCAGACCACTGCAGAACATTGCGGCAGTTGTTCGGCCGAGGTGTACAAAACCATCCTCGTGACCTGGGCACAACGAAATTTCATCACCATTCGTCAGCCGCTGCGGATGACGTTTGTGGCCAAGACGATGGAATTACCCGGACTTTGCTGCAAGAGAACAGGTATAAAGAGGAGTAGGGGGTTTGGGACGTCTTTTCTGCAAACATTTGCATCCTCACTCGAACATGAAGTTCCTCGCGCTTCTCTCCGTCGCTACCATCGTCGGCAACTATGCGGTCTCCGCCAGCCCGGTCCGTCGGGGCAACGACGGCCACGACAACGGCAAGACCGGTGGAGACCGTGGGGGTGGGAGCGGTCGCGGCGGCAAGGGCGACCACGGCAAGCCAGGCCTCGACGACGACACGTGCGCGACGCCCGTCAACGAGCTGCACCAATACTCTGTGATTGCGGCGCTGACCGAGGGTGTCGCCGCGGGGGGCACGCTGATCAAGAATGTGCTCACGCACGGCGACCTGGGGCTGGGCACATTCGGGAGCCTGGTGGGCGAGATGATTGTGGTCGACGGCGTCGTCTACCACGCCTTTGCCAACAAGTCGGTCGTGGTCGCCGACCCCGAGACGGTCCAGACGCCGTTTGCGGCCGTCACTCGCTTCCAGGCCGAGGAAGAGACGCGTGCGTCGATTAGCAACTTTTCCGACTTTACCGCCCAGCTCCCCACGTGGTTTGGCAACACGAGCGTCACAAACCACTTTGTCTCGTACCGCCTCGACGGGACGTTTACGCTCCGCATCCGCGCGCCCGGAGGACAAGAGTACCCCCTCGAGTCACTCGCCAACGTCACCGCCCGCCAGACCGAGTGGGAGTATGAAAACCTCCAAGGCACCATGGTCGGCTTCCGCGGGCCCCAGTATGCCGCCAACATCAACGCCGCTGGCGACCACCTCCACTTTATCACCACGGACCGCTCGATTGGCGGGCACGTCCTCGAGTTCAACTCGGTCGGCGAGGTCGACGTCAAGCTCGCAAAGATGACGACCTATACCGTCGAGGTCCCGTCCGGTGGCGAGTTTGACCAGGTCACGATGGCCTAGGCGGCCGATGGGTGATGGGGGCTACGTAGGAGAATGGGCGTGGTCGTCAACGGATCTGACGTGAGGGTGGGGTTGGTAGTTGGTAGTCCATAAAAGGTGAGCTGGGTGAACAACTGAGCCAGTGGTAGTTAGGGGGCATGTCATTAATACGGCCTGGACGAGGGTGCCGAGGCTCGGGCTCATGGGATGATTTCGCCGGCGCCGCAAGCTTCCTGGCTCGTAACGTAGCAGTCGAGTTTTCCCATTACAGCCGTACAGCCGTGTCGTGCTTTGTCTGGTGGGATGGCCTAGGAAGAGATGGAATAACGAGGTTGGAGCAGCGACAGACAGTCAGTCTCAACGCCAGTAGATCAAGAGTGTTAAAGTGGCAGTGGGGGAGCTAGAGAGAGGTGAGGAGAGTTGGGTCCGCAACGACAATATTTTATATGATGAAGATGCTTGGCATTCGAGTGTGGCCCCCTGGTCAAACTCCACTTTATCGTTTCCAGGCTATGAAGTAGTGTCATTAAGGGGGTTTCAGAGGTTTCTGACCCAAGAGCGCTGGTGCAATCGAAATGCAATCGAACACTGCCGAGTCAAAAAGCCGACCGGTTGCATCTGGTAACTTGAACCCCTGGAGTTCTCCCAGGACATACCACGGATAAGATCGGTCGCCATCAGGTGCTGACCATTGCATACCTGGTCATCACGACCACGACATTGGCCGCTGGCCCCAGGGGGTGGAAGCATGGACATTCCATTCCGGCGGCATCGTGTCGGACATCGCCGACTACCGAGTGGGGCCTGAACCAAACGCAAGTGGTCAGTCACATGCTTCATTCCCCACGTCCCGGGCGCCGCCGGTGCCCCTGCTGCACACGCACGTACTGTGGGGCCGATTCCCAGCTGGATTTCGGCGTTGCAGTCTCCGTCAGCGCGTCCAAGTGCTCATGTCATGCGTGCAGACACAAGAACACGAGCAACACGGCTGTGAAATGTTAGCCGGCTGGTTGGTCGGTCCGTGCCAGCGCGTTATTAATCTCCCAGCTCCTGCTGGTGGCATGGCCACTCCCTTAGCCTGATTGTCTACTGAACCACCATGTCTGCTGCACCTGCACCACTCAAGTCGCTCTCTCGGGAGGAAGTCGCAAAGGTATGTCTCGCGGGGGTTTGGACAGGGCATCCTGTTGCTCCCCCTGGTCACCACTCACGCCCCAGCATAACAAGGAGGGCGACCTGTGGATCATTGTGGATACGATCGTGTATGACCTGACCAAGTTTGCCCGGCTGCACCCTGGCGGCGCGACAGTGCTCGAGGACGAGGATGTTGGTGAGTGAGCGAGCCTGTCCGTTGCTCCTTGAGCGCCTTGGAGGGGTGGGACACTTGCAACGAGCATGACGCCTCCCGAACCACCACGCACGAAAGGCCACCTAACGCGCAGCTGGCAAGGACGCGACGACGGTCTTTTACGGGCTGCACCGCTCCGAAGTGCTGCAGCGTCCGCAGTACCAGCGCCTGCGCATCGGGCGCATCGGCGGCGAAGAACCGCGCATCCGCGTGCCCCAGCCGGGCCAGCTCTCGCGCGTGCCCTATGCCGAGCCGACGTGGCTCACGCCCGTGTTCAACTACCGCTCGCCATACTACCGCGACTCGCACCGCAAGCTCCAGGCCGCGATGCGCGTGTTTGTCGACGAGGTCGTGTTCCCGGACGCCCAGGCGTGCGAGGTCTCGGGCAAAGAGGCGTCAAAGGAAGTGCAGCGCCAGATGGCGGAGCGAAAGGTCAACCACATGCGCGTGGGGCCCGGGAAACACTTGAAGGGGGTCGAGTTGATGGGGGGTGTCATGGGCGACGAGTATGATGCGTTCCAGTGAGTACTGGGGGAACTGGTGGGGCCTAGAAGGGCGTACAGAAGGGCATGCCAGGCATGTACCCAAGCTGTGTGGCCACGACCCATCCAACGTGTGGTGCGCCGGGCCGGAATTGCCTTGCAGTGGCTCAATGTTTCATTACAGCAGCGCTGTAGACATACTGGCAATTACACAGCTAACTCGCAGCGAGCTCATCGTCACGCAAGAGCTGGCACGCGTCGCAGCACGCGGCTACGCCTCGGGTCTGGTCAGCGGCGTCTTCCTCGGCCTCCCCCCAGTGTACGTACACGAAGCATTATGGTAGAAACCGCGTTGGGCCGAGACACTAACTCTACAGGATGAACTTTGGCAAAGAACCGCTCCGCTCACGGGTCATGGACGAGGTCCTCACGGGCAAGCGGGTCATGTGCCTCGCGATCACCGAGGCGTTTGCGGGGTCCGACGTGGCGGGGATGAAGACGCGCGCGACAAAGAGCGCCGACGGCAAGGAGTGGGTGCTCAAGGGGACGAAGAAGTGGATCACGGCGGGACAGTGGGCCGACTACTTTCTCGTCGCTGCGAGGACGTACGGGGGTGAGGGCAAGGACGGCGCCGTGTCGTGTTTCCTCGTCCCGCGCACCGAGGGGTTATCGACCAAGATTATCAAGACGTCCTACTCGTCGTCGGCGGGCACGTCGTATGTGACGTTTGACAATGTGCACATCCCGGCCGACCACATGATTGGGCCCGAGGGCCGGGGCCTGTACATTATCTTTTCAAACTTCAACCACGAGCGGTGGTACATGTGCTGCGTGGCGGCGCAGAATGCGCGCGACATTATCCGCGAGTGCATCCAGTGGAGCGCGCAGCGGTACGTGTTTGGCAAACCCCTACTTGCGCAGCCCGTCATTCGCCAAAAGCTCGCCTTCATGATCTCAAAGGCCGAAGCGCTCCAGGCATGGCTCGAAAACATCACGTTCCAGATGTGCAACATGTCCTACGAGGAGCAGGCAAAGGCCCTCGCGGGGCCCATCTCGTTTCTCAAAATGCAGTCGACACACTTTCTCGGCGAAATCACAGACGAGGCCGTGCAGATCTTTGGCGGCCGCGGGCTCACACAGTCGGGCATGGGCAAGTATATCGAGCACTTCCAGCGCACGCGCAAGTTTGACGCCGTCCTCGGCGGTGCAGAAGAGGTGCTTGGAGATCTCGGCGTCCGACAGCTGTGAGTATTTGTGAGGGCTGTGGATAAAGTAACTGCGGGTGGCAACGCTGGGATGGGGAAGCTGACAAGAACCACAGCATGCGCTATATTCCCGAGGACGAGAAGCTCTAATGTGCGGACCAGTTGCCGGCTCCAATGCAGGGAGCGTCCACGGGAACGACGAAGAGCAGCACGGAGGGGCAGCAGATGGCGTCGCAGCTTAGATGCTGGTAGTGTGGATGTGTGTTATACCGGTGGCCGTACAGGATCGTATGATGATGTAGACACATGATTCAGCGCGTATTTCAACAGCAAGCAGCGCTGGTCAGGGTGGGTGCTCGAGAAATGAAGCTCCACCACAAGGCATATGACATGAAGGATATTGTCTGTGTCAGGTGCAGCTAAGTCACTTGAGTTCCATCTCTTGAACGTCTCCACGCATAGGCATCCGCTGCAGTCGTGCTCTCCACGCCAGCTAGGTACGCAAACCCACTACCACGCCACGACCCTACGGCGTCGTTCCCACACTCCTTACACTCCACTCCCCAACCGAAAGCCGCACAACCTCGCCCTCCTTCCACCCCATCTCGTCGGGGAGGCTCGGGAGACACGCCGTATCCCCGACCTCGTGCACCCTCTTCCAGCCACCCTCGTACTCATCACGATACCCCACAAACTCGTCCCCGTTCGCAGCGAGACCGAGCGCGCGTTTCCCCAGGCGGCCGAGGAACGCGCGCCGCCCGTCCGTGCCCCACGGCCCATCGACACGTTCGAGCACACAGTACGGCGACGCAGCGGGGCAGGGAAAGCGGCGCCACACTTCCTCGTATGCCTCGACACGGCGCGTTTTGGGATTGTACATGCTGCCCGTCTCGAGGACGTCGCCGTTAGGGAGCACGGAAAAGGCGCCCTCGTCGCTTCCGGCCGGCGGGCGCGAGTCGATGAAGGGTGTCCATCGCAGGACGGGCTTTTCTGGGGTGTTAGAGGGGCCGTGGGCGTGCAACGTGGGTTGGCGGGCTTGTTCCGCTGCAGTGCGAAGCATGGGGACGTGTTGGTCGAACGGGGTGTGATAACGAGCTGCGCCCATATTGCAACGCGATGAGGGGTCGGGGTGAGGGCGTATGAGCTCGACGGGGTATGGTATATCATCAGGCGTCACGGACAGCAGTGGCCCCCGTCAATACCCAATACCCACCGCCAAGCGCCGCGCAGAGCACAGCTGAGGCGTCGCCAACAATCTACCCAAACCCAGACCTTTGCGATTCGTTATCCTCCCCCTCTCTCCTCCCCGCATCAACCAACCCACCCGTCCCCAGAACACCGAGAACTCACCAGGAGTCGACCCCTCACCCTCACTCACACCCCCCACAGTGGCCCACTCAATCCCGCCCCTGTCGGGGCCCTCGGTCCAGATCCGCAAGTCCAGACTACACCCGTTGATGGTGAGGACGAGTGTGTCCGTGTCCTCGAAGGCGGGGGCGCCGGACCACGCGATGGAGACGCGCGTCGAGGCGCGGACTGGAGCCATGGACATTGTCGTGAGGTGGATGGGGCGCTGGGTGGGGACGCGGGGTTGAGGATGGGTTGGAGGTGGCGCTTGGAAGTGGGGGTTGGAGGTGGGGATTGGAGGAGATAAAGATCACTGGAGACGTGATTGAGAGGAGTTATGAGCGATGGAGAGGGATGACCGATGTTGGACGAAGACGCGGAGGGGAGGTTTCGGGGAGGTGGTTTGGGGTGGATCCATGACGTCCAGGCACAGTGATCGGCGATCGCCGGTATGGGGGTTGGCCGCGGCCCGATACACACGCTGCACAGACACCACTCAGCCGAAGCTAGAAGCTGGCTACACAGCAGATATGATACAAACATATGCGAGCAAGAGCCTAGATGCGTATTGCACTGCGTGCCAGTGTCGATGCTCGGACAATACAATGGCAGCCTGCCCCAGCCTCATCGGCATCTCTCGCTGGGTAGTCTCCACCGTTGGCCGCTTGGGCGGCGTCGTTCAGAGCTTGTTGAGGCAGGTACACCCTTGCCATCGTTGGGAGAGGCAGAACCTGGCCCCTGATGTACTGTAGCCCGTGACATGATCGGATCTCTTCTCTGCGCAGGCGAGTGGCTCCGCTGGAGCGGTCTGTTGATCCCACACGACTCTACCTGATACGGATGGGTCAAGTCGTGAGACTGCCACATTATACTCGGGTGTGCACATAGCGCGTTTACAGGGCGGCTCACAGGAAATTCAGGATACAACGAGCAGGAAACATCCATGAGGACACTTGGTGGGCCACTGCATTGGTCCCAAGAGTGCCATTGCACAACGGCGCCTGGACCGAGCACAAAGTAGCAGTCTCGACTTTCTACGTGCGTGTAAGTACCATGATGACCAGCTCCCGTTATGCGTCCTCAGCCAGGCGACGTGGCATCCGCTTGGTAGATGGCTTGGTGAATGAAGCCACGTACAAAGGGTAGAGGGTATCGTGCTTCCGCTCGACAAGCGGGCCCTGGGGGACAGTGCGGATAGAGCGTACGGTACTGTCGGCCTTCTGGCACACGTTTTGAACACGTGTGATTGCGAGGTGGTCCCCTGGGCAGGGGATTGCGAGCCGTGAGCACCTGGGGATGGTGGTGCAATCGAAAGCCTAGGGAGGCATGGCTTCGGCGACGAGTTGGGTGATGGTGGGATGGTTCGAGGCTGGGATGTGTTGGCGTGTGCCTATCGTCATATTCGGCTCAGTTGGGGACAGCGTGCGTCGCATTCGCACGCCCTCTGGATGTAGCCTGGTTGCACTGAAGAGGGCGACAAGGATCCAGCATGATAGGAAATCTGTGGGCAATGATTTGAGCTGTGTAGGCCCCGGCCCTGTGGGAACGAACGTGAGAGACAGCGACGAGTAGGTATTAGTCGCTTCGGGCTGAAGTTACAGGCTGCTCAGTTCCGAGTCTTCGACCACATCCTGCCTAGGGCCCAGAATCAGAATGTCAGCAGGCACAACACCTGTTTCACGCAAAGGTTGAATGTCGCAGCAGATGACGAATGGGAAGAAGATGCCGCCTGCCGCGAGTCCACAAAAGTGAGCACGTGAGGGTCCGCTGGGAAGAGTCTCTAT
Organism: Pascua sp. PH4015B; assembly: GCA_025502685.1. Lineage (NCBI taxonomy): Eukaryota > Fungi > Basidiomycota > Tremellomycetes > Trichosporonales > Trichosporonaceae > Pascua > Pascua sp. PH4015B. Next base: position 509,703 of record JAMFRD010000016.1, read on the forward strand.
GCACGTCCGTTGCATAATCTGGCGTGCTCGTGTCTACTCGCTCTCCACGGCTGCTCCCTACTCGATCACACCTCATGCCTGGACAGGCTGGACGAGGGTGATGTTGTCTCCCTTCAGAAGAATGCGTCCTGGAATGTCAGCTTGAGCAATGGTGTTGACGGCATCGACAGGAAGTCTCGTCTGACTGGCGGCGAATTGGCCCGTCAAGACCATCTCTGGCTGTACAAGATGATCGGCGGGTGCGTCTCCGTAGCGTCCCGACAGAATGGACAGCACGACCCGTCGGCTGCTGTCCATCTGCCAGCCATCCTTTCGGCATTCACCACGCTTTCTCGAAACACGCCCAACCAACACTTACCCAATGACCGAGGGGCACGGGTCTCCTTGCCTGGCTTGGCCGAGCAGTCGTACACCTCCTCCGCCTCGTCGAGAACAACGTTCATAAACTCGTCGAAACCCTGTCATGTCAGCTAGCACGAGGAGGCTCTCCAAGCTGACGCACAATGATGAACGCATCCAGCCGGAACTCGTTGTTGTCATACAGCCAAATCGAGACGCGCTGGTGCTGTTGGTGGATAGGTGAGTACACGGCACAAGAGAAGCGAGATGAAAAACCAGGGCGCAGGGAGACGCAGTGTCGAGGAAGGAGGTGGTCAGCAGAGTCTTCGCGCAATGTCGTCGGCTCGTCGTGTTCACGCGCGTCGTCTGCTCACTTTTTGGAGAAAGGAGAAGAGAATGTTGATGGGCTGAACGCATTAGCATTTGCCACACACATGCTGGTCCCACAATGCATGCGCGCATTGTTACTCACCTGAACCATCACCTTGCGGCCACCCATGATGACTAGTTTTGTGTTTTCCCTCTAAAGTTGCCGCCAGGCGTCTAAGTCTCGTGGGTTTCGGTGCTCGGTGCACGTCGGTGTTCGCGGGCTGTCGATCGCTCGCGGTTCGTGTAGAATGGTCTGCTCGGGAATCGGGCAGATGATGCGGCGGGGATTGAGGAGATGGATGGAGAAGGTGTGGGTGACTGGCTTTGTTGTTCGAGTTCGAGGTGGTTGATAGTGAACAGGCGCAGGGCGTCACGCCTCACGGGATAAAAAGTGAGAAATTGACAAAGGTTAATTCCACGTGGCTCATATTCAAAATGTCATTAGAAATTCAAAGGAGAACTGGTAATGTGGCAGTTGTAATGTCTGTGTTGCCCCTCTCACCCAACATCTGATCGCAACTTGCAAGACTGCAAAAGGCATGCATGATACCCTTCTTGGCCTCTTGCCACTTGGGAATCATCTTGTAGTGGGAGGGGTTGGGCGAAGGCTGTGTTGGCGTTGGAGACCTGAGCAAGTTCCGAGGGTTGGCTGCTTCTCGGCTCTTGACTCCAGGAGGCGCCAGCAAAGCACTGACACATCTTGGCAGTCAGGTTGATTACATGCCCCTGCACATCTTCCGACACGGACCGAGGCCATGTCAAGGGTGCGTACGCCCCGAGGTCGCCGCAAACGTGCATGAATGTGCGTGCAGAATGGTTGAAAGACTGGTGGAAAGGAGACTTTGCAGAGAGAGTGTGTCTGTGCCCGGGGTTTCGCGGCGCCCCGGACGGTCACTTTTCGGGCCGCTGCCGCGTTCGGGCCAGCACAGTCGATCCCTTATCGAGTTGATTTCGACACGCGACTTTTCCTACAACAGCCACAGCCCACTCGTATCAACCCTCTCCTCCACTCCTCTTTCATTCTTCCATACCCAACCCACCATGCCCTCACCAGCAAAGACGTACAAAATCCACGTCCCGGCCACGACGGCCAACATCGGCCCGGGCTTTGACGTGTGCGGCATTGCGCTGTCGCTGTCGCTCGAGCTGCTTGTGACCGTCCCTTCGGACGGGTCTGGCGACCCGACGCCTGTGATCACGTACACTGGGCTGGACAGCGACGAGGTGCCTCTGTCGCCGTACAAGAACCTCCTGACGCGCGTGGCGCTGTACGTCATGCGCTCGAACGGCATCGACACGTTCCCGCCCGGAGTGAAGATCCACGCGCACAACGAGATTCCCTTTGGCCGCGGTCTCGGCTCGTCCGGCGCGGCAGTCATCGCCGGCGTCCTCCTCGGCGACCTGCTGGGTAACCTCAAGTCGCCCGTCTCGCGCCTCCTCGACTATGCGCTCATGGTCGAACGCCACCCGGACAACGTCACGGCCGCCCTCGTCGGCGGGTTTGTCGGCTCGTACCTCCGCGAACTCCCGCCCCAGGACCTCGAGGCCGCCTCGGTGCCCCTCGCAGAGGTCCTCCCCGAGTACCCCCCGGACGCGGGACCCAACTGGGGCCAGCACCCGCCCAAGGCTCCGTTCGGGATCGGACACTATGTCCGCTTCGGGTGGGCGCCAGAAATCAAGGCTATTGCCGTCATGCCCCGCTTCGAGCTCGCTACTGCCAAGGCCCGCGGTGTGCTCCCTGACACGTACTCGCGGAAGGACATGGTGAGTACAGAATGACCGCGACTACGTATGGACACGGGGCCGTGGTTGGAAGCCACTACCGGGTTACCGGTTGCTTTCACAAAGAGTGACAACGAGAGGCGCGAGCACCGGCTTTCGAGTCGGTATCATGCGCGTATTCCGAATAAACTACCGGAGGCTGTCACCGATGGCGACAGTGCAGACGCACCGGCCTCTGGATAAGGACTGTGAACACGCCAATGCGGTCGCTGTCAGGATGGGTGCTCTTTCGTTGATGGACACGCAACGCGCACCACGCGCACGACTCCGAAACAATACAGTTCCGAGGAGAGTCCCGCTAACTTTGCAGGTGTTCAACCTCCAGCGCCTTGCCGTCCTTACCACTGCCCTCTCTCGCTCACCGCCCGACCCGGAGCTCATTTACGAGGCGATGAAGGATCGCCTGCACCAGCCCTACCGCGTCCCTCTTGTGAGTTGAACTGTGTAGTGCTCGGAGCAAGTCGAGGCGCACAAGGACTGAGTCGGGCGGGGAGGGCAGCCAGCGAATGGCAGCCAAGGCCGAAGAGCTGCAAAGTCTCTACGCCGTGTCACTAGCGTGATCACAACGACGGCTATGCTGCATCTGCAACGTCAACCTCCTCTCATGATGACTCCGCATCCACCACACTTACCCGCCCGTTCAACACTAACCCCCAGATCCCCGGTCTCCAGACCATCCTCTCCGAGCTCACATACACGTCCCACCCGGGCCTCCTCGGCATCTGCCTCTCAGGCGCGGGCCCCACGATCCTCGCCCTCGCGACCGACAACTTTGAGAAGATTGCAAAGGAGATTGAGCGGATATTCGCCACCGAAAACGTCCAGGTCGACTGGAAGGTGCTCGACATTGACACCAAGGGCAGCTGGGTAGAGGAGGTCGGCGCCGACGCGACCCTGCCTTAGCTGTGGTGACAGGGATGACCTGGCGGTGCGGGAGGGTAGGGAGAGGACAAATGGCGGGCCGCGCTGGTGGCAGGGATCTGGAGATAGAGGTCTAGATCTGAGGGATGCATGGGCACTAATTGCATCAGCCTGGAACGGATGTCGTTCAACAGTAGACCAGCTGTAGGACATGTCCGGTGCACGGCCAAATGAGGTGTGGAGTAATGAGACAGCGGAAGACGTCCAGCGAAGCCGCCTGCATCACAGCTCTTTCCCCTATGCCACTGACTTCCGCTCCTTGACCTGTCCTTCAGCGACTCGTGTTACTAGAATACCATCTCAGTGTCTCCCACTACACGTCTCTTGCACGTTGGTGCAGGTTACACGCACCCTCGTTGTCTTACCCCTCTCCGAACGACTCTAGCGGTTGCCTTCTCCGTCGTCCTCTGTGCCTGTCGTGCCTGAGCCCTTCAGCCGGAGGATTTGTAAGGTGGCGTTCAAGTCGACACACAGCTTGGAGGGATAGCTCAGTTGGGAGAGCGTACGACTGAAGTTCAACTTCGCATTCGTACGGTCCCTGGTTCGATCCCGGGTCACTCCAGCTTTTTTACCTCCCCACCCCTCCTTGACCTCGTGAGTATGAGTGCGTCATAGTTTTATTTACAGTGACTGTACCTCTTCCTAAAAAATTTTGAATTTTATATAGAATCTTAACATCATCAATATGTAAATTAATTCGAAATATTACTGTACCGGTACGGCCGTAGGAGCTCAATGTTCCCACATGGCTCATGCGTTGGGTAGCAAGTGTTGACGTGTTGACATGACGAGCGAAGAGCACTGGGTGAATTGCAGGAACACAAAGAGGGCGGAAGCAATTGTTGGGGAGCAAACCCCAGATGCAAGCGCACCATGAGCACGGTTCAGTATCGCATTAACATCCTACGACATTACCATAGTAGTAGCAAGCTACGAGCAATGTAGAAACCGCGGAAACAAGTGATTGTCAACCCCCGACACCCAAAGCCGACAGTTGCCGCTAGCCGGTGCATGCAGCGCGGTGCATATTCGGTGACCGGCCACCGGGTGACCGGTGTTGGCACCCGGACCGCCCGGCCCGGTCCATCAGACGTCCAACATCTATGTCCACACTCGCCTGCATATTATGTCGTGCATCGAAGTCATCTCAACTACACACAGTCACCATGGTTCTCCTCCAGCCCAACGCGTTCCTCCACAACCCCTACCGCACGCGCGAAGATGTGCAGCGCGGCCTCATCGGGCGTGAGTGAACGTCCCCCTTTAGATCTCCTCCAGCCCGCTGGTGCTGACGCCAGTCCTCGACCCGTTGGCCGCACACACCTCCCCCGGTGGCGCCCTCATTGATCTCTCGTCCACGGCGACACACTATGACACGCGTGCTGTCCAGTTCGAAGCATTCGCCCGGCCACTGTGGGGTCTCACGTCCCTGCTCGTTGGCGGGGGGACCTATGACGGAGCCCAGCGGTGGATCAGCGGCTTGGCAGCCGGGACCGACCCCGAGGGGCCCGAGTACTGGGAGGCATCGCGGGCCAAGGATCAGAGAATGGTCGAGATGAGTCCCATGAGCTTTGCGATTGTGCTCGCGCCCGAGGTGTTTTATGAGGGACAGAGCGAGAAGACCAAGAAGGATATTGCGGTGTTTTTGGATTCGTGCCAGAATCAGCCGATGCCTGATAGTGAGTGGTAGAGCACATGTCCGTAAGCCTCATTGAAGGTTTACTGGTGTAATGGCTCGCTAACATCAGCCAACTGGTTGTGGTTCCGCGTCTTCGCAAACCTCGCCCTCCGCACCATCGGTTCCCCCCTATTCAACCCAACACGGATGGCCGCCGACCTGGAGCGCCTCGACTCTTTCCAACTGACCCCACACCCTCCCGTGGGCAACGACAAGATCGGCTCAGCAGGCTGGAGCCGAGACGGCCCATCGGACGTCAAGCAGTTCGACTACTACAGCTCAAGCTTTGCGATCCAGTTTGCGCAGCTCGTGTACGCCAAGCTGAACGTGAAGGAGGACCCAGAGCGCTCGGAAAAGTACCGCCAGCGCGCGAAAGATTTCGTCAAGGATTTCATCTACTACTTTGATGATGAGGGTGAGTGTCTGTCGACGATTGATGGCGGACGGAGTTGTTGCAAGGGGAGAACCCTCAGCCTAGTCTGGAGTCAACCTACCGTTGAGGAGAGGGAGGGCTTGCTGCTAGTTGCCCTCCCACTTTGCATGTCCCGCTAACATCAGGCAATGGCATCCCCTACGGCCGCTCCATGGTCTACCGTTTCGCGATCATCTCGACCTTTTCAGCCATGGCGCTCTGCGATGTGGAGCCACCAGCACCGCTCGAGTGGGGACACATCAAGGGTATGGTGCTCCGTCACCTCCGCTCTTGGACTGATGATGCCGCCATTTTCCGCAACGACGGCACGCTGACGATCGGATACAAGGTGCGTACTCCCAACCCATGATAAAATCCACCTTGCTAACTCACTGCAGTACGAGAACTTTATGATGACGGAAAATTACAACGCGCCCGGCTCGCCCTACTGGTGTTGCAAGGCGTTTGCATGCCTCGGAGCGCCGGCTTCCCATCCCTTCTGGACGAGCGAAGAGCTTCCATGGCCGACCGACCTGTTCCCAACGCTCAAGGCGCTTCCTGACCCAGGGCAGATCATGGTCCGCTCCGGCGGACACGTGTTCATGCTCTCGTCGGGCCAAACACCTCACTATGCGATGCGCAACGGCCCCGCCAAGTACGCCAAATTCAGCTACTCGTCGACGTTTGGGTTCTGCTGCTCCACGGGGCCTTACGACCTCGAACAGCTGGCAGCCGATTCAATGCTGGCTGTCTGCGACGCGTCGCCCGTCGCTCCCGAAGTCGACGGAGAGTCGTGGCGTGTGCGTCGGATCGCGCATGATGCGCGCATCGTCGGACGAGGTACGAAGGACGTGCACCTTCGTTCGATCTGGAGACCGTGGCACGACGTCGAGGTCGAGACTTGGACGATCCCCCCCACTGCCGAGGCGCCAAATTACTACCTCCGGGTGCACCGCATCAAGACTGCGCGTTTGCTCAATACGGCTGAGGGGGGTTGGGCAACATACGGCCAGGGCGCCGACGGACGCGCCCTCGTCCAGGCCTTCTCGGGGGAGACTTCCGCCGGCGGGCTAGAGGGAGTCGGGGAAGCGCGCGCGACGACAAAGGCCGGCAGCGTCGGGGTCGTCGATATCCCCATCCAGCGTAGCGATAAGAGGCGGGGTAAGCTCGTCCAGTCCGACCCCAACTCGAATGTCATCTTTTCCCGCTCGGTGCTGCCCACCCTCATGGGTGAGATCCCCAAGGGGGAGACGTGGATCGCGACTGCTGTCTTTGGTGTGCCGTTCAAACAGGGTGGGGACGGTGAGGGGCGGTACGAGCAGGAGTGGAAGAGACTGCCCCGTGTACCCGACTATGTGTTTCAGTAGACTAGATTAGCTAGACGCGAGGTAGCTCGTGATGCATCGTAGGCAGTTTCTCCTTACGCTCCACAACCCCCGGGGTCGTCGTTGCAATAGAATCATGATGCGGCATTGGCATGCACAGCGACTTGTGTTGATGTTAGCGTAACCTACGGCCCCTTGGCGGCTAGAAGACTTTGGTTGAGACAGTATGATTTTACCTTGTGAAGAGCACACAGGCAACCGCAAGGGTGGAATAGTGAAGAGATAAGAGATGACTTGTTGGCAGGCACAAGGCATACTTGTGACCCCGAGCAAGATGCGCAGTGAACCAGTGAACGAAGTTGGTGCCTGGTGTCGAACTCTCGGTCTGTCACCTGGAAACGCGACCTGGAGGCCTTGTCGGACAGAGAGACACTCGGTCCAGATCCCCTGATTTAACCTTGATTCTGTACTCCCTCTCATGTGAACCTGTTCGCTTCTTGCTACAACAGCCTACACCATATGTGTACGACGGCTTGGACACACAAATATGCATTCCATCCACCACGACTTCGGACGTTACACAGTGACGAGGACCCAGTGGGAACCTTCAAGCTTAATCCCCAGATTGCACTTGGTCGCCGGTCGCCCGCCGCCGAAACCGAAAGCTCACGCCCATTACGTTGGCTGCTCCTGGTTTGCCCACTGCGACGGCTGCCCCTGGGCGGCCTCACGCTCTGCGCGCTCTCGGGCCATGTCGCGGTTCAGTTCCGCCTCCGCACGGAGCATCTCCATGTACGGGCGCTGCGCTTCGTCGCCCGTCGCTTCGAATGCCTGTTCGAGTGCCACTGCGCCCGGGTCGTCCGCGGTGGCCTCAAGCAACGCAGTGATCCGATCCGATATAATCAGTGGCAGGTCCCACCACTCGCCCGTCTCGCGGTCGATGGCAATCCATTGCGTTTCCGAGTTCGGATGGCGGTGCAGTGAGATTATGCGGAACTCGGTCCACGTCAGCGCGTGCAGGGCTTCCTCGGTCGTGATGGAGCCAACATATGTGCGCATGAAGTCGGAAGCGGTACCCATGAGGGGGAACTCGTGGTCGGTATCGTCGCTTGATGAGGATGCTGTTGAGGATGCTGAGCCTTCAGACATGATGAGAGGTTGGACGGATGAAGGTTAGGGGGGGAAGAGGGGAGAAGGGGAGCATTCTGGTGGGGTTTATACCAAAGCTCACAGCTCGTCAACTACCGCCGTAAGTGGTGTCGTCATCGAAAGACAATGCCACCATCTGCCTTACGACCACGCGTACTCATGAGTAGAGCAGCAGTAGTGCTACCCTTACTGTCATCGTCTGAACCGCATTACCGTAAGAACAGAACGAGGTACACGGGTAGCGCCAGTTCAGAGATAGGCAAACTGTATTTTGGCCAGGCACAGTGAGTATTGGCTGCCAAGCAACGCATGACCCAGCGTAGCGGATGGTGTCCCAAGTTTTCGTGGCAACCTCGACTGCCTGTCCGCAAATGCGAGTCCATACCGGCAAAGCTTTGGTCTAACCAAACTCCTCGCATGCTTTTCTGTCTAAGGTGACCAGTGACCAGTGTCATTTTAACCAACCCCTGCTGCACAGAACAGAAAGTGGGAACGTTTGCACCCCCCCCCCCCCCCTCTGCGGCCAACCTTCGACCACCTAGCCTGCGATGGGGATGGCACAACGGTGTCCATGTGCACCCTCCCATGCCGTACTATACAATGTACAGTACACTGTACTTTCAGTTGCAGACTTCTATATCAATGCTTTCAAAGTTCTGCACTGCGTGCTGATTACCGAAAGGTTCGGTCACAGTCAGTGCCTTGCCTTTCGGACGGTCCATTTATTGACAGGCACTACGGCCCCTTATGTAATGTAATGTCTGCACGTTGTCTGGACCAGAAGTCCAATCATCTGTATTGTCACGCAGGAGCCCATCCCCCCAACGAACACTTCCTACTCGCTACTTTTTTTTTTCTGGCAGCATGTCTACAACAGCGCTCGCAAAAACCATCTTTCACACCTGTACCAATGGACTCGTGAGCTGTGTGTCACTCAACATTGCGTAACCTCGTAACGATGCACTGTGCCAAGTTTGGAGTATTCCAGACCTCGAATAGGCCACTCGAGTCAACAAACACCCCCCCCCACCCCCTGCCTGGCCCTTGAACAGCATATAAGTAGCAGCAAAATTTTCTTTCACTCCCCTAGGGACCGTCCCCCACTCCCTCACCCACAAAAATCGCCCCAAACCTTTAACCCGGCACCATGCTTTACCTCGCTACCATCACCTTTGTCCTCCTCACTTCTTTGGTGTTGGCCACCATCTCGGCGTACCCCCCCGATAATATGGAAGTCGAAGTCGGCACCATCGCCACTGAGACTGAGCTGATGCGACTCAGCTTCGAGGAGTTCAGGATTACACAAATCTACGAGGATGAAAAAGGGGACTGGTTCGTCATTGACCTCGAATCAAAGGAGTTCTGGGCCATCGTCGGCCCTCTGAAGGCTGATCTCGCCGAGACCGTGGTCCTGTCGACTGGAGGAGCCCACCCCTCCCTCGCCGCCTGCCCTCAGCAGGATATCGAGGCCCTCTGGGAGGAAGCGATCGCCTATCGTGATGCTCTCCGTGCCGCACAAGCCGATGGGATGGCCGACTGCAACTCACGGACACGACGGAAGAAACGGAAATGTCCCGACACTTTGCCACTGCCAACTGTGATAGGCTGGTGAGTAAAGGTTGCCCCTTCGGCGTCCGTGGCGGGATTTTGGGCCGGTGCCGGTAGGCGTAGAGGACGGTGACAAAAGTGAGCTATTCATCTTCCCCTCTCCTTCAGGAGGATTATTGCTGACCGACTCAGTTTTGTTCTGGATCATAGACATAATACATGCTTCGCCTTCGATAGAACACATTCAATATATCATCAATAGAAATCTTCTACAATGTCAATAGAAACCATATGCTATATAGAGATGTAAGAAGGACAAGCCTTCAGACAAGGTGGGAGACAAGCTATGTTGCTAGGGTTACCAGGTGGTGGCTTGCCGTCATCACAAAGTGCAGGGACGGAGGATGCCAATCTGCAAGGACAAGGCTCTCCACAGCACGTACGGTCACAGGTGCTACTGCACCGAGGTGCACAGTGTACGGTTGACTTCTGAACGAACGTGAGTAGAGGGATCACAATATGAGGCATCCTGTTCCAGCAGCACGCAAAATGTGGCTGGGTGTGTTGCACAAAATAAACCCAGAGGCCGTTGAGTGGACGACGCAACTTCGCCACCAGGGTGCAACTTTTGCGGTCTACTTTGCAAAGCCATACCTCTGTCAATAAAATAGCATTATTCTTCCAAACACAATATGGTCTTCTAGTGCATGCTTTCAGACCTTACCACTCTTTTCATCTCCAGTGCATGCCTCTGGATGGAGCAATGGCGGGTGGCAAATTTGGAGGCAATGGGTGTAATTTACCTTTTCGGGCAAATTGCGGGGTTGAGACAGATGACAGACAAGTTTCCACAGCCTATTGTGAAACCCGCATTGGATGCATTGTGCTCCTTTCTTACTCAACCTTCAACAAGACATGGTATGATATAGGGTGGGAGCCTGGAGCATGATGGGCAACGGCGCAGGTGTAGTTATGGCAAAGACAAAGTGTCTGACTTTCGCGGTTTCCACCTGGCGGGTGTTCTGGGTGGTCAACTGCACCCTAAAACGAAAAATAGTCGTCTTTGGTGCGTACCGCTTTTGAAGGGAATATGACTATCATACGTTTACCATGGACTGCAAAGCTAACGCAGGCGTCCTCGACTACCCCCAAACGCGAACTTTCCACTTTGGTTTACGCACCATGCCCCCAGACGTATTTTCAATGGCCTGTAGTGTGTTTGGGTAGCATGTGACAAACTTCTATCCACTCATCGTATTCGCATGACACGGCACAAGGCGACCCCCTTCTACGGTCTATCCGCTATATTTTAGACCAACAAACCCCTCTCTTCTCACCCGACGCGCTCATAGGAACGATATGCGGCCGTCATCGCCACAAGCGCCGCCGTACACGTGGCCGCAACGAGGTAGAAAACAGTCCCTTCTCGGCGTGGATCACCTCCCGAGAGCCACTCTTGTAAGGGAAGAAACCCAGCACCGACGAGAAAGCTCGTGCTCCAATTGACCGCAAGGCCGAGGCTGCTGGCCGCTGCGCGTGCGGGGATTGGCACGACTTCGCCGAGTAGCACCCAAGGGACGGGGCCGAGACCGACGGAAAAGGCGGCGACGTACGTCCCCAGTCCCACTACGGCAGGGATGGAGAGCGAGTGGTTTATGGAGATGGCGAGGAGGACGGCAGCGAGGATCATGAGGGTCGTTGGGAAGAGGAGGATTGGTTTGGGCCCGAGGCGCTGGTGTGTGAGTTGGAGGAGTACAGAACATGCGCGGGGTGGACATTCTGGTAGCAGGAAAGGTCGTGGAAAGAAGCGGTAATGACATGCGAACAGTCCACGATGACTCACCTCGATGAGGAAAGCCGGTGCAATTGTGAGTGGAACCTTTGTCAGAATGACAATGAGCGCGACACCCTTGGCGCTCTGCGGGAATACTGGGGTGAGAATACGAGTGGTGAAGTACATGACTGTGGGGATCAGTAGTGGCCATTGGGAGCACAACTTACCTGCGGTGACACCACAGACTTGCTGCGCAAGCTGTGTGATGATGACAAGGACGACTGCGGTCAGCGCTGTCAAGACGACTCGCTCACATGCACGCCGCACACGCAGCTCCTTGCACTTGACGAGTTCGGGTATGGTGAGCGGCGTCGCTGTCGTGTGAGCGCAACCTCCAAAACCATGGCCGCAATGAGCTCACAATCAGCACCAAGTAATGGCGATTCTTCCCCTTCTCCGTCACCATCCACCATCTGGGCTGCGCGCTCCCGAACTACACCAGCAACAAGGCCACTCCACGCGAGCTGCAGCACGGCCACACCGGCCGCGACGAGGGGAACTCCTCGCCATACTGTTGGCCGTCCAAGCGGGAAGCTCAGCGCCTGGGCGACGACCACGCCAAGCACGATGGAGAGTTGGTTCAGAATACCGAGAGCCCGCGTAGCGTTTGCGGGCGCGAGTGTTCGGAGGACGAGGGGGACGGTTGTGGTTGCTAGGCCACAGCCGATACCGATGAGGAAGCTGGCCATTAGGTTTTGCAGGGTGGGAGATTGGTGGGCTGTGGGTTGAAGAGCGAACCATTCAGGAAAGCGCTGAAGAAATCACTCCCAACTGCTATCAGGTTTTACTCACCGCCCAACCGCCATGGTCATCATCTCATTTGCGCTCGCTACAGCCAATGACCCAAGAAGTACGGCCACTGCAGAGCGTCGCAGAATACCGACGCTCCCGTAACGTACACTCAGTGTGCGGGAGATAAGAGAGCCCGTGAGGCCACCCAGAGTCAGGACAGCGACGACAAAGCCGAACTGGGCAGGCTGGCCTGTCAGTGATCGTTGTATTGCAGGACTGATAACCCGGTGGGTTCACAAGTCCGAAGGCTGTCTCTGCCCATGGGACAGACACGGCTTTGCAATGGAGAGGCTGGTCGAGTCAGTACGGACACTCACCGTCATAGGAATGCAAGGCTTAAACCACCCAGCCGGTCCTTCACCACCGTTATCTGCTCCTACACCGCCGGCGGCACCACATGTCACGACCGACTGGATGCCGTTCAGGCCCGCGATGGCCAGTCCATACTGGAACGTGTGGAGCGCCGTCCATACCACGGCGGGAGCTGTCATTGTTGGTGTGGATGAGATGTGCCCCAGCGGTCAACGAGAGGAGTGAGGGAGATGTAGGCTTCGAGCATGTGTTGATCTCGAAAAGGTGATGGGAGACGTGGCAGCTGTAGAGGTGGGTTGATGCAATCGAGGTGTGAGAGCACGAGCGACCGGCCTCGGCCCGTCCGGTCCGGGGGCGTGATTGTGGGGTGGGGCGGGGATTCGGCGCCGGTGGCCGGAGACCGGCCACCTGAGAAGTGGAGGCACGTGACCTGCAACGATGAACGTTGTGCTACGGGACAGAGTGTGGGGGACAGGAAAGACTGGAGACGGAGTTGCGATACGAGCGTAACTGAGGTTTCCAAAGCTGTCAAGTGCTGTACGCATCCACAGGCTTTGAGGACCAAAGATGCTTTGATCATCTTTCGATTTGTATCGGTCGGAACCAAACAACACATCTGACCGAGCCGACGCTGCTCAACGTGCCACATCATAAAGCCGCTTATCCTGGTGCGCTAATTTGGGTGTGGATACACTTCCATGCAAAAGAACAGTCCATTGGGTACAAGGCTCACCTATTCGGAAACAAGGGGTTACTCTGGCGAAACAGGTCACACTACCACAATAATCGTCAGCACCTTAAATGGACTCCTTTCCACAGGGCTCGACCTCGTCAAAGTACTCCGCGACCTCCTGTAGCTGCTCTTCTCGTAGGGTGAAGAGCTTTGGGTCGTTCTTTATCTGGGCGAGAATCTTGTTGAATTCGTCCCTGCCGAGGAATGCCAGGAGCACGCGTGCATCGTCGCTTCTCGGGTGATCGGAGGCGAGGGGCCTTGGCCGGGCAGCGAAGAGCACTGCGGCCAGGAGGTGCTTGCGAGGTGGGTGCGCGACGCGGTTCCGCTCGGGGATAGATGTGCTCTCCACGAGACGCTGCGCGAGCGCACCGAGGCGGGGCAGTGCCGCGGATCCAGCATGAGGGAAGAGTTTACGGAGAGTTGCCTGGCGGTTGTCGTCGCGCAGAGCCACGAGGAGCCGACCCAGCATGTCTTTGGGGCTTCTCCTGCCATCGGCAGGGATGCGCCGCCCGAGCCGTTCAATAACCGCGACCTGTAAGAAAGGGGACGTGTAATCGAACATTAGGGCGGTCTGGTCCTCGTGTGTTTGCTGTGCCGCCTTCAAAGACAAAATCTCTTGAGCAGCTTTCTTCAAAGACAAAATCTCTTGAGCAGCTTTGTGCTCTCCGGCCTCGCGAGCCGATCGTTCCTCGTCGAGTAGTTTGTATAGTTTTGAAAACGCGGTCTCGAAATGCTTCTGTCAGGACCGCAGAAGTGGGGGAGGGAGGGGCGCACGGAGACTCACGGAGGTGGTCGGGGTCAGCTGCTCTGCGTCCCCCACAGACGCAGTGTGAGTCGCGGGGTCGTAGAAGGCGGTCCCTGGACGGCTTCCGGTCTTCGTTGTTGCACCCCGTAGGGCGGCATCTTCTTCCACCTCTCCTTCGTTCACATCAGTGTGAGACGTGTCTACCGTCCTTAGATCGACGATCTTGAGGCGACGGGGACGGATGGTCGCGTATCCACGTGAGGCAACGCCGCAAACCCGGCGTGCGATTAACATTGCATGTGCGGGATTGAGGAACGGGCGTGGCGTGGTAGCGGCGTGTTTGGTAGCCCCGAAGCTGGGAGCACCAGTTGGCCTGTCAAGAGTGGATGAGGGTGTGTGTATAACAGTGATGCACACACACAACGTTGATCCATCCATTCATGGTGGCCATCTCGATTCGACTACCTTCATGAGCTAACGCAAATGCCCTGAAGGTTCGGGCCGTGCGTGGTACCATGTATACCGTGGGAGAGGTGGCACTCGGGCAGGCGAAGAATGCATCCAGATGCATCGTCTTTGTCCACACTCCCCGGACTTAAAGGCAGGAACAGGTGAGACCACCTTGTCAAACTGTCGAGTGCTGAACGCATCCACACGCAAAGAGAAGCAAGGAGGTTCTGGTAAGATGTCCGTTGGTATCGGTTTGTATCGGTTGGAACCAAACAATCGCAGCCGGTCTAGCCGACGCTGCCGGTCCCGCCTTGGTGACGCCGAACGCCACCATTGCACAGTCGACATCTAGCGTGCGCGAAGCATGCATCCTGATGCATTGTACGCACTGTCTTTGTCAACACTCACCCCTTCGGATCAAGAACGGACGCCGAGTGAACGTATTCCCAACTGCATCCAACCTGCTGCAGTAGGTCGGGCAAAGGCATATAAGGAGACGTTGTGCGCACGACCCTCCAGCCGTCCTGTGTCAACATTCCAACTCGCAACCTACCTCGTCCTCTCCTCACTCTCTCGTTTGCCGCATCCTATTGTGCAATCACTTCTACCTAAAGCGGCCTCTCGTTGCCACCCCTCACGTACCCCTCCCACGTAGGCCGATATTCCAGCACGCGACGAGTCTAGGATGATCAAGGACACACTCAAGGAGACGGTCGTGGTTGCGGCCGAGCCTACTGGTACGCGACCCCTGTCCAATTCTGCCCACCCCCGCCACCTGCTTACTAGCAGGTCTCCGCCGCTTTCTCCCCTTCGCCTCCGCCCCGCCACCGACCCACACCCAGCTCAAGTCGCTCGGCTACAGCGACGCGGTATGCAAGCGGGCCCTCAAAGCCGCAGGCAGGGACAAGGACCACTTGAAGACGGTGCGGCGCCAGGCGATCCACTATGCGCACGTCGAGGGCAAAGGTCAGCATCCCGCGTCCGACACTGCCAAGCCGTGCAGCGTGTGCAAGGAGAATACGGAACGGGAGCGGATCAAGCGGGAGGTCGAGGCAGAGATCGAGGAGGACAAGCGGATGGCGAGGGAGCAAATGCGCGAACGGCTGCGGCATCGGCGGGAAACGTACGCTGTTCGCAAGGGACGGGGTTACTATGACAGCTCGGGGGCGTTTGCGTTCTACCCCGGGTACACCACGTATGGGACTTGGGGAGGGGATGGAGGTTGGGGAGGGGATGGAAGCTGCGGTGGTGATGGTGGGGGAGGGTATGGCGGCGGCGGAGATGGTGGAGGGTGTGGTGGTGGCGACGGGGGCGGTGGTGGCGGAGGGGGTGATGGGGGTAGCTAGCGGCGCTTGGAGAGTGTTGTATTGTATGACAGAGTGGTGAGCCAAAGGTCGTCTTCGCAGGGAGTTCTCTTCTAATGTCAAACAGGGTCTTGTAGCCACGAGGCGCCTGAAGCGAGGTACGCGGCTGACACTAACGAGACAGGCAACGTCCCCCAAAAGCCATGACCGATGTAGAGCTCAGTTGGACCCAAGAGAGCGGAGCATTCAAAGTGCCAAGGAGGCCGAGGCCACCGAGTCATATGTACCTTTGCCACGCCAGCGAGCTCAACGTCTGACATCGCCATCGTACACGGGTAGGTACAAATCTTTTCGCATTCCTTTCTTGTCTTCTTTCCTTTCGACAATCGAAACTAGCAACACAACACGACAGAGGCCGCGTGGATTCGGTTCATTTCGGCTTGGCTCACTGACGCGCGGGGCAGACTAGTAGAAGCCGCCTGCAGTGCCAGTGGGTCCCTCGTAGGGCTTGAACATGCCGACGGGAGGGCGAGCGGTGGTCTCGCCGGGAGTGTGTGCCTCACGCGGCTGGAACAGACCGGTGGGAGGGAGGCTTGAGACCTCGTCCGTCTTGCTGTGGGCGAGCTGGTCGAGCCAGTCGTTGAACTCGCTGCGGAGCTGTTCAATGTGACCTGGGGTTAGTTGGTGTTTGGTGCTTGAGTCTTGCCGAAGCTAACGAACTCACCCTGGATGTCTGTGGCTGTCAGCACTGACTGGAAGATTGTGACTCACTGCGCCACCCCTCGTCGAGGTGCTGGCTCGAGCTCGACCCCTCGCGCTTGCGGCGCTCCTCACCGTGCTGCTTTGCCTTTTCGCCCACGGACACGCCGTGCTGGTATCCCTGCGAGTACTCGGAGCCCATCCCCGTCGTGCCCGTGCCGGAACGCATGCGGCCCTGGCCCTGACTCTGGCTCAGGGTGTGGCCCAGGTTTTCGTCGGTGCTCAGCCCGCGCATGCTGTACGCCATGCCCTCGTCGATGCCGCCACGGCGCTGTTCGAGACTGCCGCTGCGCTCGAGCGAGCTGCCGAGCTGGCTACCGCCGAGTTGGCTCCCGCCGAGCTGGCTCCCGCCCTGGTTGCCCATGCTGCCCGAGTCAAAGTCGAGCTCGCTCTGGTTCTGGTCCTGGTGGGGGTACGTGCTCTGGCTGAGGTTGTCCTCAATGTTCATGGTGCGCGTGCCCATGCGACCCTTGAGGATGTCGTCGTGCTCGTTGGCGCCGGCGCGGGTACCGCCGGTCGTGTTGTTTAGAAACCGGTTCTGGGTGCCCATGTCGCCCACGCCCTGGAGCTGGGTCGTGTCCATGCCTGTCGTCGCGCCAAAGCCCGCGTCGGCGATGCCGCCGCTCACGGGCGCGCCGCCGCCTGTGCCTGGGCCGAACGACTGGCGGACGTTCGCGCTCATGGGCTGTTGCCCGCCGCCGCCGCCGCCCATGTTCTGGCCACGGTTGGCGTTCATCCCGCCCATGCCGCCGCCGACGGTCCCGGCCGGACCGCCACCCAGCATCTGGCGCTGGGTGGGGCTAGGGGGTCCACCCATGTTCAAGCCGCTCATGCTCTGGCGGTGGCTCGAGTCGGTACCGTCCGAAACCTGGCTCACCGAACTCTGGCTGATCCTGCGGTCTTGGCCGGCCCTGATGCCGCCAGTGCTCGAGGCGAGCCCTGTGTCCGCAGCCGTACCCAGAGTGGTCTGGGCGAGCGTGCCGCGGTTCCCGCCCTTTTGGGCACCGGGCACTGGGTCCTCGTCGCGGGCCGCCTTCTTGCCCTCCCTTTCGGCGCGGTGCTCCTGGTGCCGCTCGTGGCGCTCCTGGCGATGCGCATGCTTGGCCTCCTGCTTGGGCGACATGGTGCCCGCCTCGCCCATGATGGCCGCCTTCTCCTTCATGGTGAGGGTGTGGATGTTCTTGGCCGCGTTGGTGGCGCCCTTTTCGACCTTTTCCTGGTCGACAAAGCGACTGTGCGCGAGGGGGTTCTGCAGCTCGACCGTGCCGCGCGTGCTCACGTTGGCCTTGTCCTCGAGCGTCATCTGGTGCATGTTCTTGGCCGGGTTGAAGCGCGCCTCCTTGATCTGGCTGTCGTTGTGGCCGCGCTCGAATTCCCAATCGGGGATCTGCTGCTGCATGCCCTGCTCGTTGTCGTACTTTGCGCCCGCGAGCGGTGAGGTGGCATCGCCTGGGACGTTAGCTGTTACGCATTACTTGTTTCATGGTGGCGTGGACGCACTGGTCTCTCGGGCCTGGTTCTGGTCCGGCCCGGAGGGGACATACGAGGCGGTCGTCTCGCGACCCGCACCAGGGCGGCATGTGGCCGGCTGGCCCATGCTTTGGTTACTGCCCGCGTAGTGGGGTGGCGGGGGAGCGCTGTAGTGCTGAGTCGACATTGTCGCTTGCTTAGAGACTGTTCAGAAAAGTGAATCAGTGAAGGGGACCCTGGTGGCGACTGCCCGAGGACTGGTTATAAAGAACTCGGTTTCTAGTGAAAGAAGGAGGTTCTGGCATTCTGGCAGTTCTGGTGTGACGTCAAACAACTTCATCTACAAAAAGATGGAGTCGTAGCCCCGCGAATGGCAATGATGACACGGTGCGGAAGTGTTACCAAAGAGTTTGTTGTCGCCACCCCAGTGTCGTACTCCACTGCCACAGAGTGCGTTGACGTTGACGACTTGTGCCTGTTTGCTGCTAGATCCGCGCTCAAACGAGAAACCGCCTTGTTCCACGCTTCGGTCACATGTAAGGTCTGACATCATCCCCTCTACCTTGCAGCTTAGGGGCCACAGTTCATCGTCTTGTTCCCTTTCCACTGAATCTCGCCATTGTTAGATCCGTCCGCACGACGACAGCTATACACGACTCTCTATTTCTGTCTTTGAACTTGACAGAACTGTCGGTTGCATCTCTCTCCATCGTAACAAGCACGTGGTGGTGGGCTGGTGCGGCCCTTCACTTTGACGAGACTATTAGAAACCAAGCAAAGACCAATCTTTGTATCAGCAACCCGCCGTTCAGAAGATAGAAATGCCCCCCTCAAGGACATGTTTGGGATTTAGTCACTGACGGCTAGGGCAATGTGCGTTCCTCCGGCGACCTTGTGGCACACGTGTTGGACGGGAGATCTGGTGAACACTTGTGTTCCTGAATATCGATCTGCACCGCTCCACAACTGGCCCTTGTCCCGATCTGACACTCTCATGCCATCAATAGTCGCATCAGGCCTCCCGATGTTCTCACAAGTTGGTCAGCGCGTCTGCAAACAATGTTCGGGGCCTAGAGTGCGAGGCAGCATCGAGATCGCTAGACGTCATAGCCGACCAAGAATATCCTGACAGGCTCGAAGGACATACGAGGGACTATGGATCACCAAAGAGTTAGTGATGAAGTTCTCTGGGCCGAGGACAGGTTAGGGCACGCTTGTGTGCGGATCAGAAGTTTGCTAGACTGTGGGGGAAGAGTCTTGAGGACGTCAAACCCGCGATTGAACACAGGAGTCATTGCGTCACTACTCACGAGTGGTCTCCGCTGCGATCGACTGGGAACGCTGCCTACGACGATCAGCTTGGAACGTGGCACGTGCAACGCCCGCCATTGGCGATCCCACACCACCCACCGAGTGGCTGCTGTGCGCGCTGTGCTGAGGCAGGAGAACACTCCACCGATAGACAGGTCCCGAGAACGTGGCACAACAACGTGCCGTAAGACCATTGCGGTCGAGGCAGAAGTGAAGGTCTGGCACCAGGCGCGGCTGTGATCATTCCTGTTACGTGCCCACGCCTGTGATACGGCCCCTGACATGATGGTGTCTCTAGTTAGGTGTTTATAGAATGCAGACGCGTACCTTTTGCAATTATACCTGTTCCCAGGTGCAGCAGATATGTTGGAAGCGAATAAGCAGAGTTACCTCCTCGGACTTAGATGCTTTGGGTATGTGGATAGCACGCCTTCATGGTGCTATTACTGCTCAATTGGGATAATCTCACGCCAGGTAGTATGGGTATGGAGATGATGCTCAAGCGATGATTCTGGTACCTGTCTTCGTGACCTCCTGCCCAGCCATCGTCAGGTTTGCCACACCACCAGCCAGCGCTGTTCGACGCGCTCTGACGAGCCACACGCTCCGCGTTACCCGCGTTCAGTGCCTAGCCATAATGTAATTGGTTCATGTCTTTCAAGGTACATCAGAATGCGTCAGCGGCCATTTGGCGTGCCTCTGTCTCACTTTTAGTTGTGCACACGACCAGATGGGGATTCTTTCCAGGAACACAAACATCATCCAACTGTATGGCAAGACATGATTGGAACGACGTGCCCATCGCAAACGCTGGATTGCTTGCTTCATGGCGCGCATGGCCGAAGAGAAAGGCCGCACCGCGTGCAGAATGGTGATAATCTTGGCCTAGCAAGCCGACGGTGGCGCGAGACAGGAACCAAGTGCGGCCGGGTCTGGCGGAAGGACGTGTTATCGTTCGGCCGTGCCCCCCAATCGCAGAAAGTGCGGCGCGCCTCTGCGGCGCATGGTGAGGCACGGCGCGTCGAGAATAGGTGGACAAGTGGCCAACGAATAGTAGATAACGTGTGGGAATACTAGAAAATCGGTTCAGAACGCACTCTGAGATGCGCGATCGCACCCTGTTGGGCGGAAATCCAACCACCACCACCGCACCGCCGCACAGTGCTGCCGCACCAAGTTCGCCACCACAAAAGCTAATGTGCGGGTGCGGGGCCAGAGGCACCGGTTGAAACGTGGATATCAGGTGGCGCCGGCGGATGGGTCGGCAGATATCTTACGGCATGGTGCGGCAGTGGCTCCCAACAAGGTCCTGCGGGCGCACTGTGCGGGCCCGTCCTTGTGTGGGTCCACTCGTCGCCGGTAGTCACCACATCTCTGCGGTCGTGGACAAACGGTAATACGCACTTTTGTTCCTCTTCCAAGCGGATTAGAACCGCCATCCCTGCAGTCTTACGAGAACCACCACCGTCTCGGGCGACCCCATCTCGCCAAACGTTGTATTTGGAACAAACCTCTACCAGTACTCCGCCGAGTACCGCCGCCCATCTCTGGCCGCGTCCACTTGAGACGGGAGGGGGTCGATGCCACCTACACTCGTACATCGGTCCGCAGCGGGGGCCGTTACCACCGTGCCTTCTGGCCCAAGTATAAGTTAACCGTCGGTCCGGCTCCACAACAACTCATCACCGCGCCTGGCCTCAAACCCTCGCCTCCTACACTCCATTCCGCGCGCACTCGTCGACCTGCCTTGCCTTGCTCCTTGCGGGCTCCACTCGACGTTCGACATCGCCGCTTAACCTGAACAGATCTCGAACGTGAAAACAACTGGTCCCCGCGTTCAACCCCTCCACCCTCGTTCACCCCACATACAACCTCCACCCTCGTTCACCCTCAACAACACCACCCTCGTTCACATCTACGACGCGTAGTACAATGCCGCGCCGCCTCTCCGTCTCTGCGGGGTCCATGCACCGCGAGTCCGTCGCGCAGGACGTCGTCGCGCACACCAAGCCCGCGGTCATCAACTATGTCGCGGCCATCTTTGCCGCCGTCGGCTCCTTCTTGTTTGGTTATGGTGCGTCCGAGTTGTGGTTAGTGAAGTGGGCGGGCAGACGTGGCGCAGATTCGGTGGAAGAGTTGAATGGTGGTGACGCGTGGCCGCACAGACGTTGCCCACAGAGTAGTACACCGTACGGCCAACCTGCTATCTGGCTATCTGGTCGGCCTCTCGGGATCGACACTTGCGAGGTGGCCGAGGTAGCCGTGCTAATCACGCAGACTCGGGCATTGTCGGTTCAGTCATTTCGGAAAACTATCACCACTTCCACGACTACTTCCAGCCGAGCAAGGCTATTATCGGTGCCATTGTCGCGGTGTTTGCCGCCGGCGCGTTCTGTGAGTAATCGTCTTCGGCGACGCCATGTTCGGGGGGCCCCAGGCCGACGCGCGCGCGCGCGCGTGTGCGTGTGTGTGTGTGTGTGTGTGTGTGTGTGTGTGTGTGTGTGTGTGTGTGTGTGTGTGTGTGTGTGTGTGTGTGTGTGGAGGTAGATGCCGACGCGCCGCGCATGGCTGTGTGCACGTCAGTGCAACAGTTGGGTACAAATAATGGCTACACCCGGGCTTCTGCGGCGTGATATCCCCAGCACGCCAACCGCCCCTCCTCCGCCCCAGGTCGTGAACTGACCGCGTGCAGGCGGTGCCCTGATGGCTGGCCAGACCGCCGACCTCATCGGACGCAAGCGCACGATCCAGCTGGGCTGTCTCATCTCGTTGGTCGGCTGCGCGATCCAGACCGCGGCCATTAACGCGGCCATGCTCATCGTCGGCCGCTTGATCGCCGGCTGGGCCGTCGGCGTCTTGTCCATGATTGTCCCCGTTTACCAGGCCGAAATCTCGGTGAGTAAAGTTGATCGTGCCGACCACCTGCCTATTGACTCGGTGCTGACGATGCGTAGCCGCCCCATGCGCGTGGTCTCATGTCGGGCTGGACGCAGATGATGATCTCGATTGGCTTTTTCGTCGCCAACGTGAGTACCCCTCGACGTGCAAGAGCACTGACAGCAGTGGGTCGGCTATGGGTGCCAGTTCATCAACGGCACGGGCCAGTTCCGTGTACCACTCGGGATCCAGCTTGTCCCAGCGTTGCTTCTGTTCATGTACGTCCACCCGCCAGATGTGCGAGCCTGCCGCCGGTAACTGACGCCGCAGCGGCATGTTCGTCCTCCCCTACTCGCCTCGTTGGCTCGCAAAGAAGGGCCGTGTCGACGAGGCGCGCGCGACCCTCATCCGCCTGCACGGTGGCAGGCGCGCTCGCCCCGAGATGGTCGAGAAGGAGTTCCAGATCATGCTCGGACAGATTGAGTGGGGTGAGTGTCCGGTTCGGCGACCTCCAGTACACATTACCAACACGCACACCGTACGAGTGGTTTGGTTCTAACCGCCCCACAGAGCGCGAGAATGTCGTGACGAGCTACCGCGAACTCATCAGCAGCAAGCCCAACATCCACCGCACGCTCTGCGGCTGCCTCATCCAGGGCATGTGCCAGTGGACTGGTGTCAATGGTGAGTTGCAGGCACTCTTGGCGTGCAACCCCGAAAAGATCAAGCCACTCACACATAGTCAACAACTACTACGGCCCGACAATCTACAACATGCTCGGGTACGGCGACTCGAGCACGCTCCTCATCACCGGCATCAGTGGCGCGTGGGGCATGGTGTGCACGTTCATCTTCATCACCTTCATCGGTAAGCTTGAGACGTCACTGCGGGACAGATTCTCGACCGCGCCACCATCTCCATCGAGATACTAACCCACCACAGTCGACCGCATCGGACGTCGCTGGCCCCTCATCATCGGCTCGGCGCTGTTGGCCGTGTGCATGGCGTGGGAATGCGGCACCAGTGCGCCATTCTCAAAGGCCCACGACAGAGGCGAGCAGTACCAGAACTCGTCCATGGGCATCTCTGGCATTGCGGCGACGTTTATCTTTTCGCTCTGCTTCTCGTGGTCGTTTGGCCCAGGTACGTGCTTCAGTTCAGGTCGCGACAGATGGTTGTGGTTACTGACGGCCGCAGTCTCGTGGATCTACCAGTCGGAAATCTTCCCCATGCACATGCGCGCGCTCGGTACTTCGGGTGAGTGCGGCAAACAGCAGAAGAGTGGGCGGAATGGGTTGGGGCGTGGAAAGACTGGCCTGGGCAGTTACAGTCTGGTGCCGAGGCACCGAGGCTGCGATACGTCAGCAAATGTGGCAGTGACGCATCATAACCATCCCTCCCACGTACCTTCCCGTGACTTGCGGCTCCATCCTCGACGTTCTCTCGCCTCGTCCCTCCTCTAACACCCCAGTTTCCACCGCTACAAACTGGCTCAACAACGTTATCATTGGCCAAGTCACGCCTATCGGCTTTGAGAAGCTCGGCTACAAGTACTTTATCGTCTACGTGTGCACCTGTGTGTCCAACACGGTCATTTGCTACCTCATGTTCCCCGAGACCAAGAACAAGACGCTCGAGGAAATTGGCCTGCTCTTTGGCGACACGGACGTGCGCACGCCCGACGCCTTTGTCGAGGAGAAGTACGACACGCACCACGCCGAAAAGCACTCTAGCAGCGATGTCTAGGAAGCAGACGGTATTTGTGTCGTGTGGGGAAATCGTATCGTATAAATCGACCGAGTAAGAATCGAACGATCGTCGTGGTTAAATACAGTAGCTTGGAAGGGACCGAATTTTCACATTGCGCGGGCATCGAGTTTATCGAGTTGAGCGTGTCATACAGTATGCAGTTGTTTTGCTGTGGGAAGGGAACCTATATGTTGTCTTGTGTCTTGGCACGCACAGCCTACGAGGAGCGCGTGGGAGGGCAAACTCTTGTCTGATTTGTTTTGGTGCCAACTGGCCAAGTGACCACGGTCGTGTCGCAGAAATCAGAGACAGCATGTGCTGCGTTCGTGTAGGACAAAGTGGGCACCGACCACGCTAGGGTGGCCCAGCTTCAACGCCATCCGATCTGTCTCCAATGAGTTTACCTTACGGCCAGTGGCCGTTACAGACTTTCCGGTTCCTGGTATGGGTTCCAGGTCGGTGTGAGTTCATGCAACTGTGCCACCTGGGTGATGGAGCGTTGGTAGCGCTTGCTAAGCTTGCTTGATACGGATTAGGTGCAGGCCTTGAGACCCCGTCCTTGACGCGCGGGAGCCGTGGTTATGCTAGGTGGGTAGAGTCAGCGGCGACACAAAGTATTGTACGACCAGGAGATCAAGTGGAAGCAGCAGACTGTCATAATGCGACCACATCGTCCACAAGCCTCGTTATGTGTGAGTATAGTCGCGTAGGTCCACAACAAGCTCCACAACGGTGCACATGGGTGCCGCCAGGAAACAATCGATGGTCTCAGCTGGACAGTTAGTCTCTCACGTTGACAGAGCGTAGGAACGCGATCCCTACGTTGGTCGCCGTGTTGAAAGAGTAACATCACATCATGTGAAACGGAATGGACACGAGACTAGTATATACATTTCTTCAGAGTGGTCTCTTCTTCAGGGCTCTCGGTGCTCGTCTTGTGTCTCTTTTCGCTGTCAATGGGCCGAATCCAATGGCGCGAGTCTACCAGGTGACGGGGAGGTCGACGACGCCAACGTCGCCGCTGAGGGGCGAGTAGTTGATCTGGTCGACCGGGACGGCGGGCTTGAGGTCGGGCAGGCGCTGGTAGAGGGTAGCTGGGCGTCAGTGTAAAGTTCAGGGGCGACAATGTGTAGACAGTTGGGGAGAGGGGTGAGATGGGTCTGGTCCAAACTTACCAAAGACAGCGGTAAGCTCGGCCTTGGCGAGGTGCTCTGCAATGCAGCGGTGGGGCCCAAATCCGAAACCGAGGGGGTCATTTGCGCCCCACTTGCGGTGAATGTCAAACGTGTCGGCGTTGGGGAAGACGTCGCTGTCGCGGTTGGCCGAGTAGTTTGACGCAATGATGCCCTCGCCGGCCTTGATGGTCTTGCCGCCGAGCTCAATGTCGACCATGGCGGTGCGCTTGATGGCCATGGCCGAGGCGGTGTGGTAGCGGCAGAGCTCCTCGACAAAGTTGCCCGCGAGACCGGGGTCCTTCTTGAGTGCGGCCAGCTGGTCGGGGTGCTGCGCGAGCGTCGCAACGCCCTGGGGTGTGTTAGTAAGTGGTTACCGTAGGGGTACGGTTGGGGGCGGAACTCACGAGACCGATCATGTTGACCATGGTGGCGTTACCAGCGACGAGGAGGAGGAAGGCAATCTGGACGGCGTCCGACTTGTCAATGTGGCCCGGCTTGACCTGGTCCACGACGAGCTTGCTGACGAGGTCATCCTCGGGCTTCTCCATGCGCTTGTCAACAAGGTCGCCAAGGTACTTGAGCAGACCCTGGGCGGCGGCCGAGGCCTCGCGCGCCGTCGACGAGCCGTTGGTGCGGATCGAGTTCTCCTTGGTGAGGTACTCGAGGTCCGCAAGCGGGACGCCCAGGATGGTGTAGATGACCTGGGAGTTAGGGCGGGTTGAGATGAAAAGAGACTCACGTAGGACGGAACGGGGAGAGCAAAGTTCTCGACGAGGTCACACGGGCCGTGCGGACCGTACTTTGCCGTCATCGAGTCGAGGAGGTTGTCGATCGTCTTCTGGATAAACGGCTGGATCGACTTGACGTAGGCGGGAGTGAAGAACATCTCCACCATGCTCCTGTGGAGGGTCAGCTCTGCAATGCCGTGTTACAGGTAAGAACACATACCTCTGGCGCATATGGTCGGGGGGGTCCATGTCGACAAAAGTCGGCTTGGCCTTGGCGGCCTGCTTGCCGCCGGGGTTGAGCTCGGGGAACCCAGGGCGCGTGCGGACCTTGGACAGGCGCTCGTCCGTAGCGACGGCCGTCACGTCCTTGTACTTTGTGACGAGCCACGCGCGACTGTCGTCAAAGAGGCGGACCTGAGACACGGGCTCGGTCGCGCGGAGCTTTGCAAACTCGGCGGGGGGCTCCATGCCCGACGCGCGGGCGAAGGGGAACGTGGGCGGCTGCGACATGCGGACTGCGGCGGTCGAGAAGGCGCGAGGCGTATAGACAGAGGACTTGCCGAGGCCGGTGTGGGTGATGGTAGCGAGACGGGGCTTGAGAGCGAGCATCAGTTGGTGTAGGAAGGGGGATGTGAGGGGGTTCGCTGAAGAGGAGAAGAGAGACGGAGGATGCTCGTCCATATATATGTCTCTAAAGGCCTGTGAGCCGCATACTGCAGACAACACGCAACGCCCAACATGGCAACAAACGGCACCTACCGCCGTGGCGTGGTGCGAAAGAGCGCCCGCGTTTGTCAGCATGACGTCCCCGTCGCCGTAGCGATACACGCACCACTGTGTTGTTGCCCCGGTCTCACCCTACCCCATCGACGCCGCGACGCCAGCTGCGCCCCTATCTCGTACATACGCATACAGAATACTCGGCAGTGGACGTAAAAACGACCAACGAGATTCCTCGGAATAGCACGCGTGCATCCTTTGGTTGCCCGAGCGGACGGAATGTGGCAGGCACTGCAACACACTACACTTGGCAACTTGGCCGAAATCGCGACTACTACGTATGCCAGTCCGCCGCTACGCCGAGCTGTACCCGCTGTGACTTTCCGTGTTGCGGTGTATCGTCAGCCATCATGGTATGATGGGCGCCGCCCCGTCGTCATGGGCGACGATTCCGAGGCCATGGGGAACGACACGGTGGAGGGTTTGTATTACAGAAGGTGACATGGTGGATGCGTTGCTCCAGCCACACTGATGTAGACTCTGGTCCAGCACAGCTCGCTGGCCAGTCACACTGCGCGTAAAGCAAAGCCATGGCGCGCCATGAACCATATCAACGCCATGCCGCAAGCCCTTCACGTACAGGCATGCAGGTGCACTGTGCACGGTATGCCAGGTGTGCAGGCACATCTTGCACGTCTCTTACGCCTCCCACGCCACTGCAAAATGCCACCCCGGAGCGGAGATTGAAAAGGAGGTCTGCGGCGTGCGTGGGCTGGCGGCGATCTTGACGGTGTTCCGATGTGTTCCTGAAACTGATCTTCGCGAAACGTCCCGACCACACGGACCCTGCGTCTGTGCGGAATGCTTCGGTCTTCAATTTGGGGGTCCAGCTTGTTTCCGCAATCGTATAACCGTAGAGGATCCATGACTGAATGCATCGATCCATCGAAAACAGAAGCTTGGCCGTGTATGTTCCCACGGTACATACGTACTCCACTCCGTCCCACTCCGCTCCCCGCTCGCGGCCACCTCGTCCTTTGTTCCGGACCGCGACTTGGCCGCACAACACAAGACTGGTTGTGGTCATGTGACCTGTGGAGGCCTGTGCGTATCACTGCGCACTCCGGTCCAGGAGACCGAGTCTGCGTCGTCATCCCAAAGCTCCAAAGACGGGTGATCGTGCGGGTTGGGACGCTCGTGGGTCTTGCTTGGCGAGGGGCATCCCTGTGATCCTTTGACCTGCCCCCGGTGCGAACCGTGCCCAATCCTTGCTGCTAGCCGCTCCGCGAAATGTACATGCGCCAGTGACGCTGACGTGTACGCCGTGGCGCAAGCCACAAACGAGAAGAAGGCCGGGCCGTCCTCGTTAACTCGTTGGCGAGGTCGACGAGGGGGATCCTGCAAGCCACGGCGGCGCCATGGCGGAGACAAAACTGTACCGTGTAGTTTGCAGCGTGTGAGGGTATTGTACGGCGAGGGGTGCAGGGGCGCCCCGATGCAGAGGTGGGTTTCGAGCAGCCATGGCACTCTAATTTGACAGTCACCCCACGAATCAACATTTGTGCGCTTTTGCAGACCATGGTGCATGTGGGCAAACTGTTCTTGGTGCATCAAATCATGTACATACATGTGCATGTGCACGGAACAGCGGAAGACCGATGCGGATGGGGGCAAAGTCGGCAAGAGCGCAGATAGAGGGGAAACGAATGGATTGCTATTGGGTAGGCCGGGGGACGGTCCTGTTGCGGATATCCGGGAGTAGAGCACTCGTGGCAGTTCCATGTCTGGGGGTTAGAAGCTGGCCACCGGCACCCAGGCCCGCATGTAGCCACAAGCAACAAAGTGGCGTGTACAGTGTGTGTACAGTACGTATTGCTGGCTACGTACGGTTTGCCCGACGAGCACTCGGAGCGCACGAAGGCTTGCCGCCGAGTCGGTGGCGCACGGCGATGCTGATCAACCAGTTTGGACATGCATCACCTGGGTGGACGGCGACATGCCTCGGCATTCGACGGACCTTGATGTCGATGACTGTCATACCTCTCCGTACCTCCATCTCCCCAAACACCGCAAGTCGACGTGTTCTCACCAGCGACCCGATCCAACCCTGCACAACACTCACATCGTGAGAGCAGGTCGTCGATATATCACGAACGGCAATGTCCATCGTCACACGCCTTCCCAAGACGCCAACATTGCCATCCCAATCACCGGTCCCACAGCCTCCACGAGCGTCTGAATAGTCTAGTCGGTTAGGGCGTGGGTCTCATACGCAGTGTGAGCCTGGAACCAGGCAGCGATCCCAAAACCCGAGTTCGATTCTCGGTTCGGACAGTTGAGTTTTTGTGTATCGCTCTCGTTGGGTGTGTCGTCGACGACGCTGAAGTGTGGCCTCGAGCGTTTTTGTGTCTTGCACCTAATGTGGGCATGAGGGCTCGTTCCTTGATAGAATGTAACCCAGGAGGCTCGCCATGCCTCGCTCCTTGCTCCCGTCACACTTGCTCTCGCCACAGCCTGGCCCCGAGCGGTGGGCCACTTGTACGTGCCAGTGTCCTCCAGCTCGGCGAGGGAGCACACGACACAAACGTCCGTCCCCAGACATGATGCCAGGCTTGTAACCCGAAGGACACGTTCCACTTCCAGCCCCAGCCGGCATTCAGACCACGAGCGGGCATAATGACTATACATGTCATGAATAGTATCCACAGGAGGGCGACTCCCCGAGTCGCTTCGCAGATTTAACCAAACAAATGTTGTCGTCCTCATGTCGCGACGAACCAGCGCGGGGAGAGATTCGACCTCACACCATATCGGGGACGATGCGCGACCTGTTGTTGGTGAACGTTTGGGGCTTGGGCTTGAGTGACTCGGCGGCGGCCCGCATTGTGACTGCTTTCGACTTGGCCTCGTCCCCGCTAGGTGCTGGACCTGTGCCCCTGGGTTCAATGCACCCACTGGCCGCCGCAAGGAATGCCATAAACGACACTCCCACGATGATCCCCACAGACCAGGCGAGGGGAAACCCGAAGCCCAAAAGATAAGACCCAGGAGCGAGGGAGTGACGGCCAAAGCGATTGCCCACACACGCCAGTGCTTGCAAAAATGGGCGCGGACCACGGTGCGTTCCTTCTCCTTCGCTTCGGCGTCGGGCCAGGGGCGGGCGAGGGCGCCGTCGGGGGCGCGGCGCCAGAGGTTGATTTTAACTTCGGGGCGCGTGGCCACAGAGTAGACGGCATATGCGGGGACGCCGAATAGGATACAGGGGGCAAAGATGGCGCAGAGGTACTGCAAGTGTCAGGGCATGGGTGGAAAGAGTGATGAAGTAGTGGGGGAGGCTGGGGTGTGGAGACGCGGGTGGCGGCTCCGATTGGAAACACTGCTCTGGACAACCCGGGGGGCGACCCTGTACTCACGCCGCACCACTTGTCTGCCAGCGCAAAGTCTCTGAATAGAGGCGTGAGGTTGAAAGACTGCGTGAAGATGAACGTGCTGGGGAAGATGCTGTAGAATGCCTCGCGCAGGTCGTACATGCGTGTGGACAAGAGTGTGCCCTGCACACCTAGTCAGTCATGCGCCGCGGTGATTACCCCTTCGCCATCGGACCTACCCGTACGTGTGTCCTGTCATTTGTACAGAGAACCTTGGAACCGTCAGCATGGTTACGATGGCGCAGGGGGGGGACAAAGCTGCACTCACCACAACAGCAGTGCGCAGAGTCATGCCGCCAGCGCTGCCACTGGGACGCGCAGAGCATACTTCGACAGAGTAACTCGGAACCTCCACCAAACCAAGCACACACGCACGTAGCCTGTTAGAGCGTGTCAGCCCGCTCATCACGTCTTCCAGGCCGTACTCAGCTACAAACTCACCGGCCGGAATCAACAGATGTTTTCGTGCCCCTTTTACCGCCCGGAGCTCCTCGCGGGCAATGTCGGCGAGCGCACGTTCCTCGGTGATGAGCGCCGTACGCTCCTCGGGTGGATGGCACAGGACGGCAAAGATAACCGCCTGGGTGGCCTCGAGGCGTTCCTGTTGGCTTTTCAGAGTACCATTCAAGACCAGATGCCGTTGAAACACGAGCTTGCGCTCATCCTTGTCGGTCGTTGCTGCCGAGGTGCGGAGAAGAGCGACTACTTGGACGGCATACACTGCTATGCGCTTGAGGGTATTGTACTCTGCGACGAGCGGCGCGTGCTCCTCAACAGGCTGGCATTTCATGGCCGACACGACCTCGGGGCTCGCATTGAACCTGCTTTGCTGCTCCTGGACAGTGCGGCTCACGAGCGCGATCCACTGGACCGCGAGCATTGCACGTCCGTCCGTGTCCCTCGTGACCATGGCGCGCCGCAGAATGTCAACCAGTTGCCGGGCATAGGCTTGTTTCCACGAGACTTGGGCGTCGTCGTGGGCAGAGGAACCTGCAGCACAGTCTATTTGGTGCTTCTTGTCCGTTGGTGGAATGTCCGAGCCTGTTGTAATAGAGACAGCCTTGTGTGCCACGCGGTGCGCGCCTTATAAGCGTACAACTTCGTATCTCTACGCGTCATGTTACTCTATCCTCTAGTTTCTACAACAGAGCCGACGTCTGGGTTCGCCGAGTAGAGATCCGCAACGCACAGCTCTTCGCGAAAGAGCTCAATGTTGGTATTGGGTGGTTGTATATCGTCACCTGTCTTTGTGATGGAGAAGAGAGTGTGTTTGACGAGTGAATGGACAAGAGAGAGAACAACTCCAAATGCCTGGACTCAAGTTGGTGCCACCAGACAACACCCAGAGCCAGGCACGCCAAGCTGGTCCAGTGGGTCTGTGCGCCGCTATGTATTGCATAATGATCATGTATATGGGCTAGTAGCCGGTGTGGGGTAGTGAGCACCATCGGGTCGCTCCGCATGCTCGGTAACGCAGCTCACATCCTCATGCTGAGGTGGACTGGCGACAACTAACATCCGTCGCCAAGCGACGCTACACCATCGCCCGCCTCGACGCGCGTCTTGTTTGGCAGTTTGATTTCATACGTAGGCGGCATCCTGAGCTGGACGCCCGCCAACGCTGCACACGTGAGGGCGCAACGATGGGTTTCTAGGCCACTGATATTGTTGCACAACGTAGCGTTTCCGGGTAGCATTATGATGTATGCTAGGGAGGAACCGCCTGTGTAGATGATCGTCAATGTGCGTAACGTTTGAATGATCACCTGTGTGGAGGATCACCTGTTTACAAGATCGCCAGTGTGGGTGATCGTCGACGTATTGATCGTTGAGTGCTCGTCCAAATGTAGATGATATGTCAACGTCAGTGACGAAAGCCCGACGTATCTGCACTAGTGACTGCGACTTCATCCTGCTATGCCGACTCGTACTGGTCGTATCCTACTACATACACACAAACCTGCCTCACGCTGACCTATGCCTTGCCAGCCTTCGCCTTTGCAATCTTCTCCTCGCGCTCCTTGCGCGTCTTGTCGAGGTACTCCTTTGCCTCGGGGGTGGTGAGGAGGACAAAGTCGCGGTCGACCGCGTAGAATGGAGCCTTCTTAAAGCCGAGCTTCTTGGCCTCGGCCTCGTCGTCGACCTTTTTGGGGTCGACAACCAGCGACGACTTGACGCCAAACACAGCGTCCGACGAGAGGAAAATGTCGCCCTCAAAGTAGAGCGAGGTGATGAGCTCTTCGTAGCCCTCGGCCTGGAACATCATGTGCAGGTGCGAGGGGCGGAAGACGTGGCGGCCAATCTTGCGCAGCAGCTTGCCCACAGGGCCGTCGTTGGGGATTGGGTAGGGGACGGGGACGACACAGCGGAAGGTGTACTCGCCCTTGTCGTTGGTGTACAGCCGTCCACGGCAGTCCTGGACATAGCCCTTGCCCTCGATGTACTGCGTGTCGTAGAAGCCCTCCTGGTCCTGAGATGGTCAGCGTCGGGCAGATCGTGGCACTCGTTCGTTCCCCATAACTGTGCGACGCAGTTGCTCGCCAACCAACTCTCCCATCCGTGGAACAACCTCTCCGACGCGACGGCCCGTCACCCAACACCCTAACCACCACTCACCGTCTCCCATGTCTCAATGAGGCAGTTCTTGACGGGGTTGCCCTTGAGGTCGAGCACGCGCCCGCGGACAATCATGTAGTCGCCCTTGCCCTCTGACGAGATGGACTCGCCGTTCTCAATCGTCTGCGCGTCCTCGACAAAGAACGGGCCGAGGACCGTCGACTCGGTCGCGCCCTCGGGCTTGGGGTGGTTGATCGTGTCGACGAGGGCAGAGACGCCGAGCATGTCGCTCAGGAGGATAAACTCTTGGCGAATGTCCGTGCACATCTGGCCCGTCTGCGTGAGGAACTGGATCGTCGCCCTGCGCGTGTCAGTTGCTGATGTTTACACGTGCTGCAGCGTGCGCACGGGCCGCTGCGGCGAGGGCTGCCGGCGTGCTCCGAGCCGGCGGCCCGGCGCTGCTGATGCCGGGACATCCAGATCCCCAGATCCCGGCGTCCACACCACCCGGTCCGTAATTAACACTCACATCCACTCCTCGGTCGTGAGCGACGTCTCCTTGACATAGGTGTGGAGCGACTTGACGAGCTCCTCCATGAGGTACTTCATGCGCTCGTTGGGGTTCCGGCTGTTGATGGCAATGACGTTGTCGGTGAGCATGTCGGGCGACATGTCCTGGAGCTTGGGAAGGTCGTCGAGGTCGACATCGGGGGCACCGCGCTCGATCGCCTCGACAATCGCCTTGCCCATGTGGGGGACATCCGAGACCTTGGGCATGGTGGTGTGGTTGTGGTTGGTAAAGGTGGAGGTTGAGGTGGAAGGTAACCGGGTGTGTGCGAGATCAAGTCGTCACTAACAGACCGCGAGCTCGAAGGGTTGGCAAAGTAGACTTGGGGTGGGTGGGAGAAGTCGACATGGCCACTACGGCGCGTTGCATTTGTAGTATGATGGAGTGAACGTCGTCGGACTGCGTATCGGACTAACACCCAACGACGGAGGGTTTGTGCAGATGCCGAGGACGACGTGGGGCCAGAGGTGGCGCCCCCTTGCGCAGTGGCACGCGGCACTGACCGGCCAGTCAATGAGCATGGACAGTGGCCAGCCAACAGGCGTCCTATGATCAGTCAGACGGAGCACACTTCCGTGTGATTACTTCGTCAGGCGCGCGCTCGTTTGACGCCTCACGCGTCGGGCCGCTGGCGGGGAACTGGCGCGGGGCAGCGGCGGCGACTTTGGACCAGTGGGACAGAATGGACCGATCTGGAAATAGGGGATGGGTTCCGAGTTGGAGATATCTGGCGGGTCGTGCGCCTGTGGGGCCAATGGTAGCGTTGTGGGCAGGCACAATCGCAGACGTGGTTGGTCGACCGACATGCTTCGCTTCAGATCCCTGGATTGTTTGGCGGCTTTCTCACCGCCGCATCCCCGGGGGCTTGTGCCCTCCTCCACTCCGCATGCATTGTCGGCTCGCCCGACAGAGGCGGCGTCATTGTATTGGTGCTAACGCGCGGCATGACTAACTGCTCTCACACTAGATAACATTGGCCAGATTGCCCCAGATCAACATCAACAGTACTAGTAGTAGTCTGGTCAATTGTTCAATCTTCGACATTTCTAGACAGCACCACTGCTCTTAGCGCTCTCATCTCGCTCGGTACCGCCCTCCGCTCTGCCCATCTCCAGAAACCCCGACTACTCCTCCACCACCAGCCACATCCATCATGCGCGGTTGGACGT
The DNA here is from genome assembly GCA_025502685.1 of Pascua sp. PH4015B. Taxonomy (NCBI): domain Eukaryota; kingdom Fungi; phylum Basidiomycota; class Tremellomycetes; order Trichosporonales; family Trichosporonaceae; genus Pascua; species Pascua sp. PH4015B. Next base: position 543,907 of record JAMFRD010000016.1, read on the forward strand.
TCCAAGCCCACATTCCCCGTACAGTCTTTGGGTCGGGGACGATCAAGAAGATTCCCGAAGAGGTCGAGCGCCTCAACGTCAAGCATGTCCTGCTCGTGACCGAGGACACCGACCGCCAGCGCGACCTTGCCAACACCATCAAGGCATCGCTCGGTGACCTCGTCGTTGGCATGTGAGTGAACAAGTGATGGCGCCGGGGTGTTGGTAGACGTTGGGATATGTGCAGCAGATTGTGCGCTGAGGAGTGTGCCGGCGAGTGCGGGGAGCTGTGGGCAGGCCACAACGGGGCTCCAAACACCTACTGACGCCCAGCTGCACGGACGCGGTGATGCACACGCCCGAGGAGGTGACGCTCAAGGCCCTCGAGTATGCAAAGTCTGTCAACACGGACTGCCTGATTTCGATTGGCGGCGGGTCGACGGTGGGGCTGGGCAAGGCCTTGTCTATCCGGACGGGTGTGCCGCACATTGCGGTGCCGACGACGTACGCGGGGAGTGAAGCAACGCCTATCCTGGGCGAGACGGTCAACAAGCTCAAGACGACACGCTCCGACCCCAAGATTCTGCCGACGACGATTGTGTACGATGTCGACCTGACACTCACGCTGCCGGCGCAGCTGACGTACACGTCGGGGATCAACGCGATTGCGCACTGTGTCGAAGCGCTGTACTCGACGTCGATCAACCCGCTCATCGAGGGCATTGCGCTCTCGGGCATTGCAAACCTGTACTCTGCCCTGCTCCGACTCAAGGACGCGCCCAACGACGTCGACGCGCGCGCCGACGCCCTCCAGGGCGCGTTCGCCGCGGGCGTCTGCCTCGGCAACGTCGGCATGGGCCTGCACCACAAAATGTGCCACACGCTCGGGGGGTCGTTTGGCCTCCCCCACGCCCAGACCCACACCGTCGTCCTCCCCCACGCCATGGCCTACAACACCGCGGCGACGAAGGACGTCATGAAGAAGATTTCAGACGCAATCAAGTACGACGGCCCCGCAGCCCAGGCATTCTACGACCTCGAAAAGACCCTCGGCGCACCCACTACCCTCGAGAGCCTCGGGCTCAAGCACGAAGACCTCGAAAAGGCAGCAGACATTGCGTCAAAGGCTCAGTACCCCAACCCCGCACCCCTCGAGCGCGCAAAGCTGCTCAACCTCCTCGAAAACGCCTTTAGCGGGAACCCTCCGTTTACAAACGTCTAGCATTCTTTTGTCTGTAGCATCGCCAGCGCATGTAACGAGTTCTGAAGCGGTGGTGCCCATGTGGGAGGTAGAGGAGCCCCCGGGGAGCAGGTCGACGTCTGTAACAGTTCCTGCACCAGCGCACCAGCACGACCACTCTTGCCAGCGGACTCTGATAGAGGCTGCGCGAGTGTACGCCTACAATGCCGCAACACCATTGCACTTGGCACCCTGCGACTCGGCCACCAAGCCTGATCGTTCGGCTGGCACATGGCAAATACTTGGTTCGTGCCTTACTGTCTGGTCCCAGGTCACCTCCATGGCGTCACGAAAGCGGGGCAGTTTCCGCCGTCTCCACATGCCGCATTTTAGGGCCAATGTCATGTCGCGTGAGCACCCTACGGTAGGATAATGCAATCGCGATATCCTGTGCTTCCCCACTCACGGCCAATGCCCCACCACGACAAACAGCCCAACTGTCACGGGCCAACTGGTCACGCGCCGGACGTTGCGCCACTCGGACGGCACGACGATCACGGCCAAGGGCGGGGCATACTTCCGTCTCCGACGCGCTAGTTGATTCCAAATCATCCAATGAGGTGCAGTTTGTGGCAGGGTGCTGATTCATGCTTCTCAGCTGCTACTCCGTGTGTGTCGGAGTCTGATCGGGGGTCCTTGGGATTGTGCTGTAATCTGTTTGTAGTTTGCGGGACGAGGTCAGCCCCCACATTGCCCCACGGAGGCCCGCTCGGGAGGTTTTTGGAAAGTCGGGAAGGTTGTTGGGAAGGTTGTTGGGAAGGTTGTTGGGAAGATTGTTGGGAAGGTTTAGTCATGCCCATGGGCTTGGGGCGGGTGTTAGGACCGATAGCTCGCGAGGAGTGGTGGGCCGCAATGGCGGGTACTTTGTGTATGCTTACGGGTACGCGTGCCAGCAGTGCTATTAGCCTAGTTTGTCCAGACGAATGCCAGAAGGTTTGCTCGGCAGACTTGAGTGCGGTATGCCATGCCCAAAATGTCGTCCATCTCTGACGCGTTGTCGATCCTGGGGCCAACTCGACCCCTGTGGTTTCATCCGCACAATGTCCGGTCATGAGCCAGGTTAGCGGCCATCTGATCATCTGACCACAACCAACAACCATGACAATGCCAAGAGGTTGCCTAATACGCCATCAGGTGGCCATTCATGGCTGTACTCGTCCATTGTCATTCGTCACACATCTCCAACCACGCACAGCATGGTTTCCATCGACCACCACAGCTTCCCGCACATCTTTGAGGCCATCCTTTCCAACGTACCCCGGGACGAGCTCTGGTCGCTGCGGTGCCTCTCGCGCGGTGTGCGAGACTTTGTTGATGCCCACCTCGCCCAACATGTAGTCCTCAGTCCCCTCCAGCTCACACTGGACCACATCTTCCCCTTGTTCGGTGCCGAACCGCCACCCGTTGCCGCCGCTGTCGGGGTGCTGTGCGCTGTCGACCTTTACGCGCCTAGGCCATCGCGTTTTGTGCCGTCTTCGAAGAGCACGTGGAGGCCCTGGAAGATGGACATTCTACGCTGCAGGACCATCCTCGGTCTAGGGATACCATACTTCAAAACGGCCCCGATAGCGCAGGACAAGATCCATCTCCGCCCAGCCATCGAACAGAGGTTGGCACGCGACGAGGTCGCGCTGGCACGCACGCAGATTGTGGACCTAATCGGCTACGTCCTGCCTTCGTACTGGGGCCTGATACCTCGTGCTCGCACTGTGCGTATCTTTCCGTCACCGCAGCGCCCCCACATCGAGGACAGTGCACTCCTCGCCCTTCAGGCGATACGTCCCGACACTGTTGTCCTGTTTACGTGTCCCACACGGCAACAGCCCCCAGACAATTCCTCTGCGCCTCGGCATCGCCAGTTCCCGAGGACGCGCCGACTTGTCGTCCATGTGACCCCCAGCGCGGATGCGTACGACCCCGACCCACGTGGCTACGAAGTGAGGAGTGAACCTGTCGAGGTGTGGACGCCCCCCGGTCGCGGAGGGTTTCAGGCAGACGACGAGATTGTGTACATTTTCCACGAGCACTGGAGTCGGGCATGGCGAGACAGTAGCCCCCCGGCCTATCGTTGGAATATCGGTTATCCCCACGGGCGCCCACATCGAAGTGTGCCCCTGCCGACGACCGAGTGGGGCCACATGAGTTTCCTGACACCCCTGTTCGTCGCGTTGGGCGAGGCACTCGAGAATGTTTCGCGGGTGACTATTGTGGGGCTGGACGAGATCAATCTCCGGGCCTTGCTCTTGAGGAGCCCGTATAAGCAAGAACGAATCAGAGTCTTGCGCCAAGTGCCAAAGCAAGTCATGTACCGGATACACCGAGTCATGGGTTGGTCCGAAGAGAGCTTGTCATACCGGGACCCAGCCGATAAAATGGATACAGCCGACGACGACACGGAGATAATCTACGCGAGCGACCGGGAGACCGAAAAAATGTACCGCCTCGCGCTCTCTGACGTGGTCAAAGACCCTCATGCCACGATCAACGACATGCGGGGTTGGTTGGATGCCCAAATGCGTGCAAAACCAGCCGACCACTTGTGGGACTGGGAAGAAAAGCGCAAATCCGATGCGCAAAAACGTCACGACAAGTTCCGACAGTTTCTGTGCGACTGCATGTGGCATGCGAGCCGCGAGCAGCACCAACCCAACGATCCCGACCAGGTGCTCTGGTTCCAGCCTCCAGCAGCGTGGGGTAGGGATCGCTTCAACGCCCTCATCCATGACAAGGTCTCGTTTCTCACCCCCGACGAGTACAGGGACTTGGTGGGCGACGAACAGTGGCGCATAGAGACGACCACGTACCCATGGCACATGCGCCGCGAGGATTTGCGAATGCGGTTCCGGAACACCGGGATGCCGCGTGTTAGGACCCCACCCAGAGGCCCCGTATAGGGCTCGTTCAAAGTCCTCATCCACCGCAAGGTTTTCGTTCCTCTCTCGCGACCGCGTATCGGGACATCAATGACGCATAGAGATGGTGACGCACCCGCAGTCGCGCATTCGGCCTTGGCTGTTCCCGTGGAAGAAGGCCGACACATGCTGTACCACGATGCGCACGACGCCGATGTATGGTGGGCGTGCCGCCAGCCCTACCCAACCTCAAATGCCAGTGAGTCTTTACGCTTGCTGTACAGGATGGCATATACCTCCTACGTCGTGTCCCCTGAAGTGTGCAGAACAAGATTGAACGCCACAGTAGTAGAGAGGCATGGACACGGCCTGTGATTGAAAACCCAGTGGGGCACGCGGGCATGACTAGTGCTGAATACATGTCACCCGTCCCATCTTGACATCAAACTGGTGTCGCGCCGGAGAAGTGCAGCAGGGCACGCAGTTGTTAGAACATCAGGGTCGGAGCACGAGAGCAACTTCACCGGTGCATGGGTGGTGCAAATGGAGCCCTGCTCTCGGTGAGCTGGTTCGCTCGAGGTGAGCAGCCCATCGAGACAGTGCCAAACAATCAGCCATAGACCAGACTGTGCCCGGCCCACGATAGGGGAGTGTATTTGAGCAACAAGTAATAATAAACTTCGGAGACGCCAGCTTGTAGGGCTAACCCGTGTGTGCACCGAGACGAAGAAAATAAAATCAAACAATAAATCAACTGTACATGATCAACATGCAAACTAGTGCCAAACATATGCGGCCGTCTCGACGAGGCACTGCTCGTCGCCGACCATATCGCGATACTCTTCACGGGTGAGAAACGAGACATTTTCGTCGAGGAGGGCTGTTAATCGGGCGTCGTCCCACGCCGACGGTGGGCGGTATCGCAACATGAACTCGTCGGCGCCTGGATGGCCCGGCAATTCGTCACGAGCGGCCCACATGGATGCGAGGATGATGTCGCGAAAGTCGTCCTTGATCTGCTGCTTGTCTGCCTTTAGATGTTCTTCCTTATTCCACCCGCTCCCTGTGCCCTTTGGCATTTCCTCGTCTACGTAGGCGCGTACATCGTTGTCTGTGGCGTTGGGGTCGTTTGCAATGTCCGAGCTGCAGAGGTCGTACTGATATTCTAGACAATTGTCCTCCAGAGGCTCATGGGGCGGGGCGGTGGAGAGAATCCTGACCTTGACGGCATTGAGGTGGCCGACCTCGGCATCAAAGATCTCGTCCCCGCTGCCGCGCTCGCCCCCGCAAAGGCCACGTACCCTAGGCGACGGGGATGCAATATTCTCCCATCTGCTTTGGATGCGGAGCACACGGGCCGGAATATCGTCGACCCCCACGAGCGTCACACGTGTATGCTCGAGCGCCTCTCCAATGATCTGCGCGAGGGGCCCCAAGAACCCAGCACCAAAGTAGCGGGCCCGTCGTCCGGGGCGGCCCCTCGCCATCCAACCACTACACCCGTGCTGCGGGGGTCTCTGGCCTTGGTAGGCGGTCCGCCACAGCTCGTCAAAGATGTAGACGACCTCGGCGGACCGGAATCCGAATCGCCCCGGCGGCATCCACACTTCGGCCGTTGGGCAGTGTCCACTGGGGTGCGTTTCCATAGGTTGTTTGCTCAGCCCAAGCGGGCCGCATTGGGCGTCCACGGGCGGCGCAACGTGCACAACCATCCGCCTCGTCCACGGTAACTGCCGATAGCAGGGGGCCGAAAGATGCGGGTCCGCACCCAGCCGCTCGGGTGCCATGGGCCGCGTGAACAGCACGACCGTATCGGGCAGGAGCGCGTGGAGCGGCATCCAGTCGTCATCACTGATGCGCTGCTCGTGTATCGGAAAGATGCGCACAGTCGCCCCGCTGGGTATCAGGTGGTGGCGCCGGCGCGGTACGCGCCCCACGAGGTCAACAATGCGGATGTGCGCCTGTACACCTTCATCGCGCGCAATCCGCCGCCCAAGGGACGGGTGCACTGCACCCCGCGCCCCCCGTGGGGCTGTGAGATACAGTGCTGGCAGGGGCGTCGCCGTCACTCGCCCACGGTTAGTGGAGAGGTCCACAGACCATAGCACACCCACATCCCACGCCCCCGTACCCTCTCTCGGCGGGGGCAGGTTGTAGAATGCCGTCAGCTCCCCAAGCGTCATTTCCCCCGGATAGAGCACGACATGCCGCGCGAGCTGGGAATCCGCCCAGTCCCGCAGCTCGCGAGACGCGCCCCGCAGCGCGGGCAGCGACGAGAGGGGCGTGTACGAGAGTATGGTCTCCCAGATGTGCGGAAAGCTCAGGTGGTCGATCGTGGCCATGGTGCGCCGGACCGCAAAGTGTGTGGTGGCAAGTGTGAGTGTACAGTTGCACAGAAGTGCAGTGAAAGGCGGTGCCTCTCGGCATCGCAGTTGTGGTTTGCGGACACATTGCAGATGGTCATGTGACGACAGCGACGACTGAGCTGACTTATGTGAATGAAACCACAGGGGTTACCTTCTTCCTACGCCGTCTTCCCAATTCGCCACAGGCGCTCTGCCATTGAAAGCTGGCGTCGTAGTGGACCTCGAGTACAGGCATGCGGTACTGACAATGGCGAGAGTACACACTCCGTAAAATTACGATACGAGCATCAACACGTAGCAGTCATGAAAGAGTCGGAACAATGCGATGGCACCCTGCTGCACGCACTCTTGAACTGCCTTGGCATCCCGTTCTCCAGTCCTAAGGTGAGCCGCTGAAACCGAAGTCGTCCTCCAGCCTCGTCATCGGATAACAGCTGGCGCCGCAGGGAGCTTGGGCGGCCCCCGCTTGCCTCCACCCCCAGCAAACCGACCCATCGACTAGCACTACACTTGCATACCATTCCGTACATCACCCTCGCCTCTTCGGCACTCTGTGCATCTCCGCAGCCGCCGTCGCCGTCGTTGGGAACAAAAGTTTACACCACAAAGACGCCCGCGCCGCCCATGCCGGACCCGATACACATGCTGGTGACGAGGACCTGGGGCGCCTTTGCGTCACCCGACGCCTCGCGCTGGCGCAGCTCGGACACGCCGGTCACGACCTGGCGGACACCCGAGCAGCCGAGGGGATGGCCGAGGGCAATGGCGCCGCCGTTGACGTTGACCTTGTTGATGTCGAGGCCGAGCTTTTCGACAGAGTAGGCGTACATTGAACCAAAGGCTTCGTTGATCTGGGCGTTAGTGGGGTTGCGTTTGGGTGGGGAGTGAGGAAGGCCGAGGTGGGGAACAGTCCACGAGGGAAGAGAATGGGGCAGGTGGACCGTGGGGGAGGTGCAGGGTTGCGTAGTTAAATGATGTAGAGCCATTTGGCAAGGCGGGGCTCAGCCACGGGTATGTGCGAGCGGTAGAAACAGCCACGTTTTGACACAGTCACGAAAGGTGGCTAGCAGCACTCACCTCGAAGAGGTCAACGTCGGCGGTAGACAGACCGGTGCGCTTCAGCACAGCCCTAGAAACATCAGCACAAGTCCCAATTCAATATCCCGGCCTTACTCACGGAATGGCCTCGACGGGTCCAATACCCATCACACGCGGGGACACACCAACGACGGCGGTCGCGACGTGCTTTGCGAGGATGGGCAGGCCGCGCTTCTCAGCCTCGGAGCGGCGCATGAGGACGACCATGGCAGCGCCGTCTGTCATCTGTGACGAGTTGGGGCCCGTGGAGCGCTCGTCGCCCATGCCCTTGAACGCGCTCTTTGCGCTCTTCATCTTGTCCATCGTGAGGCCGTGGCGGATGCCGTCGTCCTTGGTCAGGGTGATGGGCTCGCGGGCCGAGTTGGGGTCTTCGGGGTCGGACAGCACCGTCGTCTCGATGGGGATGATTTCGGCATCAAACCGCCCCGACGTTTGCGCTGCCGACGCACGCTGGTGCGACATCAGGCCGTACTCGTCCTGCTTGGCGCGCGAAATGTCATAGTCGAGTGCGAGCATCTCAGACGTCCAGCCCATCGGCTTGGCGCAGTCGAGCGATGTCTCGGTGTTGAGGATGGCCTCTTCCTTGAACACGGGCGTGGGGCGCGGGCTGGCGTCAGCAGGTGTCGACGAAAGTGACATCAACGAGCATCAACGTAGGCGAGCATGTTATCTTGGGCACCATAGCACCAACAAGGGGAGCCGGCTCTGTCATCAAAGTGACCGACTGGACAAACACAACCGGTCAAGGCGAGCTGCACAGCGAACACAGCATCAACAAGCAACAACGCAAACGAGCACGTTGTCTCCGGCACCGCAACATTGTGCAGCACAAAATGAGCAAGGGCCAACTGTTACAACAGTGACCGACTGGGCAATCACAACAGGTAAGGCGAGCTGCACACACCGGCTGTACAGCCACAGTTGCACAACTAAAACCGCAGCCCAAGCCAAGGCAAGCTTGCAACCAAGCACACAACAACTCCCCAGCAAGACCGCCCAAACACACCTCTCCACACAAACAACACCCCACAACACAGGACACCGTTGTCGGCACACCCGACACCTGCACACCTGTACACCCGCACATCCACACCCACACAATCAAAACTCACTTGCTCGACATGCTCTCATACCCGACCGCAACACCAACATCAATATCCCCCGCACGGATACTGTCGCTCACGTGGCGGATCGCCATGAGGCCCGACCCGCAGAGACGGTTGACGGCCTCGACAGGTGTCTCCTCGGGGAAGCCGGCCGCGAGTGCCGCGGCGCGCACTTCGTAGCAGGGCGAGGGGGCGTGGCATGTTCCTAAGAGTGTGTCAGCGGGGTCGAATGAGCGGGTTTGGGGACTGCAGCATACAGCTGTGGTTGGGGCAAAATGTAGCCGGGGCTGTGGGTAGCGGCCCACGGCTTTCTCGGCGCCCATTGTATGCTCGTATCGCCACACCCATACAGTGAAGATCTGTGGGCGTCCACACGCCTATCCAATCTCCCACACCACCCCGCAAACCACCAATAACACACCACCACCAACAATAATAATAACGCCTCCTGCCCAAACTTCCCCGCTCGCCACGTTCCCCACCCACACTGCCCCACTCCACCCCGTCCCACGCACCCAGCACCACTCACCAGCAATAACATCCTGCACGCTCTTGGGGTCGACGCCGCTCTCGGCAATCCCCGCCTTGAGGAGCTTGTACAGCAGCCCGTCGGCCGACGTGTCGCGGAACCCGCCCTTTTTCGCGCGTGTCATGGGCGTGCGGCGTGCGTACTGTTGCGTCAGCGAGCTCGTGCGCCAGCTCGGGCGTGGGGTGTGGGGTGTGGGGCGTGGGGCGAAAGGTGTGGGGCGTGGGGCGTGCAGTGTGGATTTCGGACCATCGTGTGCGAGCGCATTCGGGGCAGACGACACGCAACTGGCTGTCGATGTATGCACGCCCTCGCGACTGTCCCGCCGCACCCCCTACGCGTCTCCAACAACCGGCCGTAGCACACTGGGCTCTGTACGCACGGTAATGACAACATCGTCCGGCTTGGCCGCCGTGATCGCGTCGCGCGCGGCAGACGCGTACCCGCGCGACGCGCGGAGCGAGAACAGAATCGTCCTTTGAGTGGCCTGGCGGAACATTGTTTTGATCGCGAGTGTGGAGTAGGTGTTGGTGAACGTGAGGACCGAGACGACGGCGACTATAGTATCTTTATTGCGGCCGAGCAGACCGAGGCTGATGAGAACGGAGGAATTGGGCCCCGCAGGGTTAGTGCCAGGCGGGTGTGTGGCCGGGGATCGGATGTCCCGATGCCGAAACCCAGCGGACACGGCCGAGAGGGCGCCGGGCGGAGGGTGGATGGTCGGTGCGCCGGTGCGCGTTTGTGGTCCGGGGGATAATTCCGACGTGCATGACGAATGGTTCACACTACGGAGCGATCCTACGGAGCGCCTCAGGCTGCCGAGTCTGGGCATAGAGTTTGTCTTCATGCACGGCCAGGACGCTGTACAACGGCTGCGAGTTGGACGACTACAGTACGGTGTAAAACCGTCTTATGACAGGATATTATCGAAGCCGTGCGTACTGCACAGTACGGTGAAAGCATGCTGGCTGCTGGGCCGCGGGCGGTCCGCGGCAGACACTTCCAACACCCCTCCACGCCACCTGCGATTCTCCCGTCTCAAAAACGACACTCGTCCGTATCCTCCCAGCTCATCCACTCGGCATGGCTCGAAATGATACATCACATTACACTACAGCCCCTCTCCCCCGTTGATGCAACCTGTTGGCGAATTTTTGACAGTTTTTGCTGTGGTGGAGCTAGCTCAGACCGAGACCTCCTTGACGTTGGGGCCGACCTCGAACTTTGCGCCCGTCTTGGCGCGCACCTCGTCGAGGGTCGCGCCGGGCATGAGCTCGGAGAGGGTGAGGGTGCCGTTTTTGCGGTCTACGTCGAAGACGGCCTGGAGGTTAGCCACCAGCGCCGCGGGAGGGGATTGTGTACAGGGTGGACGTACCAATTCGGTAATGATCATGCTGACGCAGCGCGCGCCGGTGAGGGGCAGGCTGCACTCCTGGACAATCTTGGGGTTGCCCTTCTTGTCCGTGTGGTCGGTTGTGACGATGATCTTTGTCTGGTCCGGGGACGAGACGAGGTCCATCGCGCCGCCCATGCCTTGGAGTTAGTACAAGTGAGGGGAGGAGAGGGTTTGTCTGCAGGACTGGCTGCATGGGTCCAGTCCGGGTCGGAATGCAGCTACTCACCCTTGACGAGCTTGCCCGGGATGATCCAGTTGGCGAGGTCACCAGCTGCCGAAACCTCCATTGCCTGTTGTCAGCACTGTCCAACGGATCGGCTCCATGCCCCTAGCTACTCACACCGAGGACGGAGACGTCAATGTGACCGCCGCGGATCATGCCAAACGACTCGGACGAGTCAAACGTCGATGCGCCAGGCATGAACGTCACTGCCATCAGCACGTAGTTCAACGCAACAAGTGTATTTCTTACCAGTCTCCTTGCCGGCGTTGATGATATCCGCGTCGACCTCGTCCTTGGTCGGGAGCGGGCCCATGCCGAGAATACCGTTCTCGCTCTGGAGCCAGATCTGGCGGCCCTCGGGGATATACGACGGGATGAGCGTCGGGATACCGATGCCGAGGTTGACGTAGAAGCCGTCCTCGAGCTCCTGGGCCGCGCGGCGCACAATGTTTTCGCGCTTGGCCCGCGCCTCGCCCGAGCCCAGCACCGCGCCCGTGTCCGCTCCGGGCTCAGGCTTGGTGGTGATAAACTCAATTTCGCGCGGGGTCTCGGCCTTGACGATCCGGTTCACATAGATGCCCGGAAGGTGGATCTGCATCGGGTCCAGCGAGCCGGTCGGGACAATCTCCTCCGCCTGGGGGTAAGCATGAGCGCGGGTCTGAGGGGGGTTGGGAAGCACAAGCGTGTGGCCGGTTCGGCGTTGGGAGATATGGGACATGTCCTGCGAAGGCGGCACTCGGCACGGCACAACAGCGCACGTCCTAACTGTCCATTCGCCATATTGGAACCGTGCAAGTCATGCTGGAACATAGCCGACACCTCGCTCTACTGTACTCCAACGTCACTCACCTCCACAATAGTCGTCTTGGCACTGCGCGCCATGGCACTGCTAAAGTTGTTGGCCGTGTACCTGAAGATGGCATTACCGGCCTCGTCAACCTTCCACGCGCGAATGAGCGCAACGTCGCCCTTGATCGCCTCCTCGAGGATATACTCGCGGCCGCCAAAGTTGCGCGTCTCGCGGGGCTTGGGGAACGCGACTTCCTTGCCATTCGCGTCGTGCTTGGCAGCGACGGTCGCGTGCTGGACGGGCGTGTTGTAGCCGGTCGGCGTGTAGAAGGCGGGGATGCCCGCGCCGGCGGCGCGCATGCGCTCGGCCAGCGTGCCTTGGGGCGTGAGCTCGAGCTCGATTTCGCCCGTGAGGTACATCTTTTCCAGCACCTTGTTGCTGGGCGTCAGTTCATCGTCGGCAACTAAACGCAGCGGCGATTCCGGGCCACGCCCAGTCGGTCCTCTCACACCACTCACGTGCCGAGGTAACTGGCAATCATCTTGCTGAGCTGCTTTGTCTCGAGGAGCTTTCCCAGCCCCTTCATCTCGCCCTTTACGAGCGCGCCGGCATTGTTCGACACGCCCGTGAGGTTGTTCACGTCGGTGCGCTTGGACAGCGCCCCGATGAGCGTGTTGGGCACGCCGCACAGTCCAAAGCCTCCAGACAGCACAATGTCCCCCGGCTTGACGGCCTCGACGGCCTCGGCGGCCGAGCCGTACACCTTGGACTTGGACAGCGCCGCAGACGACGCAAACCCGCGTGCTGCGAGGGCCGCGTGCGCGGCGAACAAAGGACGGGTGGCGAGCCGGGTCAACATGGTGGTGATGGAGGGTGGTGTGGTGGAGTCAATGAGAACTGCACTCTACTGTAGGTTGGGCCCAGTCTATATTGACGCGGTGTCTAACCACTGGCGTCACCAGACCTCTGCATGCATGCCCCGACATGCCTCGGCAGTCGAGATTCGGCCGTGGCCCATGGCCGTATCGTTCGGATATCCACCCGCCTCGGCGGCGCAGGCCCCGGCCCCGCCCCACGCCTAGTTCCTGAGCGGGGCAGAGCGATCGATCGGGTGTCCCGACCACCTCTTAGCGGGCGACGGCCAGCTCCGATCACGTGTCCCCGCCCCACACGAGAAGCCTTGCTAAGCCGATACGCGCCTGTAACGGAGTTCCGTTGGCGTCTGCATCTGCATCGTCTCTCCCGTTCCACAAACTTGGTCGGGCAAAAGACACCTTCATGTCCGACGTCTGCTTTTTAACTGATTTTTTTGACGTTTGTGGACGGCTGTCTGCTCTCGTCTTGTCTGCTGCCATTGCCGGCGGCAAGCGGCCAGTTGGCCGCACGGCTCAACTTCGGATGTGGCCGGCGCCGGAATTGCCGTCCGAACCGCGGCCTCAGATCTGTTAAACGCACTGGCGCAGGGCACAACCATCTGATTCCGAGCCCATTAGGGAATGTAGAGGTGCAGACAGTTGTCGATACGGTCTCCATCTGCTGAGCTGCTGGGTTCATGTACCATGTCACATCACACATTGCGCAGCGCGTAGCACAGAGAGCCAGTCCGGAAGAGCACTACATACACACAAGTCCACTAATTTTTCGTAACCTAACAGAATCGCTGCCATACTCCTGGCGCTCGCGCCTAGGCGACGGCCCGACTTGCCGTGTCGAGCCCCATATCGAGCGTTTCCTCCATCTCGGACAGCAGCATGATGGGGTCAAACCCCCACCCGGCAAACAGGTCGTTAGTGGCGTCGTCGAGGGGGAACTCGAAGATGGGCGGCGGCAGGTCCTGCTGGTTCGGGTCCGTCGGGTAGGGCTGGGCAACGCCTTCTGGCACGGGCCGTTTTTCGCCCACACTGACGGCTGGCGCGGGGAGGGCGGGGAGAATACGTTCGAGGAGCGCGGCGAGCTCGGCTGCAATGTGGTCGTCGTCGACGGCGGCGGCGCGGAACGCGCGGATGATGCCGTATTGCAGCTCGATGGCGTCGTCTGGGGACGCGATCGCGCCGGTATGCATAGCCTGTATGTCAGTATGACTGCAATAGAGCTAGAGCTAGGGCATAAGAGGGTACGATGGTTACCCACCTTCATGACAAAGACGCTGGCGTACATCTGCGCGGGGTCAGCACTCGATACAGGCGCCCAGACACGAAAGAGCACCCACCATGCGCAGGAATGTCCGCCCTGGGCACGATCGCAGGACACCCGTCTGGCTCAGCACGATGCCGTATCGTAACAACGCAATGGCGGCGTCCACCGCTTCGACGAGGAATGCACCTTCCGCGGCGCGCATCGTAGAGTACTGAAAGGGGGGCATGCGTTCTTCCCGCTGAGTGTGAGGACTGCACTGCGCATTGTACCCACAATAAAATTCATACGCGACAGTCGCTTCTGGGCGGCACGCATGGCGATGGCATTGGCATACAGTCTGTGACTCGTCAGCTGCGCCCTCGTTCCGTTGGCTACCAACTCACTTTACATAGTCGTGGTCGATGCGCCACATGACCTCGCGACACTCGTCGACGGTGAGCTGGCTGCGCCCAGGTTCGCCATCCATGGCCGACTGGCCTGGGAGGTCGCCCGCTATCCAGTCCCACAGCGAGTCGAGCTCGTGCCTAAGCCTGTGGAGGACTGACTCGTAGCGGCCCGTCTTGATCAGATCGTCGGTGAGGCGGGGCGACGCGTAGAGCATCTCTTGGAGGAGGCCGACCATCTGCACCAGATTAGCATTCGTCCCCCAACTGGACGTGGCCACATACATGGGTGTGCTCAAGACAAATACGGCTGTGGCGCCAGGTAAGCGACACGAGGCGCATGCCGCTCTGGTGATGGTGGTTGGCCATACTGATGGCGCCGATGTTTTCCCACCAGCACGTAGTCATTTCTGTGCGTGAGCCAAAGGTGCAAACGAAGAAGCTGTTACATACTGGCTTGGATAAGAGACGCACGCCCCAGGCGCACCGAAACACTGTCGTCAGCCCTCATCCCGCCCCGTCACGTACTGTCGATCTGCGGACAAACAGTCTGCAACAGGTCAGCGTCAACCAACCGCCGAGGTCATAGTGCAAAATACCCACAAACCCAAGTGTTGAAGCGACGATGCGCCTCCCACTCCGGCGTCGTCGCACTGGTCGCATACGTGCTTTCATCCTCCAGCGAGAGTTCCTGCGCAATGCGTACCCCGAGCCCAATGAGGGTCCAGCTTATGGTATCTTGCATCTTACAGGCGCGGTGCTTTTCTGCTTTGGCCGGGGGCTGTGACCGCGTTCCCGCCATCGCACGGTCTTCAACCAACATTGCGCGAGGCGGCCACTCGCTGAGGATCAGGAGAGCCTCGACCGTGCCTATTGTGCGAAGCGTCGAGCTGAACAGGCCATCAGCATGATGTCATTCTTGACCGTTCGCGCTGCATGTTGCACTCACCACCCCATTGTTATGTAGCTTATCCGCTCACGAAGCCAGGCGACAAGCTTTGCCTGGACGATACGAGAGCGGCTCGGCTCATGCGGGTCAAACGACGGCCCGAGGTGGATGTAGCGCGCGGCAACAACCGCGATGGCGCCAAGAAGGATGGGCTCCTGGAGGAGCTGGCTAAAGTGGCGTGGTTCGAACAGTTCGCGGGACACAATGGGGTAGCATGGGTTGAGATTTTGTTCAAAGCTGTTGCGTGGTTAGGAGCAAAATAACACAGAATAACACAGTCCAAGATCTGGACGTACTAGCTCAGCAACGCTGCCGCTTCAGTTGTGGTCAATAGTCCGTCGCGTACAGGCATCCATCGGCTCCACATGCCCTTTTCCGGCACAGCTTCGAGCGAGATGGGCACCTCTGTGGGTCCGGTAGCACTGTTGTTGTCGTCCGCAACCGCGCAGAGGAGCTGAAGCGCATCGGCCGGTGTTTCGAGGTGGCGCCCATGTCCAAGTTCGAGGTTGTTGGCAGCGCCATCAGAGCTGGTCCGTGTGTATGCACGTGGGCGGGTTGGGGCGGTGTGCCCATTGTCAACCGCCGAGGAGGGGGCAAAGATGGAGGGCGAGATGGGGGCTGCGCCGAGGGGAGAGTTTGTCACTGTGCCCGGTTGCCCCGAGTTATTGCTCGACCAGCTCGTGAACGGTATCCCTCCCTGTTGCTCGGTCATACCGTTTCCTTCAGGCGGTGCTGTGCTCCGTGCTCTCAACGGTGTCTGGGATGCGGATGCCACCCTCGACCCCGCCCGTTGGTAAGCCTTTGTGAAGACGCACTCGCGCCCAGTCCGGCGGCATCGCTTGCATGGCGGGTCGTCGGGGTTGTCAACACTGCCTAGGTCACAGCGTAGCTTGGCTCGGTGACAGGCTGTGCACGCCTTGTACAAGCGACGATGGGTGTCGCGAGTCTCTTTTGTCTCTGCACGCGGCATGACTCGAGGTTATAGCTGGATGGTGGTGGAGTGAGTAGTCGGTGGGAATCGGCTACCTTCGGTGGTTTCAGTGGGGCACTTAGGTCTCGTGCCCGCCCGCAAACGCCAAAGCCGAAGTGGAGGCCGTATTCGCCGTTGTACGCCACACCCGACAGTCACCGCACTTCACCGAGATTTCCGACTGTTGCCGCCCGAGCTGCCCAGCCACTCCACTCTGCCCACACTGCACCACCACCGTCGCGATTACACCACCATCGCAGCTGCCCGACAACTGCCCACCACTGTACACCGTATCGCGACTCGATAAATGCCGCGGTTCACAGGAATGCAAAAAAATGTCTCTCTCACCACTGACACCCTCACAACAACTACTACCACCATCATGTTCCAGAAGCCCTCGGTCCTCATCGTCGGCGCCGGCGAGTTTGGCGCCTCGGCCGCCCTCGAGCTGCTCCAGGGCGGCAAGTACTCGACCGTCACCATCATTGACAAGGCGCCAGAGCTCCCTGCGCTGGACGCCGCGTCGACCGACATCAGCAAGGTTGTCCGGTGGGACTACCAAGACATTGACTATGCCAAGCTCGGCCGTGAGGCTGTCACCCGGTGGAACAAGCCGATGTGGAAGGGCATCTACCACCAGTGAGTAGAGTTTAGGATGAGGCTGCTACCCTGCAGCGTGTTGGATACGGGCTATGTGTCATCGACGCTTTGTGATGTGCCTTTGGCCCAAACGCGTCACTGTCCTGCCGTCGCGCACTGTGACAGGTCCTGGACAAACGCAAACAGCGCCACATGCGTTAGATGGAATCGTCGCACTGACAATGCTCAGGTCTGGTGTTGTGATCCGCAACATGGGCTCTAAGGAGGCGATCAACTCGTATGAAAACTCTAAGCGGCTCGAGCCAGAGGTCGAGCTCCTCAAGACCCCCGCCGAGCTGCGGGCCAAGATGTCGCCCTCGGGCCAGGTCAAGGTCGACACGTCTGTGGTCCCTGACGGATACTACAACCCGTACGGCGGGTGGGTCAACGCGGCCGCGGCGGTCAAGAAGCTGTACGAAGGGATCAACTACTTTGGCGGCGTGCTGGTCCCCAACGCCGAGATGGCGTCTCTTATCCTGACAGAGGACGGCTCGGACGTTCGCGGCGTCAAGACCACTGACGGGCGCGAGTTCCTCGCCGACAAAGTTATTGTCGCCCTCGGCTCGTGGACTGCCGCACACCCCGCGCTCCAGCACCTGTTCCCCAAGGGCTTGCTCGTCCCGACCGGCCAGGTCATTGTCATGGTCCAGCTCGACGAAGAGGAGAGGAAGCGGTACGCGGACATTCCCACCCAGATGGCCCGCAACAACACGGGCTTCTACTCGTTCCCGGTGAGTACCAGAGTACGACGATCGCGGCCGCGGCCCGTCGTGGTTAGGGATGACGCACGCTGACTCGTCACCTAAAGCCTAATGAAGACGGCCTGCTCAAGTTTGCACTCCACTCGCACGGTTTCACACTCGACAGCGGCATCCCTCGCACCGCACTCGTCCCAGAGGCCATCGAGTACACGCAACAAAACAAACTGGGTGAGCTAAAACGCTTTTGCAGTTTGCAACTCTATCGCGTCTTAGAAACCGTAAACTCTGTGCTAACATCCTTTTGCAGGCTGGGTCCCCCGCCAGTCGGTCCGCAAGCTCCGCGAGCAGATGGCCATGATGTACCCCGAAATCGCCAAGAGTAAGCCCTGCGCTTCCATCTCTCCATCTCACAATTTCCCCGAGCCCACCGCCGCCCCAAAATCGGTCATCCCAACTCAACCCTGACGCGTCCCAGAACCCATTACTTTCACCCGCATGTGCTGGTACTCTGACACGACGGACTCAAACTGGGTCATCGACATTCCCCGCGAGTACCCGTCGTTGCTCGTCGCAACCGGCGGTGCAGGCCATGCGTTCAAGGTGAGTCGATGGCCGCGGACGCGTGCGGCGCCTTTCTCCCCCATCGTTGACTGTCAACCATCTGAAATCACGTGCACAACCCCATGCTGACCACCCAGTTCCTCACAGTCATGGGCGAGCTGATCGTCAACCGCCTCGAAGGCACGCTCGGCCCCTACCTGACCAAAAAGTTCCGCATCCACCGCCCCATCCCAGAGTACGACACGGACCGCGACGGCGACCGTCGCGCGCCGTTACGCCTCGAGGAGCTCGTCACCCAGGAGGAACTGGCACGCCAGGGTGGAGGCGCGCGTTTGTAAATAATAAAGTCTATTATATGTTTTCGTCGTTCTGCCCGTCCAAACCCAGGGCCTTGTTTTGTTCTGGATGCATCTGTTGTGTTTGAGTTTGAAGCGTTCCATCCTCACGGCACGGCGATCACAGCAGATCGGGGTGGGCTGTTGCACGCGTCATTGCTCGGCATCGCGTCGGCTCGCGCACAGCCATGGTCTGGACCAAGGGGCTGGAGTGTTGTAAACTGGCTCTGGTAGTACCCCTTGTGCATCATCCTCATCGGTACCAAATCTTGCCCAGGGTGTCCATAACTGGGGTCGTCCTGTCCCTGTGCGCCAAGAGCGTAGGACATCGCTGTCAGTCAGATATCTAGGACAGCACGCCCGGTTAGCCTACAATGGGATGCTTGTCACCATGTCACCGTAATACTCAATAACCTCGCCAGCCTGACCCAGATTGTGAAACTGAGCAGACGACGTCCATCACGGTGCGACATGTGACGAGCATCGTGACATGTGACAGAAATCCTCAAGCTGATTGTGTGTGTCAACCTCACGAATATAACAGACGGAGCGATACGTCTCAACCCCCGAAATTGTCATCAGCCTCTCATATCGTAGATTTACCCCATTACCACGGTCAGCGGCCACACGATATTCGGCTCACGCCCGCTCAGCCACCCGACGGAAGCTGGCCAGCTGGCCAGATTGTGAAAAGAGGGAAGAAGGCAACGAGGTAACGAGGTTGCTGGTACGCCAGGGAATACACTGTTATTGAGCAAGCTTATACCACTTCTGGTCGTTGGGCTCGGACATATTTACGGCACTCTTTGCGGGGATGCAGAGACGAGTGTTCGGGCGTTCACGTCATGGAGGGCGGACCCAAACAGTGGGCCGCACAATATCTCGTAAGCAAGAAAATCTGCAAGAAACCCCGTTGTCGCGGTTACCACTTGGCCGTGGCAACAAGTCGACACAGAGGCCCCAGTTGAGTCATATCAATTGTGCAAAGTTGTGGAAGCGGCCATCTTTGTTGCAGGCACGTACTCAAACCTAAGGTGTGGTTGAGGGAAAGAGACTGTGTTCGAGAGGCTCGAACAAAGGGAAAGTATGCACACCAAAACTTTAAACGCGCCTCGTCGACTTTCTTGTGCACGTTTCAGCTTTCAAGGTTACCTTTTACCTTTTCGCCTCTGCTTCTGGGACAACAACATTTTTTTTCTTACCAACGCGCGTCGTTGCAGAATGTGTGGTGAAACGGCACGCCAGCAGGGGTTCTTTTGTGATACAACCAACTCCAGGAGTGTAAGAAATGGGGTGGTGACCATATTCTCTCTGCATATATAAAAGCGGGCCTCATGGACCACGACAAACTCCATCTTGCCCGTACTTTTCCTTCCTTCCGGTCTACTTGTAACGAACTCCCCACCTGGCTTTACCTTGTCTTGACGACTGGTTAGCTGGCACGCTCAGAGACGCCGCTAGACGACGCCATCACACATCCATAGACCTCAATACATTCATTCATCTTCGCATCATACCACAGCAAAAAAGGCACCATGCCCAACACCAACGGAATCGTCCTCACTCTGGTTGCCTTTTTGGCATCGGCCGTCACCGTCCTCGGAGCGGCCGACCACTTTGTGCTCACTGTTGTTGAGCCTCTCATGATGGGCCGTGTCGACCCCATTATCAACCCGGGCGAGATCAGTAGCCACACCCACACCGTCTTTGGTGGCTCCAACTTCCGCAGTAAGTCGATTGTGGCCGAGTGGCACAATGTTATTGTGTCACTTGACTTCGCCACACCTAGTCACTCATAGCTAACCTCCCAGATGTCCTCAACACTCCTGCCGCCCAGCAGCAGGGTGTATGCACCACTGCCATCTCCGATGTCGACAAGTCAAACTACTGGGTTCCGTAAGTCGGATGACTTCCACCGAGCGATACCTCCAAGAACCCGCCTAACACCCCAGGACAATGTACTACATGCACGACAACGGCACCTACGAGGCGATCACAGCCACTGCGCGCGTCTACTACTTCCTCAAGAGCGAGGAGGAGAGTGGCATCACGCCCTTCCCTCAGGGCATGCGCATTGTGAGCGGTCTCGGCAACCAGCGTGACCTTAACGACACCCGCACCCAGGGTTTGCTCGTCACCTGCGGCCACTCGGACAACACCCACGGATGGCTGCCCAACGGAACGTCGCACCCTGGCGGCTGCGCCTCTATCAACTGGAGTATGTACTTCCCCTCGTGCGGTCTCGCCGACAAGTCGCTCGACTCGGCCGACCACTTTTCGCACCTCACCTGGCCGCTCGACCCGCTCGGCAAGGTCGACTACAATGGCAAGTGCCCCGAGTCGCACCCCATCAAGTACCCTACCATTCTCATGGAGCAGGTCATCTACGTGAGTCATTCAACCTCGGCTTGCATTCGTGTCATACCCAAGGTAGCCGCCCCAGTTCGAGACTAACGATTCCAGCTTGACAACGCCCGCCACCCCTGGCGCGCTGGTCGCAACAACTACGTCCTCGCCAACGGCGACACGACCGGCAACACGTGGCACGCCGACTTCTACATGGGCTGGGAGCCGAACGCATTCAAGGCCATCATCGACCAGTGCTCGGGTCCCAACAACGGCCCCGAGGACCAGCTCCAGAAGTGCGCGCCCATCGCGCCGACTGTCAACCTCGACAAGGTCCACGGCTGCAACTACCAGGGCCAGGTTCCCGACGAGGACATTGGCCTGTACCGCGCCATCCCTCACCTGCCCGGCTGCAACCCGCTCTGGCCCGCGAACGGCCCCGTTCAGAAGCCCACCGGCTGCCCGCCGGGCTATGGCAACCCCCAGTGGGTGTCGCCCAACGTCCTCTGGGGCCGCGAGACAAACATCCGCATCCCCCTCAACATTCCCGACGCTACGAATGTCACCACCATGTGGAACGGCGGGTACCCCAACTCGATGGTCGAGTGGGGCACGACCGGCGACCGGACCGACATGACCATGGTTCAGCCCATTGGCGAGCCCAATGCCCGCAGTGAGTAAACCCTTACAACCCCACCGTCGCACCAGCTGACTCCTCAGGCGGTGCTTGCCAGGTAAAGGGCTTGTCGGACACTTCGGCGTTCACAAGCAAATCCAGCCGCCGTAGGCGCAGCGGTCGCAGGATGTAACCTGGAGTTATCCCAGCCCGCCCAATCAAAATACTCTTTATAGAGCTGCCCTCGTGCAATAGTTAGACAGCATTATCATCAGCTCAAAATATCCCATGCAATCACAATAGTCGTGTCCTTTGGACTTAGCGTTCAGTCTATTCTGCAGGTGCAACCCTTGGGCTCAGGCTTGACGCTCTAACCGAGGAGTCACACACTGTCGTGCCCGTAGGCTTCGCTTGTCGCCCACTTCGAGAACAGGCGAAAGCCATAAGATGCCTTCGAGTGAAGTGTGATAACTGGGAGAGCCAAGTGGGAGCATGTGGAACGTTTTTCCATGTCGTGTTCCAAAAGACACTAGGGGAGGGGAGCATTCCTGGCCTAACGAGGCGCCGGAGTACCCGCCGACTAAGGACTGGCACTAGGAGATATTGATGGGCAACAAAAAATGTTGGACGAGTTAGGAATCGAACCAAAGACCTCGACAATTAGTGCGCAGGATGTAACCACATCTTGCGAATGTCGCGCTCTACCAACTGAGCTACACGCCCGTACCAACTTGGTGATACTGAATGATTTCGGCTCGTTATAAGCGGGAAATGAGCACTGGGAGGACACGCCGAGATCCGAGACAGGCACGAACGTCCGGGATCAAATGGGAGCCCCACATGGAACAGTCCGCAGTGACGACGTGTGTGCGAATGTGTCCATGCGTGTCAACGCGCGCGTGTTGCACCAGCCACTCGCACCCAAACTAGACAAGCTAACCTCGCTTTGCTGCCCTTTTCCTCTCTTCGCCTCTATCCTCCCCTCCCTCGTATATGTACTCTGCCTGACGGGCCGGCTTTGTGTTCTGGGGCATCGCTTCGATCTGGAGAACACGCACTTTTGCTCCTTGCAACAGCTACTACCAAGTGAGTAGCCAACGCAAGGGTCTCCTCCACCTGTCGCTGACGAGCATCAGGCATCTCGAACTCTCGTACTCACCACCATGTCTGGCAAGCCCTGTAAGTGACATGTCGCGTGATAATTGGACGCCGTCTGTCCTCCAGGTGTGCTGACTCCCACAGACCCCAAGGCACCCGTGCCGCCTCCGTCGTGGTCTTACACGCCCGAGATTGTCCAGGAGCGCGTCGACGAGACGATCAAGGGGACGACCACTGTCCTCGACGAGGTCGCCCAGCTCCCTAAGGACCAGCGCACGTTCGAGAATGTTGTCCGCCGCATGGGCATCCACGAGTCGGAGATGGACGTGCTCTCCGACCCCGCGTGCTTCCTCCAGTACGTGAGCGCGGACGAGGCGCTCCGAAACGCCTCCGTCGACGCTACCAAGAAGCTCTCGGTGAGTAGCAGCTCGTTGTATTCAAGCTACCCTCCACGCGCTGACGTGGCAGGAATTCGGTATTAATGCGCTCGCGCGCGAGGACGTCTACGAGGCCCTCCTTGACGCCGAGGCGCACACCAAGGCCAACGACGTCAAGCTCAACCCCGAGGAGAAGCGTCTCATGGACAAGATGATCCGCAACAGGAAGCGCGCGGGTCTGGGTCTTGAGAAGTCGAAGCGCGATGCGCTCCTCGAGCTTAAGACCAAGAAGATGGGGCTCGAGATCGACTTCCAGCGCGCGCTCAACGAGGAAAAGGGCTCCCTGCTCTTCTCGGCCGAGGTACGCTGAGCGTGTAGGAGTCCGTTGCTGATACCGTCCTAGGAGCTGGCTGGTGTCCCCGAGGCTGTCCTTGAGGGTTATACCAAGGAAGGTGACAAGTACCGTGTCACGTTCAAGGTGTGTCGAAACTGGGTTCGTCAATGACTCTGCTAACTGGTGTAGACGCCCGACTTGGTACCTGTCTCGTGAGTCTGCGACCGTCTGCTGGGTCCCTCATGTGCTAACCGGTATCAGCCAATACGCCGACGTTCCCGAGACTCGTCGCAAGGCCATCCTTGGTTCCGAGGGCAAGGCGATCCAGAACGTTCCTGTCCTCGACGAGATTGTCCGCCTTCGCCGCAAGGAGGCTGATATTCTTGGCTACGACAGCTATGCCGACTACATTCTTGAGGTGGGTTCGCTGAGGTTGAAGCCGGCTGACCCATGCAGGAGAAGATGGCCAAGGACTCGAAGAAGGTCTTTGCGTTCCTGGACGACCTCAAGGAGAAGCTCACGCCTATCGGCGAGGCGGAGAAGAAGGCATGGCTCGCTCTCAAGAAGGAGGTCCACGAGGCGAAGGGCTACCCTGCGGACGACGAGCTCAACCTGTGGGACTACCGCTACTACGACCGTCTGTGGACGGAGCGCAACCTCGCCCTTGACGACGAAAAGGTCAAGGAGTACTTCCCTGTTGACAAGGTGGTGCCGACCATTCTCGACATCTACCGCAAGCTCCTGAGCGTGCAGTTCTACCCCGTGCCCCGCGAGGAGCACCAGACGTGGCACAAGGGTGAGTGTTGTTTGATGGATCATGCTGATGCGCGAAGATGCCGAGGCGTACGCAGTGTGGGACCACAAGGACGGCAAGGACGGCGACTTCTTGGGTTACCTCTACCTCGACCTGTTCCCGCGTGAGAACAAGTACGGCCACGCTGCGGTCTGGGGCCTCATCCCCGCATGGACTCAGGCGGACGGCACCCAGACCTACCCCGTCGCGTGCATGGTTGCCAACCTCGCCAAGCCCACGCCGACGCGCCCCGCCCTGATGAAGGTTTGTAGATGTACCCTCTCGTTTTACTAACAGTCCAGCACCAGGACGTCGTGACATTCTTCCACGAGATGGGCCACGCGTTCCACGGCCTCTGCTCGTCGACCCAGTTTGGCCGCTTCCACGGCACGAACGTCGCGCGCGACTTTGTCGAGGCGCCGTCCCAGATGCTCGAGAACTGGTGGGGTTTTCAGGCGCTTTCGATACTAACCCCTCAGGTGCTGGCTCCCAGAGCAGCTCAAGATCATGTCCGAGCACTACGAGACGCACGAGCCGCTCCCGGATGACCTGATTGCGAGCATTGTCAAGAGCAAGAATGTCAACCAGGGCCTGTTCAACCTCCGCCAGCTCTTCTTTGGCCTCTACGACAGTGCGTCCTCGGTGTACCTTCCAACGACTGACATTCGCAGTGACTGCCCACACGTCCAAGGAGGACCTGGACCTCACCAAGCTCTGGGTCGACCTTCGCGAGAAGACGTCGCTCGTTACCACCAAGGGCGAGTACGTCGGTGGCCAGAGCAGCTTTGGCCATATGATCGGCTACTCTGCAGGGTAAGTTTAACTGGTGTCCTACGCAACAGCCTGGACTGACTCGGCAGCTACTACGGCTACCTCTACTCGCTCGTCTTCGCGACCGACATGTTCGCGACCGTCTTTGGCCCAGACCCCATGAGCCCCGCCCTCGGCCTCAAGTACCGCGCCTCGATCCTGCAGCCCGGTGGCAGCCGGTGAGTCTCCGCACTCGGTCCAATGCTGACGTTAGCGACGAGATGGACTCGCTCGTCGAGTTCCTCGGCCGCGAGCCAAACAACGAGGCGTTCCTCAAGGAGCTCCTCAGCGGCGCAGCGCCCGATGCCCGCCTCTAAGGAGCGACTGGCCGAGCAGAATCAGAAGGAACACAGGTAGGAGAATGGCAATCCAACTTGTACCGTCATAGCATAGGTATATGAATTGCATGGTAGCGCGGGCTCAGCGAAGGTGTTTGGTTATGATGAAGCTTGTGCTCGAGATTGCCCTTCATAACCGCACCATTCTGCACTGTTCTATGCGCTGTTCTATGCACTGTTCTGTGCACTGCATCAATTGCAGACGTCTCCAGTCAATTGGGTCCAAAGAGCAGAAGGACCCCGGTGGTTGAATCACTCGGGGAAGTCTCCTCCTCGCCGTACGGTAAGAATCAAACCTTGGCCTCTGTGTCCACAAGTTCGGAATCCTGCTGGGAGACACCGAACCCAGAAGAGACAGAAATTTCGTCGCCGCCGACAAACCCCCCCCCTCCTCCGGCCACGCAGCAAGCAGCAGCAAGCAAACATGTGTTTATCAACCCTCACACCGCCAGTAATGCTCGCAGCACCGCCGACGCATGAACACAGTGGTTACCAGCAAGTATCTACCAGTACCCCATGCTTAAAGACACACACACACCCGACGTCACGAAACGACAACACCAGAGACGCCTACCACCCAGTCCAGCGCGACCATCCTCCGCCTCTCGCCCATCTTCCACGTCACGCACGGGCCTCTCCTCGTCACCTGATACCTCGTTGCCCCCAGACCCAAAAAGCTTCTCCGCCAGGGAGTCGAACCCTGCTCTATCGCGTTCTCCAGCTGTTGCCGGGCTCTCTCTTGAGAGGCGATTATACTAACCGATATACTAGCGAAGATGTGCTGGGAGTAAGTGTGGGGAGGAGGGGCGGCGCGAGTGGCGGTGCCACTTTCGATTCTCGACCGCTGATCTGTGTTCACACCTCGATTAACTCCGACGTTTTGTGGTGCATATCAAAATATCCGCTTCTGAGGCGGGCGCTCTGGCGTATGCACGTCCCGTGGATGCTCTTGTGATACGTTGCAGTGACGGGTGGAGTGGAGAGGTAGGCTGGGTGCCTGCTGTCTGTGACATCTCAATATACAAAGAGAATTCATTTGGGATATTACAAAGCTACCTGTCCCTCGAGGATGCCCGAGGAAGTACGTAATAGAATAGAAGTGAAAGAGAAGGAGCCACCGGTGGGCGGAAAGTGGGAGACAGTCCATAATAATGACAGACAAGTGCATCTAACTCGCAGGTGCAAGGAACATCCCAGCTCTCGCCGACCTTACGACCTACTTGTCAGACGCCACGATAGCCTCGTCAAAGAACTTCTTGATAAAAAACGCCGAGTCCTTGGGAGTACGTTTAAACGTCCCGCCCTCCCTGTCGACGTGCGTGACGCCAAAGCAAGGCTCGTAGCCACTGGCCCACTCGAGGTTGCTGCGGCGTCAGCCCCGACAACACCAAAAGCCAGGTCAATATACACTAACTCAAGAAGGGACCACGCCATGTAGCCCTTGACGGGGGCACCGTTCTGGACAGCTTTGACCATGGCTGTGAGGTAGCCCTTGAAATAATTGATGCGGTTGGCGTCGCTGATGCGTTTTTCAAAGGGGTAGTGCCGCTCGCCCTGTTCCGCGTAGCCGTTCTCGGTTACCTGGCGTTAGACGGCTGGAAAGACGGCAAAGTGGAATACGTATAGGTGATGAAGTGCCATGGGACGGCACAAACACGGTACCAATAACACAAGTGCCCACTCACATAAATCGGGATCGTCTTTCTCAGGACGTTTACGTCCGCCGCAGCCCACTTTCGGTCAATATACTTGAGCAAGTTGTAAAACCCCCACGGCACGTCGTACGGATGTCCTTCGTGGCCCCGATGGCCGAGAGGCACGCCTCCGGGCTCTTGCGTCTTTTCAATGGAGCCGAACATGGTGTCGCCAATTGATGCGTTCTCGAGAATCTTGCCGGTGGCCATGTGTGTCGAGTAGTGGTTGATACCGAAGCTGTTGTCAGTCGAAGTGCTGAAACACGGCGGAAATGGAATCTCACAATTCGGACGAGCCCTTGAGCAATGTCCACTCGGTATCGGTAAAATCGTACGCCTGCGGGGCGAGCTTGGCGACTGTGGCATTAGGCTTGCCGAGGTCTGTGGTGTGAGCGTGCGTATGGCGCTAATACGTTTCGGATGGCTCTAGGACATAGACTTGGGCGGGCATTGCTGTGGGGTGGCGGCAACACGTACAGATTGGATCCGCAAACCAGCCGATCGACACGTCCATGCCGCGCTGAGAGGCATCACGAGCCTCTGCGCTCTCGTCGATCGGCTCGACCCATTCAGCTTGCTAGCAGAGAGTCAGCATATCGAGCCCCCCGGATGGATCGGTGGCATACAAGAGAAATACCGATAGTGCCCTTTTGCGTCGGCTGAAACTCTCGGCGGTAGATGTCGACCGCGCGGGCATGCGTGAGCATCAGGTTCTTGCCGACGCTGTCGTCAGTATGTGTGGGGAGCAGGCAAAGCCCAGACCCACTTCCACTTCTCGTCCACCTCAAAGTCGTCGAGGAGCTGGAAGTGGCCGTAGACATAACAGACGGGCTATGAGGTCAGTCGCAGACGAACCACATGTCATCAGATGTCATCAGTCGGAGCTTGGGCGACGTACCTCGTTGTGCGTGATCCAGTGCTTGACCCTGTCTCCGAACGCCTGGAAGCACACCTGCACGTAGCGGTCCCAGTCGAGGAGGAGCTCGTTGCGGTCGTCTCCTGTTGCCCGGAACCCCTGGTAACGTTGATGCAGCGTGTAGGGAAGGTCCCAGTGAAACAAGGTCACGAAAGGCGTGATTCCTGCCGCTAGCAGGCCGTCGATCTGGGTTGTTAGTGCATAAATAACGGATCTGGCACCCGTACCAGCTTGGAGTAGTGTTCGATCCCCTTCTCGTTAACAGGGTCGTTGTGTCCGCCTTCAATGTCAATGATTCTGACCCACCAACTGCCAACCTATATGTTGCGGCCGTCCCAACCTACCATCAGGGATGATACGGCTCCATGAGATGGAGAACCGAAAGACCTTTGCGCCAAGCGTCTTGAGAAGCTCCACATCGTCCTCCCACAGGTTGTACGAGTTACACGCGACGTTGCCATTCTCCTTGTCCTTGAGTGCGACGTCCCAGATGCTCAGCCTGCGTCCGTCTTGGTCGTACCCGCCCTCGATCTGGTACGCGGCTGTGGCAAACCCACTTAGAAAGTCGGCGGGCAGCGTGTCCTTGTGTGTGGAGAGAATGGTCATGATGGGTGAGCGCATGAGTTAGCTGAAGGCGTTGCGTTGGAGGTCATAGATGGCGTCAGCGACGGTAGATATGTACATTCACGATCACAGCCGAGGTGGTTCTCCATACTAGTGCTTGGTCTAGCCGGGCCATTGACGGGGCAACTACGGAGCGTCCATCGGCCTCCGCCGGGCCGCTCCACATTGGTTCCCTCCTTTGCTTACTACAACCCCCTACTAGCGCGACCTAGAGCGAAGCCAACTGTCATTGATGCTGTTGAGATGAACGCTCGTCCCTGCACTGTGCTGTGACGGTACCAGTCACGTTTAGACGCGTCGAAGGGCTGTTGGTATGAAAAAGGGCAACG
Source organism: Pascua sp. PH4015B (assembly GCA_025502685.1). Lineage (NCBI taxonomy): Eukaryota > Fungi > Basidiomycota > Tremellomycetes > Trichosporonales > Trichosporonaceae > Pascua > Pascua sp. PH4015B. The sequence goes on from JAMFRD010000016.1 coordinate 572,432, forward strand.
TGGAAGCAAGACGCGTCCGAAGGTGAGCACACCCCGAGCCAGGACTGCCTGTCACTCCATTGTGCACTCTTCGAAATACATTCTCCTGGAAGCGGGCTGCCCTCTCCGTTTGGTTTCATCTTAGGCAGCCCCACAACTGGGCAACTTGTGACCGATCGATTGCTGGACACAAGATCATACCGTACAAATACGGTTCCTTGCCCACTCGCATGCAAAGCAGTGCAGTCCCTTGACGTCATTCCGCCTTGGCAGTCGGTATCTTTCACCGTCCGTTTCACATTCCTCAACACTTCGTGCCGTCCAACAGTCACTCATGCGCTTGGCTATAGCGGTCAACGGGCATGCCTGGAACTTTAATAAGTACGCTTACAACCACCCCAAGGTGAACCAAATGCCATGTAAACAACTGTTCTCCACAGACGCATAAGTATCAGCGCTACACAAGTTGCGGCACCCAGTCATCGCTACCTTCACCCCTCACCATGTACCTCGACATTTACACCTTACTGACCATCCTGGTCGCTGGCGGCATCGCTTCCGCTCAGGAGGAACAAAGCACATCGCCGCCGTCCTCCGCGACGTCCAACACGACATCTTCAGCCACGTCGGCGTCGGGATTACCTTCAGCCTCCGCTTCTCCACTTCCAAGCGACATTGCCAAGATCACATGGCCCAAGAAGGATACATGGTGTAAGTCTTCACAGTGGCGAAACTTCGGGCGAGCCAAAGCACACACTTTATAATCTTCCCCCAGTATTCCTTTTGTTCCTTTTTTCGTAGCTCAGCTCACCAGCAGGGGTCATTGGCGGTACCCAGTACCTTGCCTGGGAGTACAACCACCACATTACGCCCGAGCCCTACACGCAACAGTTTCTCCGCAACACTGAGAACTCATCCGCCATCAACATGACAGCGTACACCGCCGACAGAATGAGACCAGACTGGCGTTTTTGGAACGGCACCCATACGTACACGGCGAAGTGCTACAACTTCCAACACTGTGAGCGCTCTTGAGGCAACAGCACCGGTCCACCAGAAGCTGACGGGACAGGGGAGCCTATTTCATTTGAATCCTCGGCGGTCTACCCATTCCTTCGAACGTGAGTTAAGATCATGCTCTTTGGAAGTGTGTGCGGGCAGTGTCCCATACCGTTCTTGAAGTGCATCCAGTGGCTTGGACAATCAACCCGTTTGGACATGGGATCTTGCCACCTTTGTCCACGCACCCTGGCTGACATGCAGAACCAACTGTACGCGAGAAACGTGCCGTCACCCTCCAGTCTTCCCTAGTAAAGGCTACCAGATCGGCCTGGCATGGTCGTCCAATATAACCAGCAAGGGTAAGCCTCTGGCAACACTTGATCTCTCGGGCCCCCTGCCAACCGGCAAATCCCGCAGCGCGCTAACGATAGATCGGTCAAGTTATGACAACACCTGGAGCATTGTCTGGTCTGAAAAGTTTGAGATCAGAGATGAGGGACCTGAAACTTTCCCTCCGGGTGTTGAACCCATCCGAGACTGGCTGTGGACTGAGTCCAGTTCCGCCATCTCTGGCAAATCGGCGGACACTGCTCTCCATTTCACCCAGGCGGTGGCGGGAGTGTTTGCTGCAATTCTGATGGCGGTATAGAAAATGGCAGCGAGCCATCTTCCCACTTCACCCGGTGACTGTACTGTACTGTAGGTGCTCATTTTCTTGCCTGCTTGGCGCCAATGTCCCCGTTAGGGTATACCCTTGTGTACCAAGTGTCCATGCACGCCCTCGTACCTCCCGCCCCTGAGCCGTTGCCAGTACGTAGGAGTACTCTTGTGTCCCTTTACTGCTGTACTGAAGTCAAAGACATGACTGCTATTCTGCATTCTCACCCATATCAACTATTTACTCCCTGTCTTCGTGCACTTCTCAAACAAACCCTTGAACCTGCCGTTATTGCCGACTACTATGCCAAGATAACCCTACGCCTCCTTGTTCGCCTCCTCGACCTCGACAACGTGACCGTCATCCTCGATGATAATCTTTTCCTTGCGCTTACTGGCCTTGACGGGGTTGGGCTGCTCGTAGATCCACGCGAGCTCTTCAAGGGTGCGGCCTTGCGACTCGACCGCGCACAAGTAGAAGACGACGATCCAGAACACGTCGAGGCCGCAAAATACCCACATGTAGTTATAGCTGGATGATTAGATTGCGTCCTTTAAACCACAGAACAGAGAAGACTTACCCCATGTTGGCCAGACCGATGGGAGCGGCAAACTGGCCAATAAAGCCGACGGCACCGAGGATAAAGGACGAAAATGCGAGACCTTTGGCACGCGTTGTGGTCTCGAGGGCCTCTGTGGGGACGACCGCCTGAAGAGGAGTGTACGCGAAGCAGTAGGCTGGGAGATTAGAACCGGAAGCTTAAAGCATCATCCCCAAGAACACTTACCGATGCCAGACAGCTGGCCAATGACAATGGTGCCGATGCTAAAGCCGTACGAAATGCCAAAGCCGTCCGAGGTGTGGCTGCCGCCCGAGTCGATGCGGTCGGCGGCGTACTTTGTCATGCCCGTGTTGACGAGCTGGAAGGCGGCCACGGCGGCAGTACCAATAATGAGGGCGCCACGACGGGGCATCCTGTCGGACAGCAGACCGGCTGAGACGGCGGCAAAGCACGAAATGAACTGGCCAATGAGGTTGATCATGAGCTGCTTGTTGGTCGAGGTAAGGCCGACCATGTCGTAAATGAACGTGTTAAAGTATCCAGTGCCACCCGTGGTGTACTGAGGAATGAGCGAGATGAGGAAGACCTGGAGCATACGCCAGCGGTTGGCGTGGTTGCTGAGGAGGGGTCCGTCTAATTGTCAGCAATGGACAAGATGCAAGGCTGTTACTCACAGTCCCACCAGCGCTTGTCAATACCGTCCTGGACAATACATTCGCGCCACTCGTCAATCTCAAACTGGACGAGGGGTGAGTTGACGTCGCCTTCGCCGTGGTACTCTGCGAGGAACTGGAGGGCCTCGTCCTCGCGGCCGTGCATCATCATCCAACGCGGCGACTCGGGCATGAACCAGAGGTTGGCAAGGACGAAAACACAGGCAAAGCACTGCAGCGCAAGGGGGATACGCCACTGGAGGTCGGTCTTGAGATATGCGCACCCGTACGTGATTGCGGCCGCAGGAATGGCGCCGCCAAACCACCCGAGATTGTACAGACCCACACAGCGACCACGCCATTGAGGAGGAGCGAGCTCGGCCACGTATGCTGGCGCGGCGTTGGTCATGATGGCAACACCAAATCCGAGGAAGAAACGAGCGACAACGAGCTGAGCGACACTGTGGGTCGTGGCCGAGAGGATACCGCCGATGATGATAATGACCGCACCGATTGCCATGGTAGGGCGACGACCCCACTTGTCGTTGATGGTGGCAGCAACGGGAGCAGAGATCATGGACCCACTATTCGTTAGCACTGCAGTCCACATGTAAACTCACGCAGTGTAGATTGAAAAGATCAGACTCGAGTTGATATTCTTTCCAGCGTCGAAGTACTCTTGGAAGTGGCTCATGGCGAGAACGGAAGACATGACCGAACCATCGTAGCCGTTGGCGCAGTCGCAAGTGAAGGCGACAAACATGCAGTAGAACATCCAGAGGGAGCGCTTCGAACGGGCCTTGATGTTGGACTCGGCCACCGCGGCGTAGAAACGCGCCTGAAAAGTCAGTCATGTGGCAGGTTGGCCGTGTTACTTACGTTTCGGACCTCCATCCTCTTGCCTTCGATACGCGCCGCCTCGATGGCGCTGACGTGCTGCACCTCGCCCGCGTGCACATTGTTAACTTCCTTGATCTCCGTGTGAACGACTGTCTCCTTGTCGTCGATGCCAGACATGTCGAGAAGTATGTTGGTGTGGCCGAGAGGGCTCTCGCGGCACATACATATATTGGGTTTAGTCACTGCAAACCACTGCCCAAGAGATCGCAGTTTCGGCACTTTCTGGCCCCAGTGCCCATTCTGTCGGACCGAACGGGGAAGCTTAGGGACCCCGATGAGCCCCAAAGCCCACATCGCAATGATGCTGGGTGGGGGCGAGAATAGCTTCTGGCTTCCAAATGTCCCGAACAACCTTGCAGAGTGACACACAAGCCACCTTGGTGTGGTGAAATGCCCACACAGGCACTGCGGCGCAGGCAGAAAGAGTGCCGGGAGCCCCAGATAACGCGTCGGGTGTCGTGTGGGGTGCAGATCATGACGTTTGTTGGGTTCCAAATGACCCGACTGCTTTGGTAAGGTTTGTGGAAGAGAGCCGTCAGCCCACCTTGAGCCCACCTTTGGCGCAGCTGCGGCGTGTAACGAGTTCTCGGTACAGCTATGGCTGGAGTGCCACTAGCCCAGGAACGGCGACCTCGTGAGTACGTGTGTGCCTGTTTGTGGGGCCGAACGTTCACAGGTCATCTTGCAAGAGTCCAGCAGGGGACCTCGGTATTGTTGTGGCGGGGCGGGACCCCACTTCCGCGCCGGCGAGGCCCGTCATCCCGCCAACTCACCACGCCCAAGCTTAAAATAGGTCTTGGCGCGCACAGTTCCTTGGCGGGGCCCGCGCCGAGAAGATATTGTGGCGACCACCGTGGCGGGGGCCGCACCAAGGATAGCAGTCACGTATCTGATAGCAGCGTTGGTAGGCTTGGCGGGCCCCGCACGACTGCTTGGGACCTGGGAAGCCCACCATGTGACTGCGTGCCACGAGTGGTGCCGCTCACTGCCGCCTGCACCCCCGGCGCCGGAAGGCCGATGAGGGATCCACAACGCAATCTGTCGAGCGGATAGCGTTTCTCGGGCCATTCTTCGACGGCCTTCAGATGGCATGACTGATTGATCCAATGGCGTGGCGGGGGCGGATAAACACCGGTTAAGGAGCGGCAAGGCGTGGTTAAATGTGCCGATGTGGTAACCGCATGGCGCACTTGCGGGCATGCCGCTCGCCACAGTGGAGTTGGACGCATGGGTTGACCGGGGTTTGATCGCCATCGCCGCCCCATTGACACCACACTTGCCTCCATATCTGGCCTGCTTTACCGCATCGACTCCCCTCGCACCTGTCTTACTGCCCGCCTTGCTGCAACGTCGCTTCCAGCGCAGCGTTCCAGCAGCCTTGCTATGTCTGGACTAACTCGACCACCCTCCTCCTTTGAAGTTCGTCCGAACACAGCCGAAATGTGAATGGAAATCAGGCGCGTCAATCGGTTGCACGTTAGCTCTGGCCAAGGACCGCCACCGGGCACGGTTGAATTTCGTCACCAGGACGCAGAAGGTGAAGTCCAGTCACTGCAGCAGCTGCCAACCTCAGTTTGCAGCCTCGTTGGGTGTCTGGCGCCTGGCTTGGACACCCACCAGAGTCGAATTATTGGACGAGTTGTCGTGGTGGCCGTGGTCACGTTTCACGAGGTACGGAGGGACTGTGTCGGTCGAGAGTCGAACTCGGGTCTGGTTTAGCACGGCTTTTTGTTAGCCTAGTGACGTCCCTAATGTTCTTTGTCAGCGGGGCGGTGTGTCTTGATGCCTAGTACCGAAACCCGAGCTCACTTTTGGGTCTAAGCGACTCGAACGTTACTCCATGGAGAAACTGCGGCGCATCCGCATCGTAGTCTATCTAGTTTAGTTCAGAACATTGACGCAGCATGGGGGTCCCACATGTCATCTGTGGGCACTGATGGAGTAGACCTTCTGGTATCGTGCCGCGATGTTCAGTTGAGAGAACAAGACGCGTTATAAGGCTGAGGACGAGGAACCCCCTTGGGCTCCCATCGTCCGCTGGACCACCTCACCTCACGCAGCTCACAAGTGGACAAATCATGTCCCAACTGACCCCAACCAATTCGCATCCGGGCGATGACAAGGACACCAAGGCCGTGGACCACATCGAGACCACCAACTCGTCTGGCGAAGAGCTCCTCGTCTCGCACTATGCCACGCTCTCCATCCACCAGGCTCTGCGCAAGTTTTGGCGTCTCTACCTGACTGGCATGCTCGTCTCTGTCGCCGCCATGTGAGCCGCTGAAGCCTTCGCCGTTCGCCGGCCTTCACAGGTCTCGTACAACTGACACGTTAGGTACCTAGGCTTCACACTTACCATCCCCGGGGCGGTCGTGGCCAACCAGGGCTTTATCAACCAGTTCGGGTCCAAGCACGATGCCAAAGGCAACCTCCAGCTCGACGCCGTCCACGTCGGTGCGTGGGGTGGGATCAACCTTGGCTCGCAGGTGATTTTTCAGGGTATCTCGCCCATCACGGCCGAGAAGTTTGGACGCAAGTTTAATCTCTATGTCTTGACGCTGTTCATTATCCTTGTGAGTCTTTGCCTTCCCAGGCTTGAGTGGGCGGATGGGGCTCGCATAGCTCGCTGAATTAAGGCGGTGTTCTTTGGCTAACCTCCACCAGGCAGTCATCCTCGAGATTGTGGCCAAGGACTGGATAGCATTCCTCATGGCCAAGCTTGTATGCGGCTTTGCAGCGGGCTTCATCGGCACCACGGTAACGACATACACTTCGGAAATTACCATCCCCCAGTTCCGCGGCAGTCACCTGGCGGCGTTCTCCTTTTCTTGGGGACTGGGCGGGCTTTTCGCAGCCATTGGTATGGAGGTACTGCAGCAGGTGAGCCACCCAGGGTGAGCTAGGAATATGCTGACAGGAAACCAGACCAACCCGCTGGCCTACAAACACGCGTTCTACTCCGAGTTTGTCATTATTGGTGTCTGGCTCCCCGTGCCCTTCTACCTCCCCGAGTCGCCCGTATGGCTGGTGAAAAAGGGCCACGACGACAAGGCCAAGCGCTCCCTGGGCCGCCTGTTTGGCAACGTCCGTGGCTACGACTGGGACCACGAGTATGCTGTCCTCAAGCAGGAAGTGGGAGAGTCGGAAGCTATCGCGGCAAAATCAAGCCAGCACAGCATCCTTGCGTGCTTCAAAGGAACCAACTTGCGACGTACCCTGATCTCCACTGTTCCCTTTAGCATGCAGGTGGGTCGGGTGCCACAGAGGGTGAGAGATTCGTTCAGCACGCTAACCGGCGGTAGCACTATGTCGGTGGACCCTTGATGTTCAACGCGCCCTATTTCCTCCAGGTGAGTCGGTATAACGCATGTCACGCCAGGGCACGCCTGTAGGAACAGCAGTCGGGCTCACACTCCAGCAAATTGGCATGGACAATGCCTTCCAGTCCAACCTGATCATCTCGTGCGTCTCCGTCTTCACCATCCTCGTATCGTTCTACCTCGTCGACAAGGCGGGCCGACGCCCGCTCCTGATCATTGGCGCCCTCGTGATGTCGGTGTGCTGCCTGATCGTGGGCGGCATGGGCATGGTGGGGATCAGCAAGGCGACAGGATCCGCCACTGTGGCCATGATGGCCATCTGGGTCGTGGCCTATTCGGTCTCATACGGCCCCATTGGCTGGATGACCCTCGTCGAGCTCAGCACGCCTGTCCTGCGCACCCAAACGGCGGGCATCGCAGCTATTCTCCAGTCGTTCAGCGGCGTCATGTTCGCGTATACCGTCCCCCTCATGCTCTCGGATCAGTATGCTGGCTGGGGCGCAAAAACTGGTACGTCACTAGCAGTGGTGAGGAATTTGCTTACCTTCAGGCTTCTTCTTTGGGCCGCTCGCATTCCTCTGCGCCGTCATCGTGTGGTTTACAAATCCCCGAGTCCAAGGGACGCACTTATGCCGAGATGGACGAGCTGTTCGAGCGCCGCCTGCCAGCGTGGCGATTCAAGAATGCACAGACATCGGCACAGGCGGCAATAGCCAAGGAGGAAGACGCGGCGCATGGTGTCAAGGCGATTTCTGAAGCGCAGGGAGCATGAAGTTGTTGTAATGTGTTCGCCGTTTTGAGTAAAAAGGATGAAGAATATTAAGTCCTCAATTGGTGTCTTTCGAAAACCACACGTGCATCTGCTTCCTGCCCACGGTAGTGTGCGAACAGTGTAATACACGGGTAAGAAATTCTTGACAACACGGTTCCGTACCGACAAGGCTAGACCAGGAAGGATGGCATTCTCTCTATGTATTTTGTTGTTTTCCGGCTACGTTGTGGTAGGTCTGCTACTTGCAGAAAGTAAGCTGTTCCCAGTCCAGGGTAACAGCCCCGCCATTCGCTTCGCCATTGGAAACTCCACGCTTCTTGGCCCTACCCCTAATGCGTAGGAACCCAGTCTCTGCCCACGCGTCGACCCAACGAGACACGATATAGGCATCAATGGCTTGCGTTTGGGACAGCGAAGGCGAGGGTGTCGACTCTGTTGAAAAGGTAGGCATTTTGGCTCCCGAAGCGACGTTGGCAATCATGTCTCGGTAATAGTCGAGGAGCTTGTACGTCGGATTTATCGTCACGTCGGGGCTACTACTCCGTAGGCGGTCGAACCATTCGTCTGGGCTGAGCGTATCAAACTCGAGGCCGCCTTGACGCAGACCGTCCAGCACGACGCTCCATTCGGCGATTTCAGGATTGACAATGTGGTACACCCGAGAGTGCGGTTGGCGGTCGGCAGACGACGCAGATCGGTTCGTCGCGATGAGAGTGTCCGCCACCGCATTGGCGGCGACATCCACGGGCAGCCACGTGGGCTGGTCTGGAAGCATGGGGAGTGCGGATACGGTGTTGGCTGAGCGGAACATGAGGGGCCATGCCTCGGTCTCGCTCCACGCGCCGTGGTAGTTCTTGTCGCCGACCAGCTGGCCGATGCGGAGGACAGTGGCACGCGCGCCGAGCTGACCAGCTCGCTCGAGCACCTTTTCGGCCACCCACTTGCCCTGGCCATATCCCATCTGTGCCGACTTGGGTGCGGTGGGGAACTGTTCTAGAACATCGGCATTATCTCCGTTTCCCGGCTGAGCGACCATGGTAGAAATGGACGAGGCAAAGAAAAAGGACGGCTTGACTTTGCGCGGGCTCCCCAGGGCGAGGTTGACGAGGTGGACAGTGGCGCCGACGTGCTCGTCAAAGGAACTGAGCGGGAGCAGAAAGTTGACTGGCCAGGCGAGGTGGATGATGGCCGTGGCGGTATTGCAGAGCATGGTGTACGCGTTTGAGGCGAGGCCCAGGCTTGCCGAGTTGAGTTTGGCCGCGTACGCGGTCCACTTGTGATAGGGCGCCCTGCGGTAGTGCTGATCGAGCGATTTCTCCACACGGTCGCGTGCCTCAACGTTATCGGCCGCACGCACAAGACAAATGACCTTGGCTACATCGTCGCGCTCGGTGAGAGTGGCAAGGAGGTGGGCGCCCATGGACCCGGTGGCACCAGTGAGGACGACAACTTCACCCCTTGATTCAAACTGGTCGGTCACGGGAGCAGGCGGGACGAGTTTCGATACCCAACGCTCGACCATGTTGTTCATCTCAGCGCCGACGTCGTCGACCGAATTGTCCCCGCCAGTCGTCAGGGTGAGGAGGAATATGGAGAGCTTGGTAATGGAAGGGTGGTCGTATGCGACATTTTGCCCGAGCTTGCCGTCACCAAGGTTGAGCTTCTTCACAAAAGTATTCCGTACAGTCGTGGCCTTTATACTGTCGAGTCCTTCAGCAAAGAGGTCGTCTTCGTTGCCCAGAGAATCGTGTCCCCTGCCAAGCGTTGTGACGATGGTCTGGCGGACGAATGCGAGCATCTCGTCAGGGTCCGTAATCGAGACTCTGTCCTCGTCTCCGCGCTCGAGACGGTTGAAAGTGTCGTCAATGAGAGAAGCAAACTGTTTGTACGCGGCACGGCGGAGGATGCTGAGCTTGGCGGCGCGGGGGATTTTCGTCCCGTAGGGGATGGGGCGGATCATTTCGCGCAGGATGCGCGAGTGCGTCGGCGCGCGGGCATTGGCGTTGACAATGGCGGGCCAAATAGCCTCGATGTATTCGTCATCGTCCGGAGCGTCCTCCGCCTTGATGATGATGACACCGCACTGGGCGCGCCCGTCCCCAAAGACGATCGCCTCGCTCACAAGGGGCGACTCGCAAATGTCGTCCTCGATGGGAATTGGGTTGGTCTTCTCACCAAGTGCGTGGGTGAGGGTATCGTCGATGCGCCCTACGTACTTGATCTTGTTTGGGTCGGTCGGGTGGCGAGAGAACAGGTCGCCAGTGTCGTAAGAACCGTCGGCACGGTTGGAGACAACGAGCGATGGCCAACCTGGAAGGACGACGATGTTGAATACGTCGCCGACAGGCTCAAAGCGGATGTAGGGCGAAACATCAGCGCGCACAGGTAACCATGCCCAATCATGGTCGACTTCATAGTCGCGCGTTCCCAAAAAGAGACGGCCCGCCTCGGTGGACCCGAACACGCTACACAGGTGAACACCTGCTCGGTCGAGGTAGTTGCCCACATCTTCGGGAAGTGCAGCGCCTGCGAAATTCACGACGTCGAACTTTTTTAGCGTCGCGATGCCTTGATCAGATTCCGACATCATCTTGAGAAGGTAGGGAACGGAGAAGAGCTGTTGAGGCGGTTCCGGAAGATCATTGTAAAACTTGCAAACATTACTCGCGGACAGCGGGAGATGGGAGGGCCAAACGGCGACTACCTTTGCCGCCAGAAAGGCGCACACGATGCTCTCATGGCCAAACATGTGGAGCGTGGGGGCTGTCGTGAAGCTCGATCTAGGCGTAAACCCCGAGGCTGTCGCAAAGACGGCCAAGTGGGAAAGCGCAATGGGTTTGGGAAACCCTGTCGAACCCGACGAGTGGAGAATAACCGCCGAACGAGATTCCTCCTCGTCGGGGGAAAATCGGGCCGGGAAAGGTGGAGTGACTAGTTTCTCCTTTGAATCATAGCGGAAGCGGTCGTCGAATACCGATTGTGCGACGACCGAGACATCAATACCATCCTCGTGTTTGAGCTGGTTTACTGCGTCTCGGATCGAGTCGCCAAACTTGTCGGAATAGATGGCGACCTTGGCTTCAGTCTTCTTCAACAGGTTGGCGATCGCAGGGACAGAGTTGTTGGTCGAAAGGACAAGAGGGGTGTGGCCGAGCTTTTGGAGTGCCAGCTCGGTCAGGAACGACCATACTCCAGTCTCGATGAGGACGGCGACGACGGCTGTGTCGTTGGGGTCGCTGTTCCCCAAGCCCGCAGCCTCGTGGTAATGCCAGCAGAGATGGTCTACCGCTTTGGCGGCGTCCGAGTATGTCATGGTGCCCAATGTGGTCGTCCCCGGAAGATAGGTCTGGAACGCCGGTGCGTCGGGCTGCTCAGCTTGTGATGTCAGTATGAACAGGTTACCATTCGCGGTACGTACCAGCTCTCTTTGCCACAAGCTCGTTCATACTCTTAGGGAGCAGATAACGAGAAGGGGCGTCTCCTGCAGCCATAATGAGAAAGAATGTTGCAATGGGACGTTTGAGATGAAAGCAAGGTTGAGGGACTGGTTGGTTGAAGTCAAATACCAAACGACGACAAGGTTCCACCACTCTTTGTCTTCTGCGTTTATAAGGTGTTCTCCAGAGGATGTGGCGACCACTGATGGCCGAAGGAGCGCGACCAAAAAAGGCCACCAGATCGATACCGACCGCGGGCTGTTTCTCTCTCTCGACCTCTCGACGTGCGTTCAGCAGCTGACAACGACGTCCTCACGGCCCAACTCGCAGCACGGTGGGGGACGACCTCGGAAACGGACTTTGGATCGCCCCTAGAGGTTGCGTCGTGGTGCATCATGCTGCGCCTGAGGACGTATACAAGTGATTGGTCAGTGTCAGGCGTCAGTGCGTTTGTACAATCGTTACAGTGTAATCGGCCTATTTTGAGATGAGCGACGCGTTTGGCCCTCGCGTGCGTGATACCCCTACGTGTTCCCCCGCTCTGGGTCGTGTTCCCGCGTCCTGGGTCGTGTTCCCGGACAACAGGAACAAGGCCGGGGGTAAGAATGCGGGGGTGGAGAGAAGATTGCATCACCGTCAGCTTCACAAGGGCCTTTGATCCCAGGCATCAGACGCGGTCGTTGTCGACTGGTTACACTTCGATCACTGCCTCGCTAGCGCATGATCGCATGGAACTGGGGTGCCAAGTGGGGTCAACAGGGCACGTCAGGACCAGGAGACCTTGCAAGTTTGAGGCCCAAGTTCTGGCGTTCCCTCAGATCCAGTCTGTCGTCAGTTCAGACCCGCCGGCAGCCATGCGTCGTTCGGTGTTGAAAGTGACATGGAACCAAGATCACGGAAACGGTCGGTTCAGAATCCTGCATGAAGCGGAACCTGGAGTGCGGACCATTACGTCAAGCACGGAAGCACTCGGCTCTGCAACTCCAACGCCGTGCAACGCTCGCAGTGGTCTTCCGTCATGAGGAATGTTGGGGAAGTGGGGTGGGTTGACGACGCGTTAGCGGCTTGCGGAATGTTTGGGCTCGGAGCAACTGCGGCCCGACTCACACAAGATCTGGAGACCCCGCGTCGTAATCAACGGGAACCGGAAGTAGCCAAAACCGGCACCACTGCCCACTGGCTCCATCCACTTGAGCATGGTCACATATCCCGTGGTTAGCCCGAATCGCTCTTGTCATCTCTCACTATCGAATGTAAAGATGAGGACGACCGCATCCAGTGAGTAAACCGTCCCCCTGTGGGTTGGTGCTGACCACACGCTGCAGAAGCCTGCGATGGTGAGCCAACACTGCACAAGTCAGGAGAGCCCTGAGGACTGACCCTGCGCCCAAGCCTGTCGCGTTCGAAAGTACGTCCATCGAGCTCACAGATGCTGATTTGAGAATCGGATGTGAACGACAAGATGGTGAAGAGCGGTGTACCGGATGCACAAAGGTGGACATTGCGTGTACGTCGTCCTGTACTTACAAGTGCTGACTGCAGGTACGTTTACGCACGTGCGGCAGAAACCTGGGCCACCTCCAGGGTGAGTGTCGCTCGATTCCGGTAGCCTGCTCTGCTCCTCGCCTCTGCCACTTCCAAGGCTGCATCCGTAGGGTACGGGATGGCTCAACCATTCTGGTCTCCACAGCATCGTCTTCCGGGTACAAGCTGTTGTCCCAGACAGATTTCTGCTTTCGCAGTGCCTGGCCTATTGACGCTGAGAGGAATATGGGGAATGGAGCGGGTTTTCCCCAGGCATCAATCTGAGAAGAGTAGCTATGAGAAGGAAATGACTCAACAGGATTGGAGCAACCCGAGCACCAGTGTATGATGGCAAGAGCTGATCGAGCAGGTACCGTCGCAAGATTGGCCGCACGCCGCCACCGGCAGGGCCATCGCGGCCATCTCCGTACTCGCGGCCGAGCGGGGTGACCGAACGCCGGAGGCCGAGTGCGGGCGACAACGCCTCCAACGTTGGCGTGGTGCCCAGCGCCTCACCCGGCCAGCTACTCACCCAAAGCCTCCCAGACTCGAACTACGCGCACGACACAAACATCACGCACGAAACGCATGGCACACACGGCACCCCCACGCACACCAGCCCGCTCGACCGCGTCATCCCCCGCGCGCTCCTCGACCTCATCGTACAGCTCTACTACGACTATGTCTTCTGGCTCATCCCGTACCCGCACCGGCCCTCGTTCGAGGCCGACCTCGCGAGCCGGCGCGAGGACGACCCGGGCCAGGAAGAGTGGACGGCCATGGTGTTTGGCTTGGTGTCCATGGCCATTGCGCATCTCCCGCACCACCTGCCCCTGCCTGCCGACGAGCTTGCGGGGCTGCGCAGTGCGTGTTTTCGGGCGGTTATGGACTTTCTCAGAAGGGATTATGAGACGTACACGGCTGATCGGTGTGAGTATCACCGGACCTTGGCACTGTGGCACGAACAAACTCCAACGATTAGGCGGCGCTGACAGGCAGTATACATCATCTATTGGTACGCCCCCCCGCCTGACCCAAGCTCACACGCAGCGCAGCGTAAGCCCCATCATCTGAACCCAGCTCAACTACAGCGGCGTCGCGTTCAGCATGGGCATGACAGCAATGTCGCGCGAACTGAACGGGTCCAACATGAACCTCGCGCTCCAGCGCAACCTCGACCGCGAGGTGGTCCGTCAACTTCACCCGTTTGTAAACACTGACAGCAGACATACGCGGGGATGGAACCCGTCGAGGGCGAAATGTACCGGCGCATGTGGTGGCTCATCTACTCTGCCGACCGGTCCGGGGCGTGCTGCGAGGGCGCGCGGGTCATGCTTAATGAGGACTTGTGTGCGGGTGTCGCGTTGCCGTCGACTTTGTGAGTAGGACGCCGGGTTCGAATGTCTGCACCGTCATCAAGTTGGCTCTTCGGTGACGTCGTCCAGACTTCGCCCTGTCTCGGCACTTGTGGGTGTGTCTTTCCGTCCAGACTTCAGCTGCTGTCCAAGGGCCAAGCTGCACGAGAAATTTTACCCAGGAGGGTAGACGAAGGATCCCTCTCCCACTCGACTCCTACGCGATTCCCGAGCTTCGTCCCACAGCCCCAACAACGGCTAACAACAGCGACGACGACGCCCTCGAGCGCGCCGCCCACGGCGACGACCTCGGCGACGTCCACGACTCGCCCCTCTGGGGCTTCTACTACTGCTCGGCCATGTGGAGGGGTACGTTGAAACCCATGCTAATGCTGCTCACCGCCCCAACCCCACAAACGCCGGTCAGCTCGCTCACACCTAGTCGCGGGCAAGATCCTGAGCCGGCGGGAGAAGGACCACGCGAGGCCGCCAGAATCCACCGCGCTCGTGGTGCGTATTGCCGAACTGGACGAGATTATCGCCGAGCTCGACGAGGTGTTTGATGACTGTCCGGCGTTTCTCGCGCTCAAGCTTGATATGGATAATGATATTTCGAGGTGAGTGGAGTGATAGCAACAGAGCGGGTGCGGTAGCGAGTGAGCAGAGTGAGAGCGGGGGAGGGAGAGAACGCGAGGGAGGGCGGGATCCAGAGAGCGAGCGCAGATGAGTCGGAGAGCGACTTGGGCGAGGGCGACGCGTGACAGAGCAACTGGAGCTGCTGGGAGCTGTCGGAGCTGCTGGAGCAACTGGACCAACTTGAGCATCTTGACTGCATTCCAACTGTTCCACCGACGCGTCCATCAGATGGGAAGCACGACAGGGACGGAGCGCGATGCTAACCCCCAGCCCCGAGCTCCCCACCACCGGCGGCCGGCCCGCGCTCGCCCGCGCCCTCTCTCTATCCCCCGTAAAGCACGGTATTGGGGTACAACAGAGCAACCTCTACGTCAGCCAGGTACGTCCACACCCCTATCCTCTCCCCACAGCATATCATCCCGTGTGCGCAAGTGCAAGTGCACCGCACCTTCGCACCTACCACCCTTTCCTCTCATCCGCCACTTACCACCTTTGCCCCTCGGCCCAACCTAACGCCCCAGCAAGCAATCCGCCTCGTCGCAACACAGTACCGCAAAGACCTGGTCGACCTCCGCTGGCGCCCAGGTACCACCGGCCTCGGCGCACGCACCGCCCGCGCCGCGCAGCGGCTGCGGGAGAACGAGCTGGCGTTCCGGGCCGATCGGGATCTGGTGCTCTCTAACCTCTTGCGCGTGCTCAGAGCGCTGCCGATGGAGTTGATGGGTGCGTGTTGTTGGGTGGTTCGGGACCGAGGTATGGTCGGGCGCGAGCGTGGCGGGTCCGACCGTGCGCGTGCGGGGTCGAGTACCTCGTGCTGTGGTCCGACCGTGCGGGGCGGAGTACCTGGCGCCGTGGTCCGAGCTTACGGGGCCGAGTACCTGGTTCCGCATGACCCACGTCCAGTGCAAGCACAGGGAAAGCGCACGGACAGGAAGCTCACTGACATCAGCGGTCAACACGTTCCCGGGCCTAAGCAAGATCCGGTACGTCGCGTCCACGCTCCTGGGCGACTTTGACGACGAGGTGGGCGTGTCCCAGCGCAGTGTACGGGCGCTGTCGTATCTCCGTGAGTCGCTGGATAGGGACACGGTGGTGGCTGACGGGCAGAACAATATGTTGATTACTTGTCCCGCCTCGAGTCTATGTCGTCCCTCGGCTAGGCGGACTGCTGGACTGGGCAATGTCGCCCAGTTGTTGGAAGGGGTGGTACAGCGAGACAACGTTCAAGGGAGGGTGGTTAGATATAGAGTGAAGGTCGTATATGTATCGATGGATGCGTTGTATGCAGCAGGTATGGGTCGACACTGAGTTGACATCTTGGCGTTGAGGATCACTCGACAGCCATGCGTCTCTGGCGCGGGTCGTTGGCACAGTTCATCGGCATGGGTCGTGCTCCACCGGTATGGCAGGATGCAATTTCCAGCACTGCATGGTGTGATGTACGGTGTCGTACTGTACAAAGCATGTACACATGGATGGCTATAGTACAGAATGATGCCGGCGGCCGGATCGTAATGGATGGTAATGGATGGTTCTCTCCCCCCCCGTCTGAATGTGTCGTACCGTGGCGTTCGCCGAAACGATTGTCCCCTCGGCCAAATCTCCTCTCTCCATTTTCTCTCTCTCGCTCTATCTCTTGCCTTGCCCTGGTCGCACTCTTCCACTCTCTTCCTCCCTCACTGCCTCCCGACCCCCAACACCCAACCCCCACTCCCCCCAACTACCCCCGCTCACTGCTTCATCAGGAGGTACGGATCAACACCCCGCATGCGCCCCGTCGCGAGCGCGCTGTGCATGACCCAGTCCTGGGAGACGACGCGCGCGACGTTGCTCTTGCCCGCCACAATGATCTTGAGCACCTCGGGATCGATCTGCTTGTTGCGGCCGTGGGGGAGGATGATAAAGTCTGCTTCGCCGAGGGGCGCGATTTCGCCGCCGTAGCGCTGGGTGTTAGTGGAAGTGGGAGGAGGGGGGGGGGGGGGGTGGTTGCCTGGTTCGGGGTGGTTTGAGAATGATTTGTGGGTGGTTTGAGGATGGTTCGGAGGCGGGTTGGGGATCTCTCTCCAGAAGACGAAGAGAGGTATGGCCCAGGACTAGACAGAAAGGGGGGAGTTAACTCACCACGATGAGGTCCTCGAGGTGCGGGTTGTTGTTGTACACGTGAATCGTCACGGGGTACTTGGGCTTCTGGAAGACGCGGGGCGGAACGTAGCCTGTGGGTGCTTCTTGTATCGGAGTCGTCTGGGTGGCTTGGTCGGTGGTCGCGGGGCGGTTCGTGTTGGTGCTATTTGAGGGACCAGCGATGGTCGGTGCCATTTGGGGTATGGCGGTCTGAGTTGGGAACATCGGTGGCATTGCAGTCTGAGTCGGCGACATCGGGAGCATGGCGGACTGAGTTGGGGACGTCTGGAGCAACTGAGCCGGCGACACGGCCATAGTCGTGATGGGCGACATCGGGGATGTGGGGGACATGGCGTAGGCGTTCCACCCGACGCCGCTGGTGATAGTGTTCGGGGTACCGGCAGCCACATGGGCGGTTGAAGAACCTGAGGCTGTATGGGTGGCTAAAGGACCCGAAGCCGCATGGGTGACTGAAGGACCAGCTGTCGCTGACGGGCTCTGGACCAGTTGGTCCACACACATGGTATCGCTGCTCTCTTGGCCGCGACGAGGCGTGGGCGTTGTCGGCGAGTGAGATGCAAAGTCGACTATTTGGTCAATGTCCATTGCCGTGAGGTCCACACTCGGTGGGGGCTGGATACCAGCAGTCGGTGCCGTGATGCTCTTCGAGAGGCCGAAGCTCTGCGAGGGATCAACGCCCTGTGAGGGACCAACACCCTGCTCCTGGGTACTGCTGTGTCCTCTGCTGGGACCGTCCGCGGCCATTGAAATCCGCGTAGACAGGGGCTTGTTGGGGGTACGGATTGTAAGACCGGGCGGTGCCATGCGCTGCCGCTTGGCTTTGGCGGCTTCGAGAGCCTCGAGTGCCACGGATGTCGGGATCGGGGTTGCGACGAGCGTCCCGCCTGGGCCGGTCACGAGTGGCGGGGGCGCAGATCCAGGCTTACGCTTGATGCCAACGGAGGGAACGCCCTGCGTCCAAGTGGCGCCGGGGGTAGGAGTTTGCGGGGAAGACGGGTTAACGCCTAGCCCTGCCATCCGCTGCGGAAGTTGGGTCGTGGGCGAGACCGATTCGGGAGGCTGAGGCACGCGACTGGAGGTAGGCGCGAGGGGCTGAGGCCTGTTGGCACGGGAGAGAACACGGCCAGCAGGAGCCTTCTGTTGCGACGAGAATTGGGCTTTGGCGGGGAATACCTCCTTGCCGGCGTAGGAGGTGTCGACCTCGACCTTGGTGGCGTTGAATAGTTCACGAGACTTGGGGGTGGCTGTGGCTTTCTCCCCCGTGCTGGAAGGTAGCGCTTTCAGCACACGCGGCGGTGTGACCGTTTCCTCCTTGACATCCTGGTGGGTGAAGGCATGAGGATTGCGTCGGGCCGTGGTGTCGGTCGGCTTAGACTCGGTGGTAGTCGTCGCCGTATCTCCCGCGTTGGAGGGAGCGTTTGGGCTCTGCGGCGGGGAGAGAGGTTCCTTCTTGATCGTTTCGTTCGTGATGGCACGGACGGGAGAGGCATTCGAGGCGCCAGTGCTCGAGGTGGCGAAGCGCGGGCTTGGCTGTGCGTCCTTCATGACGACGTCTTCGTCCTGGGTGGACGCAAGTCGAACCTTGGGACGCTTTTTGGCATCGTTGGTCTTGGGTGTTCGTTTGGGCGCGGTCGGTTCGTTGGGCACGGTGCTTTTGGTGTCGGTTTCGGAAGTCTGATCGGTGGCACCGGTGGCGGAAGTGCACGGCTTGTCGTCACTGGGGCGGCGCGACCAGGGACGCATGGCGCGGTCGTCGCTGTTGCGGCGGAGCGGCTCGTCATCGTCCTCGGACGGACGGCCCTGGTTGAGAACCCAGCCGCGGTTGTTCACCCACGTCTCGCTGTACTGGGGGCTGGAGGTCAGCCTAGCCTCCCGTTGATACTCACTTCACTCGCCATCCTCCATAATCCCAGGCACGCCCATAAAACCTGCGCTCGCCGATACACTTTTCGACCCAGCAGTCCTGCACAAAGATGGGCGGGCGCGTGTATTTTTTGTGGAAATAGTAGGCCACATCCGCTGCGGTCCAGTACTCTTGCTCTCTCTCCGAGTCGCCCAGTGTCGACGGGCCAAAGACGAAGGGACGCTTGGGGTTGTGACGAAAGCCACGATCGAGCACGAGGATGACGTGGGTGATGTCTTTGCTGCTCGGGTTGCGGGCGAGGGAGCCACCGTGGTTCTGGGCGTTAGTGGTTGTAAGAGGTGTGCGGGGGCTGAGGGGGTGCTGGGGGGTGTGGGGAAGGCTCAGGACCGTAGAGGAGTCGGTGAGGTGGGGGGAAGAAGTTGGACGCGCCACGCTGGACGCGACTTACGCGAATGTCCACAATGAGGCGCGAGAGGTGCCTGCTGGGAGCGATGTAGAAGGTCAGCCCCTCGAAGAGGTCGGAGGGGCCGGGCGGCATAGTAGATAGCCCAGACTGGGCGGTGGATGGTGGTTGAGGAGGGATGGGAGATGAGTCAAGAGGACGAATGTGGGAGTGGAGGGAAGGTTGCAAACGAGGTGGGTGAGAGAAGAGAAGGAAGGAAATGGAATTGGGAAGGAAGGGCGTAAGTTGTTGGCAAGGCAAGACTTTATGTGTTGATCTGTCCATGCTGCTCGTCATCATGGTGAGAACTGGGCTGCATGGTGCAGTGAAAAGGTAGAGTACAGAGTGGTCTGTGCACACACACGGGTCGATGATTCTGACGCTCACCGCTGCTTGCCTGCATTCCTTGCTGCCCCACTGTTATTGACAATCCTCTTTCTTCGTACAGCAGTCTTGGCGTGTGGAGACTGCTCGGGGTTCAAAAGGGGGAGGTGCATGATGACGGGTGCGTGGATGGGCACACACACACACACACACACACCAACACAGAAACACGCAAGCACAAATACACAAAAGACACAGATCGTACAGAGGTCACGCGCTGTCGACACGAGGGGGAGGGCCGCAGGTAAGAGCATCGATCACTTGACATTCTTCAAGGTGTGAGAACGCTAGCCTGCTTGCTACCAGAAGGACGAAGCATGTGTAGCAACCGTGTTCGTTCGGTCGTGTGTACATGTAGGAAACAGAAGTTGCATATTCCCGTGTGTGACTGTGCCACCATGCCGCTATGCCGCTTGGCGTCGAGCACGTAGCACCCCATGCCCTTCGCACTATGTGGACGTTGTCGCGAGTGGTACAAGCGAGTGACATCACCACGAGCACCATGCTACCCGTGTGCCGCCAGTCACGATTGCACGATTTCGACACCAGGGGGTCATTGAAGGCTCATTGTTCTTCACACCCATCCACATCAGTTGCCACGCCTTTGCACAGTTGCTGCTCGAAGCATGCAGCGGCAATGGTGGGGTTGAGGTGGTCTGTACGTTTGTTTGTGCTTTGTGATTCTCACTGTTGGCATCACACGATCACTTTGAAACGGGGTGTGCACACAACAACGTCTCCAGGGTAGTTGCCACCCAGATGTGATGTGACCAAAATTAGAGCCACCATCACATGAGTATGTCAACAACACCTTCCTTCCTTCCCTCCCACTTTCCTGTTGCCGACTCTACTTAAATCCATCGACTGTACCTTTATCTCCTCCACTCCCCATCGCACACGCAAACCTTGAACTGGCCAGCATTGCCCGTTGGTGACTCTCTTCCGACACTGCACGGACGCACCCATCCCACAACCGCAACAATGATCGAGCCTCTCACGCACTCAGCCACGCCGTCCGGCCGTGACACGCCTGCACAACCCTTACCCCCCTCGCCAGCGACAAACACGGTACCTCCGTCCGCGCATGTTCCGGCCGCACAGCCTGGTCCTCCGGGCCTCCTGCCCATGACTTCCGCATCGTCGTACCCTACCCCGGAATTTGGTGAGCGCCAGCCCTCCCAGGCTGCCTCGGTAGAAGGCCAATCGAACCCAGAAGCCACAAGAAACTTCGCCGCGGCCATCTACAAGCGCTTCTTTGTCGTCGATGAGGGGTGGCCTGGGCAAATCCCACCATGGAAGGTCGTGGGTACGTACCACCGCGTCCAGGATCCCGTCAACGCCACCTCCATGTTGCAAGAGCAACCCCTGGTCACACGCGCTCCGTTTCACATGCGCTGACTCCTTTCCAGTGTTCCGTATCAACACCCTGATCGAGTGGTCCGTCCCCCTCTGGCCCGACGACTTTCTCGACAACCCCCAGCCTGCACAGGAGATTATGCACCCACTCCCTCCCTTCACTCCGGCTGCTGGGACATCACACAGCGCCCCCGATCCGCAAGTTTCACAAGCACGCCCCATGTCGTTACCGACGTTAGCCCCCCGCCCCTTGGTACCACCACCCACAGCCGGTCCATCCCCCACGGCCGCTGAGACTCTCGCCACCGCACCCGCCCGCAAGCCCAAAGCGCCCAGGAGGCGCAGGACACCGCCAGCAGGCGCGCCCAGGCCCAAGGCATCCCCAAAGCAACGCGCTGTAAGTAACTGCACCGGCGTCTTGCTGACAGGTCAGAAGAAGAAAACAGCCAACAAGGGTCCCAAGCCCGCGACGATCAAAGAAGAACCAGATCAGGCCGGGCCTTCCACGATCTCGAACGCGAACCACAGCGGCAACGCTTCCAATGCTGTTCAGGACGCGAAGCCGACAATTGATGAAACCGCGACCGTTACGGTGAAACAGGAGTTCATGGAGCTTTGATCACACCGATGACGCCCTCGGAGTCGCCACTCGCCCGTGCGATATGTAAGTTATTGTCCTCTGCGACCACGGGCGACCTGCCACAGGCCACAGGGCCTTAGACACTGTGTGCTTCTCTCACACTCACCCCCAGGGGCCGATCATGGCGATCACCCGATCGAACTACCCCCGACTTGCAAACACGCCACCACGCCACCCGTCGCGCGCGGATCGCCAGCCAAACCGACCTCGCCCCCGCACCAACCCGCTCACCCTGTACCACCCCTCCCTCCGACCCACGCCACACGAACCGCACCTTTCCTCAAGACCCCACGACGTATTGTACATTGCTAGACTGAAACAGGGAGGGCGTATGTATCATGTGATTTTCACGCTTGGAGCGTCCTTTGGGCACAGACAGGTATTTGGGCGGGGGTATCCTTGGGAACATGACAGCAGTACATGGCGACTGGAACATGTCCCCCTGTGGGACCACACCGACGAAGCTGGGAAGCAAGCAGCACAATAGGTGTAGATGCGTCTACTTTCCCCGCCCCAAAACCTCTGCTGGGCTTGGCATGTGTGCACTGTCAATGCCTTCTGCTCAAAGGTCCAAGTGCACGCGCCAAGCGTGGACTTTGGGTGTTTGCGAAAACGGATACGGACCGTGCTGCCAGCCCGCACGTTGCTTCGACGCAGGCATGAAACGCTCAAAGCGAGTGCAAAGCATCATGTGTTCGGGCGTTGCGGTCATGCGGCGCGCGTGGTCATGGGGTCGATGATCGATGAGCATGGCGGAGGGCGATGTGACGGAACCAAAACTGCCCTAGACTAAAGCGCCACCACTTGTGTACAGCTGCCACACCCCACACCACCCCCGTCATGCACGATGCACCACCTGCTCGCATTGTTCAGCGTCACATTGGAATGCTGGATGCGTGCGGAACGCAGCACACTAGCTCTACACACAGTACCCCCACACCTTCTGAGAATTCGAAATCATTGCGAAGCAAGTAGGTGAGAATGCGACTCGTCCCGACGGTGCCAGAAGGGTGCGGCGCCAACGAAAGTGGCAGCCGGCCGTGGGCTCTGCAGATATAAACTCCCGTCCTTGTCCACCACCTTGATCGTCCACCCTTTCCCTTCCTTCCTTTCCCCATCGCCACGTCTTGGCTTTCTCAACATCTTCCTTCCACGTCGCTCTATCCCTTTCCCCACTTGTTCTTTCTTCACCACCCTTCCTTGTTTATCCACTCTACTCTCTTCCACAATTGCCATGAGTGCACGACCATCGCCACTACCCCACTCGCCACCAACCCGCTGCCACCATGCGGCCACTCCCGTCTGCACGTCACCACGCCACCATTTGCCTCCCTCCCCAGCCACACCACCCACCACCTTCCTCCTCCATTCGACCAAGCCCCTCGCCACCACCAACAGCCCAACCCCCTCCCTCCCCCACCTCCACTACTCTCACCGCCCGTCAATTGTCTCGCCATCTAAAGGTCGGCCCGTCAGCGCAGGTCGCGCATTCTCCATGGCTGGCATGCGTTGACGCACTCAGGCACACATAGCGTCGCAACCATACCCGAGCAGGACCCGCGAATGTGTTTTAAAAGGTGCAGTCCGTCAGCGCATCTCTCATAGCGTTTTCAACAGCTCGGGCAGGCGTTGACGGACTCAGACACACACCGCGTCACGACGATACCCAAGGATGGCAGCCCGATTGTGTCGTCCTAAATGGTGAAGTCCGTCGGCGCATATCTACAGCGTTTTCAACAGCTCGAGGTGCGCTGACGGAGAGTCTGAACCGTTACGCTCCCGCCAACCATGTCCTCATCGGCAGCCATTTCGGCGCTCGTTTGTTCAAAGGTCAGTCCGTCAGCACGCAAATCATGGCGTTTCCAAGCCCTATTGGCTTATTTGAATCCTGACGGTACTGTAGGTCGGCACGGCCAAAGGTCCTCGTCGACAACCATTTCGCCTTTTGATTGTTCTTCGAAGGTCGGTCCGTCAGCATGCAAATCATAGCGTTTTCACGTTTTCAATGGCTCATTGGCATGCTGACGGTACTCAGGTCCACGTCCAATCCCCTCACCAAACGAATACGTCGTCGCCGTCCGCCACGTTCTCTCACCGCGTAGTGCTTCAAACGCGGCGTTGGCCTCCATCTCAAAGGTATTTCCAGGGTCGTTTTCTAACAGACAGGCAACACCCATTCGATCATTTCACCACGACATCCCTTTCTAAATCTAGTCCATCGCAACCCAAGCGCGCCTCTCCTCCAGTGACGCAAACCAAAAGGTAGCCTATCCGTCAGAATACGTGGTTACGTGCACAGCGCAAACGCTGTGGGAGGTGCGCCCCATAAACCCCAGCCTCAGGTCGACAGCGTTTGCAATGCTATACGGCCCAGTGCTGCGTATTCTGACGGAACAGGCACGAGTCTCACACGGCGCGGGCGAGTCGCAGATGCGAGTTTGGCGCGACGCGGGCGTGAGCTCTCGCCACCCATTGTAGGCGTGAGCAGACATCACCACCATCACTACCATCACCACACCGTCATCATCATCATTACCACCACCACCACCACACCACCACCACCACCACACCACCACCACCACCAAAGCAGTCCACATCGTCACCTCGCCACTCCTCCCATGTCGCCACGTCGTCACCCCATTCCATCTCGCCACCCCCTTCCATCTCGCCACCTCCTTCCATCTCACCACACCCTTTCGTCTCGCCGCCCTCTGCCGCCTCGCCACCCCCATCCACCACGCCACCCCCCTCCTTTCCTCCAATCATTCCCCCCTCCACCCCTCCCCTCACTCCTAACTTGGTGCTTGTGGCAAGAGCTCGGAACACAGCTAGGCATTCGTCAAGCTCCGAGTTTGGGGAGACGTTTGTCAACAGTCCCCTCCAAGCACCAAACCCATACAATTCTAGCCCCTCTCCCAACCCAAAGACCTCATGAGCTGGCATCCTCCAGTACCTCGGGGCGTTTGTCAACAGCCCCGTCCCAACTCTACCTTGTCTCTCAAACCCAATATCCTCTTCACGTATGCGCTGGCATCCTCCAGTACCTTGGGGCGTTTGTCAACAGCCCCGTCAAACAATTTTGGCATGAAACATTCCTTATAGCAAACCACCAATCCATTTCGCTCATATATTATACTCTCGCCCCCCGCCCACGACACCATACACCCCTTCCTCCACCAAAAAGGCACTCGTGTCCGGAACCGGGTACTCTCATACTCGGTTCTGGTGAAGCTCTCAGCTTCTCAGCAGCCACCCCAAGTGCCAAGAGCAACTCTTCCCCCTTCCCCATGGTCGACACTTTCTCCCACAACGTTTGTAGCTTTGAGCTGGCATCTGCCAGTACCCGGGGGCGTTTGCCAACAGTCCCCTCCCCAACCGCAATCCAAAACCACACCCCTTCTTCCCCATATAGTTTTGTTGTGGCTACAGCCCTGCAACCGCGCCACACAGCACCGCCGTACCACGTAACGGCGGCGCATGCGCTCCAAGGGTACATTACCGCTCCGTATCTTTTGCCTCTCCATGTCACTCTTTTCTCTGGATTCCCGCATTAAAACTACCGCAGTCCGCGTAACTCGTCGCTGCCGAGGGTGAGACAGAGTGACTAGCAAAATCTCTAGAGTTTGCGACTCCAAAACAAACCCTTTGTATCGGGCTATGGATGTCATGGGCGTGTATGTGGCGTGTGGTGTGTGCAGCAGTGCAGCCTGGTAGTCGTGGCAGCCGCGTTGGCCGCACCACTCGTCGGCATGTTTCGTCCCCAACGGAGTAGGACCAGTAGGCATCGACCAACCGAGGGAGGCATCGGTATCCGTCCTGCATCCCGACGCTTGCCTCCGAAAATTGTCGTCAAGGGAACGGAACATGAGAAGATGAGCATCGTAAGACTACAATCCTTCTGGACGCAGGCCAAGACAACAATGGCACCACTGTGTGTTGCCAAGCAATGAACTCGAAGCGCAGAAGCAGAAATCCCCTCGAATCTCCCAAGCACCTCCGCGGTGCCATATCCGCTGCGCCATATTCCCTTCGGACAGAATGCAAGAATCGGAACACTATCAATCCTGGGCGTTTCGCACCACAATCGCCACCACGACCACGATCGCCACGACCATCCGTGTACATCTGCCGGGTCATGCGCCATGCCGTCTGGGCTCGCGGCGCGCGGCAACTAGGGTTACCGAGAGCGGCTGGGCCTCACCCAACTGTGGAAGGCAGCAACTACACGCCCCGTTACACAAGTGCTGCGCAGTATGGGAAGCTGTCACATCCACTGGCGGTTCGAGTTCCGGCCGTGTGGCGGTGTGGCCGTGTATGTAGCGAGGAGGATGATTGGCGTCGACTGGTCTGGACTGAAACTGTTCTTGTGTGCATACACAACCGCTTATCTCCAAGGCCCCGTCCCCAAGGGCTTTGGAGCATGCAGCATGCAGCACAATCCTTGCTGTGCAACTTGTGGAGAAAGGTAGTCAAGCCTGCTGTAGCCTGTCCAGCTGCCCACCTGCTGAGCATGCTGAGCTGTCGAGTTATCCACAGCCTCTCCCGTACACCACCGCGAGTGCTGGTGCGTCATATCTCGCCAGTTGACCATGTATAACACCTCGGTACGGCAGCCTCAGCTGAGCCACAACCGCGCACCGCCGCCCCTCCAGGACATGGTCACACTGCACAATCTACCCCGTCGTCATCGACGTTCGCTCTCCACACGTCGTCATGGCAACAACCACGTTAACCACGCCCACGTCGCACTTGCTTCTCCACATCCTCCACACACATCATCTTCCCATCTCTTCTTACTTCTCAACGCACCATATTCCCACGATTTCTCCCACTCGATCTCCCAAGGCGCTGTGAATTCGAAAATACCACCTCCGAGTCGGGCTCGGACGGGGTGCATATTGTAGCCGGGGGTTGCTCGCAGCGTGGTCGTGGAGGTTATAAGTCGTCCCCTTGGCCGGGTTTTTTCGTCTTCATCCACTTCTCTCTTCAACGAGTCATACTCCCACCGACTTTTTTCCTCCTTTCTGTTCTCCTCGCCTACCCTCCCTCGCCGCCAACTGTTGCGCGTCACCTCTCTCTCTCTCTCTCTTCTGCCTTGCACTTTCTCTCCACCCCCACTCGGACCTACATTTCCACTCCAGGCCAGACAACGTCGTCGTCATCGCTTTTCGCTCGCTCTCCACGCTGTACGCCCCTGCCACCGCGGCCACTGTGTCACAACTGCTCCACCGACCACTCCATCACCCCTTTAACTTTCCTCCGTCCACCGCTGTCGCTCTCCTCGGTGCCGTCTGGTAGATGGGTGTCTCGACTCTGTCAACGCCTGGAATACTGACCAGCCAAGCCGAGGCACGTTCTCGCACTCACGTCGTCCACCTCTGACCCCCCAGGCCCATGGTCACAACAACGGCTTGCTCAAAAAGGTACAGCATATCTCATCTTTACATCGTTGTGTACATCTCACTGACAACAGCACACATCTTCAGCGCCACCGCGGCGGACACAGGTTGCTCACGCTCGTCTTCCTCGACCAGTCCAACCCCTCGCCCAGAACGTGAAACTCTAAAAGGCACGGCGTCAGCGCGGGGGATTCACAGCGTTTGGAATGGCTCGGACTCCGCGCTGACGTCCGCCCAGATCTTACACTACCACCCGACCTGCGTTCACTCCCAGGCCAACCTTTCCGCCACCTCCCAGTCGAGGCCAACCAGTCCACCGCCCAGTCGAACTGTCATCCGTTTCCAGCCAGATTGATACCCAGGTGGCCAGGTTGGTTTTGCCCCTTTCAGCGCCACTTGAGAACGTAGCCGTCGCTGACCGCTCACAGCTGGGTTTAGCCCTCAGTACATCGTCCCCACAGCCTTTGCATTCACCTGCCACTCACTCATCACGCGGGGTCGCCAAAGGTCCGGTAGCGCTTCAGGCGGCGTTTGGTTGGGGAAGCGCTGACCGGCAGGCATTGTTTGGCATCTAAACGTCAATCCTCCTACCCGATCCGCCTACCCGCCACGACCCGCTCTGTGAACTCGGTATGTCCGGTCAGCGCTTCACAAGGCGTTTGGAATGGTCCTGTCGCGCTGACCGGTCCAGAGATTGTTTGGCATCCAGACGTCAAGCAACTTTACAGAGGTTCGCCTCACCGCACCTCATCGCCGCACCAGCGCTGACCGGCATGTAGATCGTTTCGTTTCCAACCCCTCAAGCAACTTGAAAGGGGCGTTATCGCCCGCAGCGCAGCAACTAGCGTTTGGAATGGCGTGTTGCAGCGCTGACGAGACCAGGTTACGACTCCTCGTCACCGTTCTGCGGCCCCATCGTCACCCACTCCTCCACTTCACAGCTCCCGCCACGGCACCTGCGGGCGCAGGGTCGTTCCGTGAAGCCACCATTAACGGAAGAAAACCAACAGCTAACGAGCAGTACCGCCTCGAGGTCCAAGGTGGGTTCCGGTCAGTGCTCCACCGCGGCCTAGTGGCTTCCCAGTGTCGGTGATACTTCGAACTTGCACTTGCACCCGGACTGCGTTTGCAATGGCTGCAAGTTCAGCGCTGACAGGGACACAGATACCGCTACCTCCAGCTCTGCGCCTGCCACCCTTGTCAAAGCCCAGCAAGTAAGTCGTTCGTGTCTTCGTGGTGTGAAGACATCATGCTCACGCAAGGTGGCGTGCATAGCACTGCTCCCAGGGTCCGCTCCGAGCTCAAATTAGTCCAACGGTGGGTTCCGTCAGCGGGCTTGTTCCTGGGGTGTAATAGCTCCCATCTTGCCGCTGAAGGCAATATAAAGGGCCCTATATTGCCTTCAAGGCAAGGTGGCATAGCGTTTGGAAGGGCTTTGTGGAGCAGGCACGCTGACGGACCATCAGATGATTCGCCACCGTCCGAGATGAACATGGTGGGTTCTGTCAGCAGGCTTGTTCCTGGGGTGCAATAGCTCCCATCCTGCCTTCGATAGGCAGAAGGCAAGATGACACAGCGTTTGAAAGGGCTCTGTGGAATGGGTACGCTGACGGACCATCAGATGCGCCACTGTCCGAGATGATGCGCTCATCGAACGCCTCTGCGGACGAGCTCAAGAGTTCTTGCAACGGTGAGCTCTGCGGCGCGCATGTGTCAAGGGGTTTTGAATCGCTCCCTTCCTGCTTGTTCGAGAAGTCAGCAGGGCGCTCAGCGTTTGGAAGAAGCTGGGAGGACATCCGCGCTGACGGGCTCTCAGAGATTATCAGCCACTTTGCGCAGTTTTCACTGGACTCCTCGGTGGTCGTCTCTCTTCGCGGTCCTAGCTGCTCCGTGAGGATGCGTACCAAGGTCAGTCTAGTGACCCCGTCCGCAGACAGACGTCTGGTGGCGTACCTCTCAGACCGCTGAGTCTTCACAGCTCTTTGCTTCTCGACTTCGCAGCTTGTGCTCCAAGCCAAAGAGGTGGGGTCAGCACTCAGCACTCTTCCAAGGAGCGTTTGCAGTCTTGAGCGGTGGTAACGTTTGGAATGGTTTCCATTGTGACGATGGGCCTATCC
Source organism: Pascua sp. PH4015B (assembly GCA_025502685.1). Classification (NCBI taxonomy): domain Eukaryota; kingdom Fungi; phylum Basidiomycota; class Tremellomycetes; order Trichosporonales; family Trichosporonaceae; genus Pascua; species Pascua sp. PH4015B. Next base: position 601,574 of record JAMFRD010000016.1, read on the forward strand.
CGCTTATGGGTTGTTGCGAGCTGACCCCACAGACCGCAGCCGGTCCATGGCGTCCCCGAATCCCCCGATGGTCTCCGCTCTACCTAGGTTCGTCAGCGCTGTGCAAGCACCTTCATGTGCTTAGACAGCGCCGAGCGAGAGACGGCGTTCGAAACAGATGGCTCCGCGCTACCGGGCTCACGGTACCTAGCTCCGCTTAACGCTGACGGACAGTTCCGTATCATCATGACGCGTCAGACGGCCGAAAAATGCAGGAACAGGTATGTCCGGGCGGCGCTGCGCCGCGGCGTTTTTTAATGGCTACAAGCGCAGCGCTGACCGGACAACACAGTTTTCACGACATTGGTCCTCGGTCTTGCGCTGATTGTTCTTCTCGACGGGATGCCCTGTGCCTTTGCAACCGGTCAGTCTCCGCGATACACTTCCAGAGCCCTCACCCCTCCCATGAAAGCTAACATACATACATCTCCTGGGAGGCTCTTCTCCCGGCATCGCATGCCAGGTAACTATTCCACAGTTCAGCGCTTGCGGCAACAGCTGGGCATCCTTTGCCGAGTTGTGGGGTACACGTTTGTCAACAGTCCTTTCCAAGCGCTCTTAAACAACCTTCTCATATATCTGTCATTACCATGCAGAAGTACCCATATTGCACATCCGCAGCTCCGCCATGGGTCTGTCCGTCCCAGCCACAGAAGACCAGTTCCTCTCTCCCTCTTTGCTCACCATAGCAACTCACCACAGCAACAACGCTTGGTCTCTTCCTCCATGGTCATCCTCTTTGTGTCCTTCACTGAGCGCCATGGCCTGTTGGTTCTCACTTTTGAAACAGCTCGGAGGGATAGCTCAGTTGGGAGAGCGTACGACTGAAGTGTTCAGCTTCGCATTCGTACGGTCCCTGGTTCGATCCCGGGTCACTCCAGCTTTTTTGCCAGAAACTCGAACTCGCGGCCTGGGCGGAGGAAACGCGTGAACGTGGGTCCCGCAGGGTTTTAGCACCACAGCAGTGTTAGTAATGTCTCTGCTGGCTGAAATCTACGAGCCAATCGTTTGAAATGACGTCGCTGGCCGAGTGGTCGCCCCGCGCAAGGTGTTGGTTGCCAGCCCAGCGTCAGAGCGCTAGACGCTGGCGGAGGTGAACTCTGTTTGGCAGCGCTTGGACGCCCGTGACGTGCGCCTTATCTTGGGTGACTGCTCGACCTCGTTGGGTATCTCCTCAGACAATAGAACAAGGGGAGAAAGAAATATGCCTTTCGGAGTGGTCGGCGCGCGCAGGTCTTCGCAAAATCCTGCCCTCTCAGGGCAAGTCGCCGAGGCTTGAGGAGTTGGCCCAAGGAACATACACTTGGTAAACGTGCCAAGGAGAACAAGTGGTATGGCGACACCAAACCAGCAGGTACAGGCGTTGATCAGATGAACAGACTTATCTTATCCTCATATGGATGACGCCTTTCGTCGCAACAGGCCTCGGGCGCGCGTGCCCCTTGGCACACACGATGTCAATCAACACATCTTCGCTAGTATATCGGTTAGTATAATCGCCTCTCAAGAGAGAGCCTTTCAAAAGAAAGATCGCGATAGAGCAGGGTTCGACTCCCTGGCGGAGAATCCCTTTTGCTTGTGATAACGACACACGAGTAGAGAACGATCCGTGCGCGTGTTGGGCGATTTTGCTTTGAAAGCGAATGCTCAATTCCGAGGGCCTGAACGTGCCCCAGTGGTATCCCTATATGACCAGGCATGACGGTATAACAACTACCAACCCGTACAACCGGGGACGATCGCGGCATTGAAACGAGCCACAAACCCAGAAACAACACTCTCCCAAGGCCCTGGGTTGAGGACACGAGCGGCTGTGCGACAGCTCTGAGCCCATCCTCAGGTGCCGCAATATGTGCTTGGCGTGGCATAAAGCACCCTTTTCACCTTGGCCCAAATTAGCATGGCTGCGGGGGACGGGGATTCCAAGCGAGACAGAGAGAGTGGCTACTTTCAGTTGATCAGGAGTACCCTATGTGGCGCTGATGTGGGAGAGTGGAGTGCGGACAGTGCCACAACCAACCGCCACATTATGTTACGTAAATGTATCCGCGACTGCTTTTGGACCACACCTTGGCGCACGTTTGCCCCAACGGTACAGAGATTTACGCTCCATGGACCGAATACCCTTTACAACTTTACATGACACTGTCACGTATCACACAGAACAACGCCGGTAGGCCCGCCTTTGCGGTCTCCCTCACTTAACCCCGCCCCGACGGCGACGGAAGACAAAATTGGGGACGCAGCCTTCAGCCAACCCACTCTCCGGGCAGTTCTCCAACTTCCCCCACGTGCTGGCCTCTTCGATTTGTCGCTAGCGGGCCCCGTGCGGCCCGCTCGGCTGGTTTTAGCTGGTTCTTTTGTTGTATTTGGGAAACAGGTGGCACCGTTCATGGGCTGGACATTGCGGGGAGGGGTGGCGGCAGGGAGTGAGGGTATGCCAATGTGGACCTGAGTGTGGCGCGAGCTTGGCACGGCACGCAGAATGGTGGACGGTGGCGATCACGGGGGTGGGGAGCTATCACGACGCAATGGGGTTGATCCAGCTACGGCGGCCATTGTGGCTGGGAGGCGCGGGCCTGAGTGTGGCGGGGAGCGATCCGGCGGTGGCGAAAGGCGCAACAAAGGTAATAGCTGGCAAATGAGCCGGCCGGGTGTACTGTACCTCGGAACGAGGCATGCGTATTCTTGGTGGTGAATGGCAACATCTTTCGGGCGAGAAACAACCGAGGAGGGGCGAGGCACGTCCAAATGATGGACCCGAGGTACTTGGTGGGGCAGTTCGGCGGTTCGGCGGCTCCGCGGCTTGGCGCCTCAAACAGGGCAGTTGGAAGAACAATGGTGGATATAGCTTGTGGCGTGGCATGTGGGCTGCCCGCCGACGCCGCCAAGATCCGGTCCAACCAGTGTGGCGCGGGGCGCTGTCTGGAAAAAGAGGAGCCCCCGACGCCACTGGCCCGACGATGAACCGCGACAGGCTAGCAGCGGAGCGGGACGGTGTGGGCCTCGGATGACGGGAGACGCGACGGATGGTGCGATTTAGGGACGTCACCGTTTGGGAGGCCGGAGATGTGGAAGCCGTTCGGGAGGTCGGGTCGGGTTGGTGTGAGGTGGTGCAGGCCATTCGGGACGTGGAACAGGTCGACCAGAGGTAGTGGATCGTGGTCACTTTGGCAGATGGTGGGGTCCGCTGCACGAACGGTGGGTGAGGGGGGGAGGGCCGCGTAGAGATCGTCGTCGTCTTCGTCCTCGTCCGCGTCCTCCTCGCTCGTCGATAAACCCGGTGTCGGGAAGACTGGCGCGTGCGTCCCCGCGTCGTAGTTCTCGTATCCTGTGGCCAGAGCTGGAAAGCCCTCCATCCTCAGGCGGAGACGCAGATGTGATCCCTGGTCGGGAGAGATAGCCGGCGCTGTGCGTTCCGTACGTGGTGTAGGCGGCATCTGGGGGCGAGAGGCGTGGCCCCCACGTTGAGGAGTTCGTGGTGTAGCTGGCAGACGCGGGGCGAAGTGTCCGTGCGATGGTAGGCGGCTGAATGCCGGCGACGGCGACGAGGGCTAGGATTAATACGGGTCAAAATGGCACAGGGACACTACGCACTTCGTGGACGTCAATGTGGTCTCCTGGTGAGGTAGAGCTGTATCCATTGGGGATGACGCAGGGACTGCTGGAAAATGTGTACGCTGGCCGTCGTCGTGGCGGCGTCTCAAAAGCGGGGCGGAGGCCGGGTGGTTGACTAACCTCGGCGGTTGAGGATAGCCCAGTCTGAGTTCTTGCGGGCCCTCTTTGGAACCCCAGGTCGCCTCCAGGCCCGAGTCCGAGCCCGAGTCCAAGGCCGCGCACAGGACTCGAGGCCACGCCTTGGGGTGCTTTGGAGCGTGTATTTCCGTACACTGGGTCAGATTTACTCATGTCGAGAGATGGTATAGGGAGACGAGATATGGGTCACCCAGTCCATCGCTCTCCAATATATGTACCCCATGTTACTGCAAGCCTTGAGACATCTCGGCTTGTGCGCAGACAATACCGCTCGGTCCACCGCCATCTCCGATACCAGAACAGCGAATCCCATCTCCCTCTCACCTGTTTGCTGCGTGTCCCTGACATGACTCGCAGCGCCACCCCCGCCTCTTTCCATACGCCCCGCCCAACGGCCCTAATGCACCGTGTTGCAAGTCAGCAGGCCTTGTGCTGTCGCGTGCGTGCCAATGTGCCGAGGGAGTGGGGCCCAGGTGGCACCCTCGTAGGCGGTGGCGCCACGCCGCAGAGGGTCCGAGTCAGGCCTGTCAGAACCAGATCTGTCGCTGAACCTGAACTTACCATGCACTCCCCCCTTTGCCCAACCGCCCCACCACAGTCGTACATCCCCGCACCACAGTACTTACATCCCCGCACTCCACCCCGCATGCCCCGCACTGGCCCCGCGGCGCGATCTCACACATCACATGTACGATGCTGGTTCCCACAAAGTGGGCGGTATGCGCCGCTAGCACGTCGCTGGACGGAGCATGTCAGGCCTCGGCGTAGCGCGGCATGTGGTGCGTGGTATGAGGCGGTGGCTAGCACCACGGTCGTCCTTATCGCTCGTGTCGCTTAAAGTGTGCGCCCGAGGTGCGGCGTGGGAAGAATGGCTTTGGCAAGTCACTGTATCTGCGCTACTCCCCATACCCCATCTAGCGCTCGTCACTACTGCAAGCGGGCAATTGTCAGCCGCTGCCAGCTGTCAGCTGCTGCGAGCTCACGAACCATTCCCCTTCTTCGGCCATTGATGGTGCCACTCTTTGCTTCTCATGATTGTCACAAGTTGGACAGTGCAGGAATGGCCCGTGACAGGTCTCGGACAACTACCCGAGATGGTGCGGTTACTGTCCACTGACATGGGTACGAGTCGCTTGGCAATGAGAGTCTTGTCTGCTTTGGAATAAAACTTTCAGGTTGCGGCCACGCCGTCTACCAGTGAAACAAGGGGTGGTACGCTCGACGACCATGCTTGACCGATAGAGAACGTATTGACTGCCCTTCATGCTTGTTAGCCGTAACACGCCAGCGGTATTCATAGGTTGTTCTCGCAAGGTGCTCGGTCGCGTCCGTGGTACCCTCTCCTGCCTGACATTGGAACGCCACCGCCAGCACGCCACGAATTTCCTGAAGGCTGTTACCCAATGACAGTACCACAACTGCCACCACCAGTTGCTTCCGAGGTCCCATGACCAGGCGGAAAAGCCACTCGCCTCAACAAAAGGTGCAATTGCTTGGCGGGGCCTCGCAGGAAACTACCCTGTGGAATGTGCAGTGCACCACAAACACGCGTTGTGGGAATCAGAACCAAACGCGCATTTCAGGTGCGCAGACAATCAAAGGTGCACACGACATGCACACCTGTTTGAGCAGTAGCGTGCTGTCCTCTGAATCTGCCAAACAGGGACGCAGAATGGTGAATGGGCAGCTAGTGCGACGTCACCTGGTCTAGACCTCACCTGGTCTAATGTGCTCCATCGGCTACAGAAGGGCATGCAAAACCAGGATGGAGCAGGAGAACGCCAGCAATGACGGCATTGTCGCGGTCAGGATAACAAGGGAGTCACCCCGTTTCAACTCATGATTCTTTCAACACCTCACCCTCGCTTGACCTCATAATTAACGTAGCTCGGTTCCGACCCGTGCGTGCGCGGTTGCGCCTCTGTCCTGGAATCCAGATCGGCCCCTCCTTTCGATCGCAGGTCGTGCGTGGGATGAAACATGAAACGGCCCCCAGTCTTGGAGTGTCACCGCGCACGTCGGAGAATGACCATCGCCTCTGGCCTCGTTTACTGGAACCTGTACCCCTTTTGCCATTCGCTGGACGCTGGGTTTCGCACCGTGTGCTAGCCTCAAGGCCGTGGGGGGTGCATGTCGTTGCGGCCGCGTGACGTGACCCTTGCGTTTCGGGTGTGGGTGCGAAACTTGCACAACAATAACAGCCAGAGGACACGAGGACGCAAGGAGGACCAGAGACCCCAAACACCGCCCACGGTCGGCCTTTGCACAGCCTTTATTGTCCAACTTGAACACACATTGACTTCCACCATCCTCTTTCTGTGTACCACCACACACTCACACACACGACGTGATCTCCATCATTGCCATTGTTGTCACCACCATCCACGTCCAGTGTTGTCACACTATACGACATGCCCGAAAGGATGGCCTACCACCCGTTTCAAATGGTCAGCCACTCCCTCCCAATTTTTCACGCGCGTGGACAGGCTCAGCTCACCCCTCAGAATGCCAACGCGCCAAGTTGTGCGGAAGAAGACACCCAAAGCTTGATCCACCTCACGGCTGCCGACTTTGATCTCGACGGCGACTCGTACATTGTCGACTGGCCCTTTTCCACATGTGCCACGCCTCTATCGCCACCGAAGCCACCCCAGCATCCACCTCTGGCCTTTGACGTGAGTGGTACGACTCTAGCGTTGGCGTGTGTGCTTGCTGACTGTTTAGTGTGCATCCGATTGGGCTACCTCCTTGTACGTCCATGCTCTTGGTTCTGAAGCTATTGTAGCATGCCAACGCTGGAGACATTCACTTGCTGACTTCAGACTGGGCAAACTGAGCTGTCTCACCGACAACTTCGATGACAACCTTCCAGACCCCGATCTGACTGATGTAAGTTCACGTCCCCTCTCCTCAACGCCAGCTCCCCCCGTGCCTGGAACGGCATTCTGGTGGCGCTAACATGCAGGCCTCGGTGCACGCATGGCGCGGCTCAAGCGTACCCCGCGGTCGTCTATCACTATTAACAATCACACCTACCGACAGCCGTCCTTCGCTCCGCACGTCTTCACGGCCCTCGTCCAGCTCGCGACTGCGCACAGTGACCAAGCTCTCGGTCCTCAACCCCGGATGCCGCTTTGAAGACTGGATCCGTGTTCAGGAATCTCGCACTCGCACCGAGAGGGAAACGACGTGCAAGTATCTCGAGCGCGAAGAGTCGCCAGGGTACACCGACCAGGCGACGTATTGCCCCACGCTTGTGAATGTGGGGGAGTTTTACAAGCACCAACAGTCGGGTGACCAGGTGAGGTTACAAAATCAGGTTTTTTTCAGAAGCTCTTTTGCTAATTGCAGTCTATGGAACTGGTCGAGACGCCCACTGGCTCTCACACGTCGAGCTCACTAGGACCGCCGGGCTGCACGTCGCGCAACATGCACTGCTCGCTCTTGTAGCACAACTTGTATTGCCACTTGTCTAGGCCGGTCCTGGCATTGGTACATTCAGCATTTGTCAAGGAACGGAGTGTTCGTCGGCAGTAGGGATCAATGCAGCGAGGGGCGTCAAGGGGGGTGATGAGACGAGATGAATGGTCTTTGTAAACCTTGCCGATAGCCTAGAAGGCTAGGTAGACTAGCGTGATCGCGATGAAGTCATTTAGCATGTACAGTACCGAGACGACCTTGGGCAGGGTTGGAATAGAGTCTGGGACTCCCTCGGGGTTGATAAGGACTGTCTGGGTGGACTGTCTGCATGTCGAAGCAGAAACAAAATGGTCTGTATTCTCTGGTTGGTGCCGTGGGGTGGTATCGGTGGCAGGGTTTGACACAGCGTGGGTTTAGCACAGTGGTAGTTGCATCAGATTGCAATGGTGACAGTTCCTGTCGACGCGACAATCTGAGGGTCCCCAGTTCGATCCTGGGAACTCACTCTTTTGCCAGTTTTGACGTTTATTTATGCACGCTACGTGTTGCTCGTGGCAAGTCAGAATCGCTTCGAGTGAAGAGGTGAAGCGTAAGATGAAGGTGTGGGTGTATGGCACCTGTTTGGTACCCCCCAAAAGTACCTTTTACCACCTGTTGATATTGCAAGAATGCGTCCATCTTTGATGCAGTGCGAGGTGTGCATGTACATGCATGCGCCAACCCCCAGACGATCGCCCACCCACACTCCCGTCTCGTGCGGGCTTGTCTTGTGCCCATCGCATCTCATCAAGCGTTGTCAGGTACACGGCGCGGCGATTGAAGGGACGGCGAGCGTCTTTCGTAACAGAAGCACGGTGGCAACGACAGTGAAAAATAGTAACATGAAGAGATATATAATGCCAAGTCGTACCCTCCAGGACGATACAACAAATACAATATGCACATGGTGTGAACTACACTCCGACTTCGTCACTCGTCGTCATCCATGGTGCCTACGTGCACTTTGGCTCCTGCCCACTCCCAGTCTACGGGGAGACCCTTGGGGGTCATCATCTCGCGCTCCCAATCGCTCGCGCTGGTGGGGGTAGGGCAGTCGTCGAAAAAGACCCGGGCGCGAGGTGTGGGCGTGCCCTCCTCCGAGTCTGGGGTGGGCGGCCGCTGTGGGAAGCGGCGCGGGAGGCGGATGGTGAGGGCGGGGTGTGCGGTAGAGGCGATACCGCGGTTGTGGGGGTAGACAGGTGTTGGGGTTGGCGTGGCGGGTGTAGCTGTGAGATCTGAGACTGCGACATGGAAAGTCTCGACACGGTCGAGCTGTCCCGGTGTATGTCGCTCGAGCCCGCACCAATTCGACTGAAGAGGGCATGCGGATAGCCGGGGGACAGGGGCGGGGACCAGGCGCTCGACCATGTTATCGGGTCTTGGCGAGTACAAGCCCAGCGGCGGCGTCGACGGGTCGAACGCAAGGTGGTGCGGCATACTACGTGCCCGTTGCCGTTTAGACGTGTCGGCATACTCAGCTAGGCTGGGTTCGAGGTGTAGTGCGACGGGCGGCGGTTTGCGCTTGCCGGCCGCAGTGGTGGAGGTGGTGCGGCGGCGCGTAAAGCTCGGAGGGCCAACGAAGCGTGACCGTCCTGGCGTTAGGGGGATCGAGACGAGTGAAGGTGAGGAGGAACAATGGGAGCCGGCAGGAACGGACGTGGCTCGCATTACCGAGGTTCGCGCTGTGGCCAGGGGCGAAGGAACCCAAAGGAGTTCGAGTTCGCAGCGACCACTACAGCCGAGGCCCCAGCTCCGAGAGCCCATGGAAGCATGGCCAGTTCACCGCCCAGACTACTCACCTCGATCACTGGACTCGCCGACTCCCAGATGGTGTCCCTTGTACGTTGGTCGTGAGGACATGCTATTGGGCGTGTCTAGCGGGTGTCCGTGTGCATGTGGAGGCAGATGGGGATGCGGGCACGAACGGGGCCGGCGGTCTTGCATTGCGAACGAGCGCAGGAGACCCAGACCGCGAGAGCAGGAGGGGTGGGAGGGGGACGTTTGGGCTGTGGAAACGGGCTAAGCTCTCTTGTGAGCAGGCAGAAACCCCGCGCACCACGTAAGCGTGCAGTGCGTATCGGCCAAGACCAGCGACGAGCAAGACGATTTCCGCGCGAGATCGGTGCGTGTCGACGACGCCAGTGTGCTGGAACACTATGCTCGAGGTAAAGTAAGTCGCGAACAAGAATGCGGATGATGGAACAGTACGACAAACGCAAACGTCGACCCCTGTGGATGCTGCCGGCCAGTCCCGAGTGGCCCATCTGTCCACCGGACGCCCTCCACCTGCACGCTGCGCACTGCGAAGCACGGAACGGGCCGCATGAGGTCATTTTGTGCGAGACCACAGCCGGAGCCGGCACCAGTTGCGATGGGGGGCCAGTGCGCGCCCACGAGCTCGTGATCTACTTTGTGCGGTGGGGTGCTGGTACGCTGTGGTTTGGCTGGTGAACAGGTGGAACTTTTCGACGACGGCGTCCCGTCCAGTGGGGCGGTGAGAGGTCCAAGCGTCAGGCTGTGCTTCTCATGCCGCACTTGTGCCCATTTGGCCGCCGCCGACCACGTGTCAGTGCTACCAGATTCGGTCCTTTTGTCTCGTTAGTGGGATCTCTTGACGAGATCAGTAACGCAAACGACGGGGCAGTCTTTCAAGATCTGAAAAGGGTTGAAGCAGTTCAGACCTGCAGACGAGCACTGTTTCGCCACCCTCCTTTGATCAACGGCGAGTTGAGCGGAATCAAAATTAGGCAGTGTGCCTGCCGTCACAACCAGTGTGGCACTGCCTCCACATAACAATCCCATCCATATCTTGCATCCTCCCGACGGCCTTGCACAACCAAGCATCCTCCATGTATGCCTCCAAGACGCACAGGAGCAAAAGGAAGGTCCTCGACCGGCCAGATTCAAGCACATTGCCGTGCTCTCATCACACCGGGCACATCTCGGGGCCGGAGTTTTGTGCACCAGTGTTTGAGCAAATGTGAAGTAATGCTCGACGTCGCGTTTGAAAGAGGTGCAGGTGTGGCACTTGTATATGTGCTGAACACTGCGCGTGGCGCATAACGCTGGTTTACGTGTGGAACCCCTGGTCGGCGTGGCGTAGTCCCACACGTTTGCCCCGTGGTCCCGGTTCTCAGCATTTGAGTGGCAACTTGTGGAAACTACCCACTGACCCAAACGTGATTTTTAAGAGCTGGCAGACGAGATGAACTACGATCAATGCAAAAGGAGACCGAATGAACAGAAAAAGGAAGCTACAGCTAAGGGGGCTCGAACCCCTGTCACCACTTTTCGTTCCCCGCTGAGGGCTATGGAAGAGTGGAATCCTTACCACTAGACGATAGCTGTGTACCTTCGCTTGGTTTCCACTTTCCTCGTCCCCCCCCCCCCCTTAAACTGGGCTTCTCATGCACTGTAAAAGAGGATAAAAAGACTAACTGTCCCACACAGGCTTGAACTGTGGACCTTTCGATGTTGAATGCTTTCACTTTTAACAGTCGAATGCTCTACCTACTGAGCCATAGGACATTCATGTTCAGACCATTACGATGGGGCTATCGGCACGGAGAGACGATGACAGCGAGTAAAGGAGGGGTCATATTCTCATCGTCCCATGGTCCCATGGTCCCAGCGGCTCACATTGTTCAACTCCCTGTCATTGTCACTCATTTCTCCCCAAAGAATGCCGAAACTCACTCTTCTCGTCCCCCACGGCCGTCTCTATGCTCCTCTCACACATTTCCTTGAAATCTCCCGCTGCGCCAGCTCTTCGCCAGTCACCTTGAGCACCATGTCCCTCGCCGCTCCCCAGCTGCCGCCGAACAAACCCGGGGGTCGTCGGATGTGATTTGTAGAAAGGGCAGGGCGTGTGTCCAGTTATGGGCGAATGTTTGTGTTGGTTCAGAGTGAGCCTGTGAAACGGCTTCTTAGCGTCTCGGTGTACCTCGTCGGCCTTTTGTTACACTCTCCCGCATATTCTGCTGTCCTTGTGACTCCTGTTCTGGGTGCAGCCAATGCCCAACGAGGTGTGCTGTCCGTGACGGTGTAGTGGTGGCTCTTGAATGGCACATCCGGTGGTGACGGGTGTGTGACGATTGCATTCACATTCCACAATGTGCCACACCTTCAAGTGCAAGGGGATGAAACGCGTCAGAAATGTGACACTTGCGATCGTTGTCTCTGCCGCGCGCGTGTGTAATGGCGAATATGATTGTCTGTGCACGTTTCATGGCGCATCAGACATGCCACAATCCTCTCGGCGCCACATTTACAAGAACGCTCACCAGTCTGCTCCCGCACCGGGCGTGTGGCATCTGAGCGAGAATGCTTGCCGCAGTGTCACCCCATATTTCCTTTGGGCAAAGGACAGCACACAACGCACCCTCCCTACGAGCACGCCAGTGGTAGCGTTGCATCCCTTTGCCTTGTTTTTATTGTCTGTTTGCTTCTTCACCATGGCCACGGGCACGTCTTCATTGTTATGCTTGTTGTGTGCAGCTGTGTCAACCTCTTACCGTCCAGAGCTGACCTTCTCTTCCCCAAAGTTCTTGTTCCCGCCTTTCTGTTGTGCATATAAACACCCCCCTGCCTCGCTTTCCCTGCCACCTCTTCACACCCCACCATGGCTCCCAACGACTCAGACATGGGCGACCAGCAGACTGGGCGGCGCCGTCGGCCGCGCCCTCCCAACAACTCAGAGGACATGGCCAACCAGCAGACTCGGCGGCCCCCTACCTACCGCACCATCGCCTTCGACCCCACCCGCTCAACAGGCCTTGACGCATTCGACAGCATCCACTCGGTCGGCTTTACGATCTGGCAGGACGGCCAGTCGCCCGTTCAAACCACCCACACCGACCGTTCGCCAGACGTCTCGATCTCCGAGGGAGGCCCTTCCGACTCTGGCGATACGATCATGGTTAGTGATACGACCACGGTCAGTGGCACTTCGTCTAAAGAAAACCACAACCCGCACGACCCGCCCGCCGACGGCGCTTCTCCCCCTCCGTACGACTCTGCCGCGGGTCACGCTTCAGACCCTTCGTACAACTTGCCCGTTCATACCACCGAGGGTGGCTCTTCCACCCCCAACGAGCACGCTTCCACCAACGACGCCGCTCCACCCACACCCATCACCCACACGTCGCTCGCGGACCGCTCTCCCAACGACAGCGAGGCGGACATCGCCGACGGCTTGGGCACGGTCTACAATGCCGCCAGCGACAGCATCTACACTCTTGAGCCTGTGGACCAGCCCACCGCGACCATAGACTCGTCAGCTCTGCATGACCCCGCCCCGCCGCCGAGCTTGCTTCACCCGACGCCCGTCGGCCCAACCCACCTCGCGCCGCCTACGACGCCGCTCAACCGCAGGGGAAGGGACGCTGGGCGCCAGATGTCCCGGAGCCTGTCGAGCGATGGGTACTATGGCAGCGACGACGGGCGCCTCCCCTCCATGCCGTATTACCCGAACGAGGACGCTTGGGAGTGAGTATCAACTATCGACCATAAGTTCGCATTGGGGGATACACGGGCTGACACTCTAGGTCGCCGATCAAGGACGCCGAGCTCCTCGATAAACGCTCCACGGACGCCGAAAAGGCCCTGCGCAAGACGCGGATCCGCAACGCCATGATCGAGATGGGCTTCCTTGACGTTGGCAACCTAGAGTCCCTGTAAGTTCCCACAGCCTCCCACTCACACTACCTCTCGTCAAGGCGCAAGGCTGATGCGCAGGTCCGCGGAGGTCAAGTGCCAAAACTGTGAGGAGGGGAACTGGGCGTGCACGGCGCCGCTCCTGCGCGCGACCGACGTGGTCGACGGGCACATCCACGCCTTCCACCGCCGGTGCGACAGGTGCAGCATGGACGCCGTGACCGTGCGCGGTCGGTGCTCCTTCGCCGGTGCAGAGTTTACCATTTCGCCGCTGGGCGAGATTGTCCAGCGGCGCGAGGATGGGAGCGCGTTCGTGCGCGGCGACGAGGGGATCCACCCGGTGTACAAGCGGTATCTCGACCTGGACTATCTCACGGGAGGCCGGGGTATTCGGGGCCGCTACGGGCAGGGCCACGGTTTTGGCACGTTCAGCACCGCCCCGCGCGACAAGGGCAAGGGCAAGAAACCTTCCCTTGGGCCCGTCGAGATGAGCCCATCCGCGTTCTCGCTGCGCCAGCGGTACTTGCGGGCCAACGACGGCAGCTATCACAAGCCGCGCCGTTTCGATAACGCCGCGTACGACTCGGACCTCGCCTCGGCCGAAGAGGGCATCGCTGGCGTCCGCATCGTGGACAGCCCCAAGCGCGACAAGGGCAAGGGCAAGGCAAAGGACACATCCATGTCGATGCCTCCTCCTCCTCCTCCGTATTCCGCCGACACCCCCAAGCGCGACAAGGGCAAGGGCAAGGCAAAGGACACGTCCATGTCGATGCAGCCTCCTCCGCCTCCGTATTCCGCCGACACCCCCAAGCGCGATAAGGGCAAGGGCAAGGCAAAGGACACATCCGGGTCCATGCAGCCCCCTCCCCCCTTCACGTCGACCTCGATGGCGTCTTCCATGGCCATGTCGCCCCCGACAACTTCTCACCCGCGCATGCCGCTCATGAGCTCATTCGCTCAAAGCGCGTATCAGTTCACCGAAGAGGATGCCATGCGCCGCGCTGTCCAAGCAAGCCTCGCCTCGCACGCCACATACGTACCGCGCATATCCTCGGCCGGGGAGAGCAGCTCGCAAGCCCAAGCCCGTGCCCAATCCCGCGCTCATGCCCGGGCCGGTGGGACTAGCCTCTCACACGCCACATTCGCACCGCGCACGTCGTCGGCAGGCCAGAGCAGCTCCCAAGCCCAAGTTCCAGCCCATGTCCGTGCCCAAGCACAAGCAGCCCTAGCCCTTGCTCGTGCCCAAGCCCTTGCCCTTGCTCGTGACCAAGCCCATGCCCGTGCGGGCGAACCCAGCCGCGTTGGCGGAAAGCGCAAGCGCACGGCAACGGACAACGGCAAAGCCAAGGCCTACCGTCAACACCCCGGCACTGCCATCAACGACGCGACCCCCTCCGCCTCGAGCTCTGTGCAGATGAACAGCCCTGGCGCGTGGGCGTCACTTGAGGCGGAAACGTGGGAGTCGTTCGAGGCGCGCTGGATGTCGGATCAGGGCATGTTCATGGCGTCGGCGACAGTGAACGCCTCGGGATCGTCGAGTGTGAACCCGTACGTTGGGTGGGACCTCGGCATGCTTGGGTCGGGTGTCAACACTCGTGCCACCAACCAAGGCGGGGTCACATCCATTGAGTCGCTTCTGATTAACACCGGCCCTGCTCGGGTAGACTCGTCGACGGAGGCCACCGGCACCGACGCCGCGGCCAATGCCAACGAGGGGAGCACCTCGACGGGTTCGGCCCCGAACACGCACTCGGGATCCAGCGCTAACCTCGCCGACGCCGACGCGGGCGACACCGGCGACACGTCCATGGTGTCGAATGCCACGATGGCCTCGGAGTCTGTTGGGAACACGACGATGGAGTCGATCCAGACCAACACAGCATCGGTCCAGACGAGCGCGTCCGAGTCGGCCACCAACGCCGAGGCGCTCGATACGCCCGATACCGAGGGCAACACGGTGGACATGGACGACACGGTTGACACGGGCGACACAGTGGACACGGGCGACACGTCCATGGTGTCGAACAAGACGACCGCTTCGGAGTTTGCTGGGAACACGACGATGGAGTCGATCCAGACCAACACGACAGCGACAGTTCAGGCGAGCGCGCCAGAGTCGGCCACCCACGCCAACCCTGTGGACAACCAGGTGACACACGAAGGAGACACGTCCATAGAGTCGAATGGCACAGAGGGCGATGGGGATACGTCGATGGTGTCGAATGCCACCAACGCAACGGTGGGGGACACGACGATGGAGTCGGCCAAGAACATGTCGATGGAGAAGGCGAATGTGTCGAGTGAGGGGATGGATGTTGACTAAGGGCCGGTCCTGGGGTCGTGGCGTGTGCTGTGATAACCTCCTGCCGTCGTCGTGACCTGCTTCCAGCCCTCGATATCATCGGTATCGCTTGTAGTAAAGACTTTGGAGGCTGCGACGAAAGCAATCGGGGGTCGTGGTGACATGTTCCTGTGGCAGTCGTTACCTCCTGCCGTCGTCGTGACATGGTCCTAGACTTCAGTATCTTACGACTCGCTAGGAAAGACTTTGTAACTTTGAGACGCAGCATCGGCTGGTCCAAATGTAAATGCAGGTTTTGATCCCGTTGCTGTCATTAAACTCTTGCTCCGGTTGTGGTCTAAACAGGTTCGTCCAGCGAGTACGCCAAGTTGGCGCCTGGGTGGTGTTCTAGCCAGTACACCAGTGCGACTGCATAGTCGTGGCACGATTCCCCTTGTCCTGCCTTTCAGTCCTGTCAGCGACGCGCATCTTCCCATGAGATTGGGCTAGCAATGAAGACAGGCCGACTGTAATGTGAGTTGAACCAGCTCCGGAACGGTATTGTGGCCTCATCGCGGGCCTTACCGTCCACGTCAACGACATCAGCCACGCCGTCGGTCGTGTGCACGGTCACTGATGGTCAGGTGGTCGCGTGACGACTGAAGTGAAGTCTGTAGAGGCTGATCGAGGTCAGGACAGAGAGGCGAACAGTGTGGAGAGCAGTGTAGAGTAAGTATAGCTGTATAGAGTAAGTCGCTAACAAGACCAGTTGCTTGCACGTCAGAGCAGTGGAAGGAATGAACTGAGAAAGTGGAAACTGATGCCTGTTTGGTTGCCAGTACCGTAAAGCTTTCAAGCTCAAGCAAGGCCTAGGCAATGGCCCTCCACAGGGGTTAAGCACGTCAATCAGGCACGGCCTCCACCAGGCTGGCTACCTGCGTCGGCTGCAATCGTGCCGAAAGTCGCCACAATGCACAGTGTCTCGGCGGGGTGGCCCAACTGGCATGCATGATGTCGACGACGATGAGCTTTGGTAGCCGAGGTTATACTCCCTCCGGCAAGAGATACAAAGCGGGCAAGGGCGTGCTAGTGACGATGGACCGCCAGCGCGTCTGATGTGCACGTATCCAGACGGGTGGGTGTTTGGTTCGCCATGTCTGTGCGTACCTTTCTTGTGGGGATATTTTTCGAGACAACGCGCAAGCTTGTTGTTCAGATCGGGATCTCGCTCCACGCTACAAAGCTGCAGAACACCGCTATCGAACAGAACGTGTACTTGGGTCGGGTGGCAACAGGAGATGATAAGATGCATGTGACCAAGTCAGCTCCACTGCACCGCCTGCATCAAGTGGAGTAGAGGCAGGATGGAGCAAGGTGTGCAAGGTGTGACAGGGTGTGTGTGTGGATGCCTGGATTCAGGGACAGGGACGACTGCCAGGCTAGGCTAGAGGTGGGTGGACCCCATTTCCCCACAAAATCTGAACTGGTCCGGTTAATGACGACCGACAACAAACGACGCGCATCACCGGCCGTACTCGTACTGGGTGATGGGTGAGCTGGTGGCCACCACCTTGCATCTCGTCTCCGTCATGTCCGACGCTAACCTCAAGCTTGTCCATATTCTAGACCAGACCCACTCTTAAAGCCCATCCGCACCTCTCGCCACTCCATGCCCCGATAACCCCGTATCTGCCCCTTCCTCCACGCTTGTCCCACGACCTGATCGACACGCACACCATGGCCCACGACGACTCTGACCCGGCCGCCTCGTCGGCCGCCACACCTCACGCGTCGCAAGCTGCTCAAGCATATGACGTGCCCACCAATGGATCAGATGGCGCCGCCGCCCACGCTCAAACGAGCAGCGCCTCGGGCGCCGCAGCCGCCCAAGACACGGCTTGGAATGAGGCTCATAACGCCATCGCGAGCAGCTCGAGCGAGAACTGTCCTTCCTCCCGTCCGACTCACAACGACGAGAACAACGTTGCGTCCTCGTCCGAGCACCCCCACCCCCACCGGTCCATGACGGCCCCGCCGCCGCATCTCGAGTTTGACATGGACCCAGAAGACAACGAAGGTTTTGTATCTCTGTCCCCGCCGTCGCAGCAACGGCCCCTTTCCCCCTCTCACCAATATCCCCCCTCCTCGCCCTCGGGTAGCGAAGACGGCAGCGACTCGACAGTCGTTTCATCTGCCTCAGACTCGGACTCTCCCACCAGCGACTCTGGCGTCCCGAGGTCTGCCCTCCGCCGCGCTTCCTCTGCAGTCCACGTCGGACCGAACGGCCACACGCGCACGCGTAAACACAAGCATCTCCGCTTCACGGCCATGACCGCCGGCAGCCTCACCATCTCCACCCCGACGGAACCGTCCCACATGCGCAAGCATGGCGTCCCCCGCGACCAAGAATGGTTTGCGGGCGAGCTCGACGAGAATGAGCCCCCAACGCCAAACATCTCCGAAACGTGAGTGCCGCGGGGTTTCCCCAATGGTGGTTACCCCAAATGGTGTTGGTAGCATGGTAGCATGCGCCTTCCTCGTGTCCTCGGGCATGCCCAGCGCGCGTGACAGCACTACGTCGAGCACATCCCGAAGATCTGCAGCTTACAAAAACAGCGCGGACCAGATCCGAAGAGTCGTCTCGCTCGCATCGCTCGATACCCTCATCATGCTCCAGAAGCACCGCGACGAGCGCGATCGCTTCATCGCGGGCGTGAGGCGAGCAGGGCGCGACCTTGTTTGGCGTGGCCAGGACGAGAAAAAGGTGTACCCCCACGACGCCGAGCGCATCTGCGTCCTCGCCGCCAAGCGTGGTCTGCGTGAGTTTTTTTTTCACAAGGTACATCAACGGGCGTTGTACTGACTCGTGCCAGGCTCGTTCCTCGTCGCGTTCCATGTCCGCGCCGGTGTCAATCTCCTCCTCCTTCTCTTCAAGGCGCGCAGGAAGCGCCTGCAGCTACGCGACGTGTGGCATGCCATCTTTGGCGAGGAATCGCTCCGCTTCGGCGCCATGTTGGGAAGCTTTACCTTCCTCAACACCCTCACATACCACATGCTCCGCATCGCGCCGCCACTGTCGTACATCCGACGCCGCATCCTCCGCATTCTCCACGGTCGCTTTGACACACCCACATATGGCCCGCCCCTCCGCGAAGGCAATGAGGGCGAGCGCCGCTGGCACGCCGCGCTTGCCGGCGCCGTCGGCAGCCTGGGTCTGCTCTGGGAGTCGGCGGGGCGCAGGAGGAGCATTGCCCAGCAGTGAGTCGGCAAGAACAGCAGCGGGTTGGGACCATACTGACGGGCAGGATGTTGGTCCGCGGCCTGCAAGGCGCATACAACCAGTACACGCCGCAGATGGGTATCCACATTCCGCACGGCAACATTGTCCTCTTTGGTCTCTGCTGTGGTCAGATCATGTTTGCATTCTTGCTCTCTCCCGATACACTACCGAAGGAGTACCGCAACTGGTGAGTCGCGACTATGGTGCTCCGAACTAACAGGCAGGATCCAGAGCGCGAGTGGTGTGCCCCCACACGCTGTCATGTCAAACCGCACCACTGTCCGCCAGAACCTTATCCGGCCACAGGAAATCGAGGCAGCCCTCGAATGGCATGGGGTGGGTCACTAATTCTGCATAGAGCTGACCCATGCAGGGTGTCACACCGAAGAACAGGACCGAGCTGCTCGGCATTCTCGACAAGGTCAAAGAGGGGTTCGACCCCAAACACCACATTACCTGGTACGTCAACCTGTCCGCTTTCCACTTCGTCGCACCCTAATGTCAGCGCCGTTACGCACCCGTGGTCCGACTCGTGCTCGTGGGTCGAGGTACAGCGCTTCATCCGGACATTCCGCTTCATGCTCCCCGTGTACGGTGCGCTCCACCTCGTCCCCATGCTCGTCTTCCGCCGGCACGCGTTTGCAAAGTCGCCGCTGCGCCTCCTCCTGCGCGTCATCTTGGGTGTTACGCGTAGCTGTAGCTTCCTTGGATTGTTCATTTGCATCAACCAAAGTAAGTCAAATCGCTGACAGCCGCCGCGTCCACCCGCTGACATCAGCCCTCTTCTGCATGCGCTCGCGTGTCATGGAAAGCGCGGCCACCCCGCTCTGGCTCAACGCGCTCCTCGCGCGCAAGGAGAACTTTTGGATCATGGGCTTCCTCAATGCCCTCTCGCTCTTTGCCGAGGAGAGCCGCCGCCGCACCGAACTGGGTGAGTACAGGGTTGTGAGGGAGACGGCGGGGCATGGAGGGTCCTTGATGAGCATGAGACTCCCAAGAGGCGCCGCGTCGCCCACGCTACCGCTGTATCTTCGCTGACACTGCCAGCCATGTACGTCCTCCCGCGTGCGCTCGAGTCAGGATGGTCTTCGGCACGCCGCCGCTCGTGGGTTCCCATCGTCCCGTTCGGCGAGGCCGTCCTTGGCGCAGCAGCCATGGCAATGGTCATGGATTCCTACAAGGTCAGTCTTACTCTGGCGGGGCGTTGCTCCACGCGTCACTGCACTCCACTTGTTGCTGCTTTGATCACGAGCAAGTCCCAGTGGAAGATGTGGCCATTCACACCTCGAAACCTTCAGAGCTAACGTGCAGCACAAACCCGAAGCACTCTCCGGCATCGTCCGCCGCCTCCTCTACCAGATCGTCGGCCCCGTGTAACCGTCGCGCTCGTCGACGCTGTGCCCGTCCTTCCTATTCGACCCCTTGTGAACATTGATGATTTCGCTTGCCCACGGGGGATTCCCCGCGTCCCCTTGCGTGGAGACAGATCCCCCTGTCTACCACATAGACCACTCTACGCCTTGTATGCTCCCCCGCTCAACTCCACTTTCGTTTTCTGGGCCTCCGACCTCTGTTCGTGAACACGGCTGCCCCGAGGCGCAACCCCATACACGCAAGCTGGGCCGAGTCCACCCCAACCCACGACTAATCGACGTGTTCCACACTCTTTGGGACACGTACTGTATCGAAACATGGTCGATGAATAGACATCATACAGTTTGAGCGCGTTTGCAGATACGGTCGCCGTCGGACGTGGCGGGGACGGAGCGCAGCGCACAAAAGCCAGCACAGGACACAACTCACCGTCACTCATGTGTCTCGAGGACATGATATAATCTAACGCTGAAACGACGCCGCGCGCCACGACTGACCCGGCCTTGAAACGGACGCGGGCGTGTAGCTCAGTTGGTAGAGCGCGACATTCGCAAGATGTGGTCTACATCCTGCGCCTTAATTGTCGAGGTCTTTGGTTCGATTCCTAACTCGTCCAACCCACATTTTTTTGGCCTAGAACACCCAGGCGAGGTGTCTTGCGTGCTTTCTGACTGGAGATCAGACGATGACGAGGTTGGGCGCGTGGCGGGGACAGAGTGTAGCGTATTGAAGCAGTGTACTGAAGCAGAGTACTGAAGCAGTGTGAAGCAACGTACCGAAGTAGCGTACTCATGCCGCGTTCTGAAGCCCACGGCACGTCTTACCGCCACTGTCACCCTCGCCGTACCTGGGATCCTCGCCGACATGGTCATCCTCGCCTCAACGTGATCTACGCTAACGCCGAAGCGGCGACAGGGCGGAGAGGCCAGCCGGCAGAGGGGCACACAGCACCGTGGGGTGTGTAGCCTTCACTTCACTTCACTTCACTTCACTTCACTTCACTTCACTTCACTTCACTTCACTTCACTTCACTTCACTTCACTTCA
>JAMFRD010000164.1:0-17886 GCA_025502685.1 Pascua sp. PH4015B
ATATTGCCCCTAGATTACGATAGGGTGGACGAATATCCCCCTATAGTAGCCATTGATGCGAGCAGAACGGGTTGTGGGGTGGAGTTGGCTCAAATGGGCACTGATGGAAAGCGGCATCCGGCCAGGTTTTACAGCTTCTATTATAATAAGACACAACAGGGCTATAGCCAACCGAAGCTTGAACTATTTGGTATCTATGTCGGATTGCGGGCTGTGCGGTATTACATCCACAACATCCGCTTTATACTCAAGGCCTATTGCATCTCTCTCAAGCAGATGATCAATTCCCCGTCTTTGCCGAATGGGCCGGAGGCTAGGTGGTGCTGGTATATCAAGTTGAACGACTTCATCTTTAAGCATGTCCCTGCGGAGCGCCACAGAGTTGCGGACAGTCTGTCCCGGCGTCCGCAGGCGGAAGATGACAGCGACGCCACGGACCCCGAGGAATGGCTGGACCAGCATTGTGGCGTTGGGGACGAGCAGCCCAAGGACCCTGACAGGGATGATATGCCCTTCCAGGAAGCGTTATACAAGAGTAGTCCCGATTGGGTGGCAATAGGGCACTTCTTGGAGGGTAAAGGCTGGCCGGCGCAGCTATCTCGTCCCAAGATTAGGAAGCTCCGAGCTTTAGTCAAACATTGTCATCTTGAACAGGGTCGTATCTGGAGGCGCAAAGGGTATCGTCTACCGACAGAGGTTGTGGTGGACAAAGCTCGACAGGATGAGATCTTGCGCATGAGTCATGAAGAGGCGGGCCATTATGGCGGAAAGAGCATGTATCTCAAAGTAACCGAAAGGTTCTACTGGCGAGGATTGAGTGAGGACTGTAGACAATGGCGCAGGTCGTGCCCGGACTGTCAAGCACGGGATTACAGGTTCTATGAGAATCCCCGGACGAGCATACACATCCCGACGGTGTTTGGTAAAGTCAACATAGACTGCATTACCATGGGAGCGGATAATAAGGAAGAAGCGGGTGGGTTGAAGTACATTGTCTTGGCCAGAGATGATTTGACAGGATGGGTAGAGGGAAGAGTTGTGTCCGATCTGAAGGCGGAAACCATCGCTCAATTCTTCTTTGAAGATGTGATAGCGAGATATGGCCTGGTTGGACAAGTCAGTATGGACCAAGGCTCAGAATTCAGAGCGGAATTTGAAGCCTTGCTTCGTGCTTGGGGCATACACTACATTCGCACGTCGCCATACCACCCGCAAGCAAATGGGGCGATTGAGCGGGGAAATGGCCCGATCAAGGAGTTACTGTTCAAGTTGGCGTGCACCCGGACTCCGGATTGGAGAAAGCTGTTACCCCTGGTGCTATGGGCGGATAGAACAACGTCCAAACAGACAACTGGGTACACCCCCCATTATCTGATGTATGGCGCTGAGAGTATCCTGCCCATCGATGCCAAGTTTGAAACGTACATGACCACTCATTGGAAGGACAACATGACGACAGCGGAGCTCCTAGAAGCGCGGTTGAATCAGATAGAGCGGAAACCAGAGGATGTTGCCCAAGCTGTGGTATCATCGAGACGAGTACGAGAGGACAGCATTCGGTACCACAACAACGCCTTTGCCCATCAACAGAAGGACAGAGTTTTCCGAAAGAACGACTTGGTGCTGGTGCGTAACACCCGCCAAGATCAATCGCACAAAGCGAAGCGAGAGGATCGGTATCTTGGCCCGTATAGAATCTTGAGCCACGGCATCTCCGTCGAGCAATGGGGAAACCAGCCGCTTCGAACGAGGTCACTCAAGAAGCAGCCGAAGCTGAAGGGGAGGTAGCCAGCGCCGAGGTATATGGCGAAGACTTGCAGTGCGAAGCCGAGGAGGTGGAAGGGGAGATACTGTCTTGTTTCCTGCCGCCCTTGTTGGAAGCGCATGAGGCGTATGAAGAGACCGGGGATGGGAAGAGCAAGTTCATTCCCAACGTCTACAACCCAGAAGGGCGAGTGGGTGCGCCATTTCTCCCACTAGCTGTGCGCACTGCCTTGCTCCCTTGCCGGCTAGGAGGGATCGAGTGCCGTGAAATGGTGGACGACGGGGCGATGCTGAACATGATCCCGCGCAAGTTGTTTCAGAAGTTGCAGGTCGCGCTGCGGAGTGATGTCCGGTTTCGGGTCTTGGGGATTCATGGGCAGGGAGTCGGCCTGCCTGGCTTCTTTGAGGGAGAGCTCGACTTCGGCGGGCTCGAGACTTGCCACTACTTTTGGGTCAGCGATACCCTCAACGAGGAGAAGGTCTATCTGGGTATGCCTTTCCTCCTCACTAATCGGGTTGATTTGTTCTGGAGCGGCCCTAACCAGATCATGCGCCAGCAGACATTGGCCGGCACTTCTGAGTTCGCCATGTTCCCCACTGAGGGACCAGAATTGACAAGGCTGAACAAGGAGACGGGCGGGACTCGGTTGACTGAGATGGGTCGCTTCGCTGCGGAGATCATCATCTATACCGAGGGCGAGGGGCCCGATTACAGAGTGCAGGGCGCATGGGTGGAGGAACTTGACGAGAGTAGGCCTCGGGACGAGTACTCAGCTCGATGCAAGGCCATTGAAGTGGTCGGGGTGGAATACGAGGACGAGGAAGCACCTAAAGAGATAGAGTGGGAGACGCTGGCCTCTGTTGAAGAGCGAGTAGAGGCAGAACGGACCAAGAGTATCCAAGAGACCGCCGAAAAGTTGGCCGACCAGATAATGGACCAGGCGGCTCAGCTGCCCGATGATGGGCGCGAGATCCGTGAGATCGTCATGGAAGATATGACGACGGGGGTGTGCACAGTGCTCGATTTCGGTTCGGGAGTCGAGCACAAGTCTTATGAAGTGGCCGCGGCGTACAAACCGGTCGCAAAGAAGAAGCACCCAGTGCCGACAACCATGCCCGAAGAGGCAAAACCCGTGTTCTCGACGCCTGAGGACATGTGGGGCGACCTGCCCACGGTTACCACGGAGTACAAGAAACTTGACGACATCCCGGAAGGGTCTCGGTTGACCAAGGAACGGCGGGATGCCTTGTTCAAGGGCGAGTTTGAGGGTTTTTGACTGAGGAGGAGAAATGCTTGATGGCCGTCGTCCTCCTCAGAAACAAGACGGCATTGGCGTGGACCGAGGATGAGAAGGGGGGATTCAAGGAAGAGTACATTCCCCCGCACAAGATACCCGTGGTATCGCATGAGCCGTGGCAGGACCGGAACATCCGCCTGCCAGTGACGACGCGCGCCAAGGTCATCAAGTTTCTCAAGGCGAAGTTGAAGAACGGGCTGTATGAGAGATCACAGTCGAGTTACCGATCGGGGTTCTTCGCGGTAGAGAAGAAGGATGGGAAGATTTGCATAGTGCACGACCTGCAGAAGTTAAACTCTGTCACGATTTGCGACGCCGGAGTGCCACCCCTCATGGATGAGATGACGGAAGAATTGGCCGGTTGCCACATCTACACGAGTCTCGACGCGTTTGCCGGATACGACCAGATGGCTCTGCACTCGGACTCGCGGGACCTAACCACATTCGAGAGTCCCATCGGCACGTTGCGCCTGAGGCGTATGCCCCAAGGATGGACTAATGCGGTGGCCGCCTTCCAGAGGGCCATGGTCTACGTGTTCGCAGAAGAAGCGCCGGATTTAGTTTGTGTCTACATCGACGACGTGACGGTGAAAGGACCAAGGACGCAGTACTTGGGTCCAGACGGGAAACCCAAGAAGGTCCCGGGCACCGACATCCAGCGCTATGTTTATGAACATGCCCTGTCGCTCAACAGAGTCCTGCACAAGATGAGGCGGTTTGGCGGGACGTTCTCGGGCGGAAAGATACACTTGGGAGTGCCTGAGGTGCAGATGGTGGGCTACATCTGCTCAGCGAAAGGACGCAAAATCACTAAGACGGCCACTGCGAAGATTGAGAAATGGCCCAGGTGCACGTGCACGAAGGAGGTCCGCGGGTTCCTCGGCACGGTGGGAGTGTGTCGCAACTGGATTAAGAACTACGGGAAGATAGCGCGGCCTCTCGTGCTATTGACAAAGACCCCTCGCGGGACACTGTTCGTGTGGACTGTGGAACATGACGAGGCCATGGACGAGATCAAGAGGCGAGTAATACTAAGCGGCTGGATACGGCCCATAGATTACTCTAGGGTAGACAAGTACCCGGTAATAGTCGCCATCGACACAAGCATCACGGGTTGCGGAATCGAGCTAGCCCAAATGGGCGAGGACGGGAAGCGATACCCGGCCCGATTCTACAGCATCTACTACAACAAGGTCCAGCAGGGTTACAGTCAGCCCAAGTTGGAATTGTACGGTATCTACGTGGGATTGAGGGCGGTGCGTCACTACATGCACAATATCCGCTTCATCCTGGAGTCTGATTGCATGTCCATCAAGCAGATGATTAACTCTCCCATTCTGCCAAGCGCGGCCGAGGCCCGCTGGTGCTGGTACATCAAGCTTAACAACTTTATCTTTAAACATGTCCCGGGAGAGAAACACCGCATTGCGGATGGACTGTCACACAGGCCGCGGGCGGATGACGACAGCGATGACACGGATCCCGAGGAATGGCTGGACGTACACTGTGAAGCCACGGAGGGTGTGCGCGAGACTCAAGCCGCGCCCCGTGATGCTCTAGATGATGTCCCGTTTCGGTCGGAGCTGTATGAGGGACACGAGGACTGGCTAGCTGTGGGGAACTTCCTGGAAGGGAAGGGCTGGCCGGCCGACACTAGCAAGAGCAGGCTGAAGAAGCTTCAACTGTTGGTCAAATACTGTCATCTGGAGCAAGGAAAGCTGTGGCGAAGGAAAGGGTACAAACTCCCAACTGAGGTTGTGGCCGATGAAAGACGGCAGAAAGAGATTCTTAACCTCTGTCACGAGCAGGCAGGGCACAAAGGAGGCCAGTTCACCTACTTCAAAGTAGCGGAGCGATTCTACTGGCGGGGCATGAGTGCAGCCTGCACGGAATGGGTGAAGAGTTGCCCGGACTGCCAGGCGCGCGACTATCGGTTCTATGAGAACCCGCGCACCAGTATCCATGTGCCGGTTCTGTTCGGGAAGGCGAATATAGACTGCATCACCATGGGCCGAGATAACGGAGAAGGAGTGGATGGAGGAATGTACGTCATGTACTGGCCAGGGATGACCTGACCGGTTGGGTGGAGGGAAGAGTGCTGCCGGATGGCAAGGCCGAGACTATCGCCCAGTTTTTCTTTGAGGACATCATGGCGCGGTTTGGGCTGATTGGCCAGGTTAGCATGGATCGAGGCTCGGAATTCAGGGCTGAGTTTGAGGCGCTGCTCAGGGCATGGGGTGTCTGGTATATTCGGACCTCGGCCTACAATCCGGCGGCCAACGGGGGCATTGAGAGGGGCAATGGCCCAATCAAGGAATTACTGTTCAAACTGGCCCGGACTCGCCTGCCTAACTGGAGGAAACTATTGCCGTTGGCCCTATGGGCCGATTGTACGACGGCGAAGCGCACCACTGGGTACACACCTCATTTCCTGCTCTACGGCAAGGAAAGCATTCTGCCAGTCGACGCGGAATTCGAGACATACATGACGGGGAGCTGGCACAATGAGATGACTACAGCCGAACTGCTTGAGGCCCGTCTCCGACAGCTGGAAAGGAGGCCGGAAGACGTAGCGCTTGCGGCGCTGCGGTCGCGCGAGGCCCGAAGAGAGTCGGTTGAGCGTCACAACGAGAACTTTGAGCGCCGTCACGCGGACAGGGTGTTCCAACTGAAGGAGATGGTGCTTGTGAGGAACTCAGTCCAGGACAACTCTTACAGAGCCGCGCGGTTGGACAGGTACTTGGGTCCGTACAAGATCTGGAAGTTCGGGGAGAAGGGCTCCGTAAGGCTGCAGGAGTTGGATGGAACACCAATCAACGACACGCGCCTGGCCAGTGTGGGGCACAACCGGCTGAGGAAGTTCTACACCAGAGTGCCACAGAGACTGGAAGGCAGGGGTGGGCGAGAAGAACAGGGACGTGAGGCGATCCTGCTGCCCACCATTGAGCGAGGTTCCGCGGCGCCGGGACCCGCGCGCAGGGTTAGGTTTGAGGATGAAGTGGAACAAGTGGACTTGAGCAGTTTGCCAGTGGACGAATAACAACAAAGAACGAATGAAGGCCCAAGCGGCCCTGTTACGCTCAAGCACTAGGGTCCGAGGACGGACTGTCTAGAGATTGGGGGAGAAGGATGGGGTAACCGGGTGTCGCCGGGTAGTCAGCCGACTGTCACTGGAACATGAAGGACTCAAGAAAGAGATAAAAAGGAGAGCAGCGAGACTTGAGGACAGACATGCCCCATCCCAAACCCGAATGACGACCGACTGGAGCACCCAGGATCCAGACCTCTCTGCCCTCACCATACAATCGCCGACGAGCCAACACGCGGCCATGGAACTTCAGCCAGAGGACCACACCCCGTTTGAGGATGTTAGTCTCGCGGAAGGGATCAGTGTGGGTAAAGCAGAATAGGGTTGGAGGCCTGGATCAAAGGACTGAATTAAGGACAAAGAGCGCACATGCCACGGACGTTCATATGCGCACGACCGATCCAGCCGCGGGCAACACTATGGATGACACGGCCCAGCCACCGAGTGTCGGCGATGCCATGGCGCGTATCTTTTCGAATGTCAACAACAAGCCCAGCTTCCCGTCGAGTGTCGCGGACAGCGTGTCGAACGCAGGCACCGCCCATTCGGAAGTAGACAACGCGCTGGGGGACTCGTTCTGGGGCACGACTCAGGCAACGACCGGATGCGGCTTCTGTGGACAGAGTCACGACTTGTCGGGATTCACGTTCGGACCGAGGCGGTTCCCTTGCATCGTGGTGCACTGGATCGAAATGATCTGGGGCCAGGAGAGGTTCTTCTACGCCGAGCGAGGAGCCTTCTGGTTCTACAACGGCGAAAAACAAGAGACGGTTCACCGCTATGAGGACGAGTTGCCAGTGGTCGCCTGGATCCGGTTCGAGCTGCACATGTGGGAAAAGAAGTACCAGTGCTTGCAAGGCCAGGCCAGCCGGCTGCTCGGGCACAACAACAAGCTCCTCACGGTGCTCGACACCAGCCCTCCTCACAAGGTCCAGGACATCCTCCGCCAAGCGGCAGCATCCCACAACGAGCTCAAACACATATCGGACGCCGACCAAAAGCGCATGGCGACGATGCTACTCTGCAAAGGGTGGAACGTGACGCACCAGACTCACCGGGTCCCGCACCTAACTCCAAACAACAGGTTCCGAGCCAAGCCGGAACACCGCTTGGGCTCAATGCCTCCTTCGGGATTCGCTCGTCGGACGACCAAGTATGTTCGGAAATAGGTAGTGGATGGATGCAAAAGCCGTTGAAGGATGAAGGAATGGGTGGAAGCATGAAAACGGACTTGGCGAGCATGCACGGGCAAAGAGTGAGACACGTGGCAGCCGCAGCGGGAACAAAAATGAGAGAGACAGCAAAGAGCGAGACTCGAAACCATGATACATTTCGATATACAGAGCGCGGGGCAAATGAGGCAATATGATACATGATAAAACACAGAAGGTCGGGACAGCGACGAGGGCGAGCGGATCAACCAGCGGCCTGCCCAGAAGCGCCAGGAGAAGGAGGGGGCGGAGTTAAAGGCGAAGAGTCCCGTTTCCAAGCGGCCTTGCGCTTAGCGGCGGCGGCAGCAGCTTTGGCCTTGGCAGCCTCCGCGCTAGCCCGCTCGGCCTCGGCCCTAGCCTTGGCGTTCGCGGCAGTGGCACGACGGCGGGCAGCCCAGTCGGCAGCCTTGGCCTGGGCGATTTCGGCTTCACGCTCACGCCGAGCAGCATCGGCCTCCGCCGTGAGTCGAGCGGTCTCAGCGTCGATGTCCCGCTGGACGGCAGCCACGGCAGCCGTGAGTCGAGCAGTCTCAGCCGCAGCCGCGACGCACCTAGCCTCCGCTTCAGCCGCATCTCGTGCGGCTTGCGCTTTGGCCGCATCTCGTGCAGCAGCGGCCGCAACTAGCGCAGCCTCGGCCTCAGCTGCGAGCCGCGCAGTCACGGTTGCAGCCTCACACCGAGCAGCCTCCGCAGCGGCCTTGTCAGCAGCGGCCTTGTCAGCGGCGGCCTTGGCAGCGGCCTTGTCGGCGTCAGCCTTGTCGGCAGCGGCCTTGTCGGCGGCGGCCTTGGCAGCGTCCCTGGCGGCAGCGATCCCGGCAGCCTCGGCCTTGCGGGCGGATAGGCCGGCGGCTTCCAAAGCGGCGGCGGCGTCACAGAGATCCTGGGCCAGGGCGACGGGCAGAAGAGTGTGCGAGGTGGCACGGAAACGGTGCTCTAACCAGTGGGCGTAGTTCCGGCTCCTGTCGGCGTGGGGAAGAGTGAAGGCCGACAGGAAAGCCAGAACAGACTTGGGCTGGCCGGCGAGGAGGCTTGGGTTGACAAGGACACGGATGACGCTCGAAACTAGAGCGTGGGCCTCCTGGCCAGGGACTAGGGCGCCGCGGAGTCGCTCGAGCTCCTCCAGCCGAGAGTTGAGGTCGGCGACCTGCTGGCGCAGGAGGAAGCGCGCTAGGGCCCCTTCTGCCCCGACAATCGACCCGGCCGCCCGAGAGTCACGGACCGCGCTCAAACGAGCCATGACGGCCTCCGCCTCCTGCTGCTGCTGCTGCTGCTGCTGCTGCTGCCGCTGCTGCGAAGGGTCGGGCTGTGCGGGAATCAGCAGGAGCGACGAGGGGCTAGGGTCATGTGGGGGGAAGATTGATTATTGCCTAGAGGCCCGAGTAGGGCTGCTGGATAGGGACTCGCAAGTACTCGTGACTGACGATTGGAATCTAGGAATCCGGGAAGCGAGGGAAGGATGGGGGGTGAGTCTGAATGGGGAAANGATTATTGCCTAGAGGCCCGAGTAGGGCTGCTGGATAGGGACTCGCGAGTACTCGTGACTGACGATTGGAATCTAGGCATCCGGGAAGCAAGGGAAGGATGGGGGGTGAGTCTGAATGGGCAAAGGATACTCACGAGGACGGTGCTCGTGTTCAGACTTGTGCGCATGGGCACGAAACCGACCGGATGACGAACAGGGGCAGTCGAGGTCGAGGTGCCGACCGTGCCAGACGGATCGACACCTTTGCGGGAAGGGCCAGCCTGCCCGGAGGAGTCGCCACCAGGGCCAGGGGGATTGGCACTCGGATCGGAGAACTCAAGCCCACTGTCCCGAGCTAACCACCAAGTCTGTCGAGCGTGACCGACCCACATAGGGCCTTCGACCGCCTCGAACCAGCGATGCTGCTCGTTGCGAGGGAGGTCGGGGTCCAGCAGGGGATTGACCCACTCGTCAGTGGGCAGGGGCTTGTCCGGGTTTTCCTCGCTGAAGCCGAAACAATCAGAAAAGAAAGGGCGAGCACCACCCAACATCAGGTCCCCTACTCCCTCAATCCCCGTGGTCCGGCTGGGCAAGGTAAGCCCAGGGCGGTAGGCGAACGGCGGGGGCCCGAAGTGGTAGGCAAACCCCCCATAGGCAGTGAACTGGGGGGTGCCGGGGAGCCAGACCGGGTGCTTGGCCAAATCGGCCCAAACGAGCAAGTCGGGAGGAGCATCCTCTGGGGGCGAAGGGTATGCACCCCAAGTCAGAGGGTTGCCAAAGCCCAGCATGGCCGCTTGAGTGAATTCCATATGCTCGGCAATGAAGGCTGAATACTAGGCGGCGCAAGGAGAGCTCCAAACACCCGCTCCAGCCGCCATCATGCAGGCCAGAATGTCGGTAATCTCGGCAAGCATGGCCATTTCGTGCTCGCCACGCGAAGGGGAAAAGGAACAGTCGTCTGGACACTGAAAGCAGTGGTGGGGGTCCATGGCGGGATTGAACGGGCAGGAAGCTTGACGAGACTTGCATCGACGACAGCGAGCGTAGCCGGACAGAAAATCACAATTCGAATAAACTCACTGCAGAAAGGATGAGGACCGAACCGACAAAAGGAGAGAGGGTCATAAGAAACAAGACTCACGCGCATTTCCGACTTGAGTTTTGGTGGGCATGAGCCCATCGTCCGGAAGGCGCGCGGGCATGAGTGGGGGCCGGCCCTTACAGAGGCCAGGAACGTGACCCTGTGCGAGGCAGTTAGGAGAGAGTCTCAACAAGTGAAAAGATGAAGAGGCAACGTACTGGCGGACGAGCCGGAGCGGCTGGAGGGTTGGCGGGCTGAGCGGCTTGCCCGCCTCCGGCGTTGCCACCGCCTCGGCCACCCCGGGCAGCTTGCCCGCCTCCGGCATTGCCACCGCCCCGGCCACCATGGTTGCGAACACCGGCGGGCATGGCAGACGAAGACAAAAGCAAGGAAGGGTCGAAGAGAAGAAAAAGGGTGGCCGTG
Organism: Pascua sp. PH4015B; assembly: GCA_025502685.1. Classification (NCBI taxonomy): domain Eukaryota; kingdom Fungi; phylum Basidiomycota; class Tremellomycetes; order Trichosporonales; family Trichosporonaceae; genus Pascua; species Pascua sp. PH4015B. Next base: position 10,328 of record JAMFRD010000164.1, read on the forward strand.
AAGGCAGAAGAGAGATCGCGTCGAGAAAGGGGCGAACAAGGGGAAGAAAGAAAGAGGGTGGAAAGGGACCTGAGAGTGTGAAGAGCAATAAGAGTGATAGGGGAAGAAAGACTTGGGCGTGAGAAAAGGGTGGCATCTTGTACGAGGACAGAGAGGGGGGAAGAGACAAGGGCACCTGCCAGAGACAAAAGGGGCGTGGGATAACGGTGTGTGATGAGCGCGATCTGAGAAGCATGTGATGGGCATGGAAAGCATGTGATGGGCTTGGAAGGTGTGTGATGGGCGTGGTCTAGGGTCCCTTTGGAGGAGGATCGCGAGCACCATGGGCGTCGTTACTATGCGACGAGCGACGGCTACTTTAGCTCAAAGGATAGAGACAAAAGCGGAGTGGATGGGTTATGTGTAGGCTGTGTAATGAAAAGGAGGGGGAGTCGGGCTAAGGCCGGAACGGGGTGACGAGCCAAAGGGGGGCATGGGACGACACTCTAGGAGGATGCCCGGCAAGGACGGGCGTAGCTAGGGAGAAAGGGGACCATGCCCAGGGACTCGCTGCAACCTCTCTGGCAAAGGATGGGCGTAGCTAAAGGGAAAAGGGGACGTGCCCAGAGACTCACCGCAACCCTCCAGCATTCAGTGTGGGGATCTCTAAGAGGGCATTGAGCTGGAGGCCAGAAGGCAGGGTGAACGCTGCTGAGGACTGGGAGGAAGTAGCAACATGTGCGGGCAAGTGAGCATGCATGGTACATGGTATTACAACAACAAAGGAGGGCGAGGGCAGCAGTACGAGCAGGACAAGGGCAGGGTGCACTCAACGCCAGCGCTTAGGAGCGCGAGAGGGGGTCGTCTCCTCCGCGCCACGCTTGCCCGTGGACGAGGGGGCCGAGCGGAGGTGGAGAGGGACCACGACTGGGCAGGGAGCGGGCCAACGGCTGAGGCGAGTGCTAGGACGGTGAAGGCTGGTGCTGAAGCCGTCCGTGGCCTGGTGCAGCGCGAGCTCGGCAGCCTCACGCTCACTGAACCAGTCTTCCTTCTGCCCCTCCCTGACTAGAGGTCGGGGAACGTCGAGCTCGGCGCTCTCTCGAGTGTAGGCGCGCCCCTTTGACATGGCGCGGGTGACGCAGAAGAGCTCAAGGCCGGCGAGAAAACGGGCGCGGGTGTCGAGCGAGCGAGTCGCGGGGAAAGTGTCGCGGAGCATCGACCAGCCGGCGACGTGACCCCTGCGAGGGGCCACGTTCGCGCCCGAGTAGAAGGAGCACAAGGTGCCGTGTGAGTCACGGCACTTCTTGCAAGTTGAGTTCAACTTGCCTCCCTCAACCAGACACAGCAGGTTCTTGCTGCGGCAAGTAGGGCAGCCGTCCTCAAACTTCAGGACTATGAAGCCGGTGTAGTCCTTGCCTTCCTGGGAAGAGGAGAGTGATGTCAGGAGAGGAGAGAAGGGAAAAAGAGGAAAGCTTCGGTTGGAAACCGGACTCACAAAGGGGTTGACGGGAGGGCCGCCAGGCAGAGGCGGGCCGGCAACGAGCGCGTCATACTCCGCCTGGGAAAGGTCAGCCCAGCTGAGCCGCTCCTCATTCCGAGCAGCGTGGGCAAAGGACTCTCCTGCCACGTCCCGGAAGCGTGGGCATGACGGGGTGCCAAACTGGAGCGTCGGCACTGGGGGCGGCGTGGGCGGTCGAGGCGGGGGCGTATCCCGCGCACCAGTGCCCTCGAACGGGCCCTTGCAGTGTACAGCCCAAGGCTTGAGGTTGGCCCAGTTAGGAGACTCGCGAACCATCAGAGAAAAGACCTAAGAATGGGGGTCAGGCTAAGAAGAGGGGGAGAAAACGGTGCTCACCAGCAAGTCGTTATTCACCTGGGACCGGACCTCGAACCAGCGAAGGGCCAGGGCGGGGAACAAGACGTCCCTCCCCACTGCTGGGGGAAAGAACAACTTGGCTCTCGCGAGGATCAAGGCCTAAACATCCGACTTGAGCGTCCTAAACGGGGGGCTAGTCAGCAGAGGGTGCAGTGAGGAGAAGCTGGAAAGGCGAGCCTTACTGCACGTTGTCGTTTGGGGAACGGGGATACGCAGCAGCGAGAGCCGGGAACAGCACAAACCGGGCCCACCAGCCCTCCTGCATTACGCGGACCAGGTAATGCTCCTTCGTATCCGGGTTCCGCAGCTGCATGGCAAATTGGCCCCCAAGTTTCTCTTGCTAGCAGGAAGTCAGTGAGCGTAGAGAGGGAACGGACGCACGTGGTACTCGAGCACGGCCTTCTTGGCCTCCTCTTGGTCGGCTGCAGCGAAGATCTCCCCCTTCCAGTCGATGCTGTCGGCCACAGCCTCTGTGTCTGCTTGGTCGCGGAGGAGGGCAGAATAGAAGTCGATGTGGTACTTGGCATTGACAGGTTCCTCGAGGGTGTGGACAAACCGCGCAGCCGCCCCGATTCCGACGTGCTGGGAGTAGCCTACGACGTCGGCGAGGGGGAGAGCGTTGGGGTCGTGGACAAGGGGCATGGTGACGGGGATGGGAAAGGCAACGAGGAGAACAGTGGAAGGAAGAAGTCAGTGGCGCGAAAGGCGAGGTGAAGAGAACAAAAGTCAAGGAGAACAGAGTTGCATACGCAAGTGTGATGGTGCTATGTCTATGAGAGTCGAGCTGAGGGTGTGGGATGGTGTTCCCAGGGACGCCCAAAACAGGGTGAGTGGTGATGTAAGTGGCGCAAGGAAACGGAATCAACAAAGAGCGGTGAGGACGGAGCTGCAGGCTGTGCGCCCAAGCAGGCCAAGACCGCGGCGGTGAACGCCAGAGTCGCGGGCAAGGGCGCCCGAGCGGCGAAAGGAGGAAAAACAGGGGCAGGGGGCTGTGCGGCCAAGAGGACCTGGAGGACGGGGCATGAACCTGAGCATGGCTCTGATCTGGGAAGAGTGAGCTAGACTGGAGGACAGAGCGTCTGTTGCTTGACTACGAGAGTCGAGGCGGGGGCAAAAGCCGTCCAGACGACTGTTGCAGCGACGAGCGAGAAGGGCTGGCTGTCACGGGCCAACAGTCACTAGAGTTTGGGGGACGGGCACGTGCGGGTGCCAAAATGGTGCTCGGTGCGAAGTGATTGACCCAGGTCTGTGTGGTCAGCTAAAGGGGGATGGGACACGGGCCGGGGCTGGAGGGTGCAAGGGCGGCGCACGCCGTCAGAGTCGAAGCTGAGGAAATGAGCGCCTCGAGGCCCGAAGGAGGTGTGAGGAGGGTAGTAACGTACCTAAGCTCGGGCGATGGACGGCGAGAGCGCGCGGGCCGGGACTCGCGGACGCTAGGACGGAGTTGTCTGTTTTGCTGATCTTGAGTAGGAGGGGCGCCGCGGGCCCCGTGCCGAAGAGAGGACTGGAGGGCGGCGGACCGCCTGAAGTAGCGCTTTCGCCCTTGCAGCGGTGATGGTCGAGCTGCCGGTCGCGTGGTGGAAGAAGGGGCAACGAGAAGAGTTGGCTACTGTCACTAGGGTCCTCTAGTTTCGGGCAGTCGACCAGAGCAGCCAGTTGTGGCAGGACGGGTGACAGGGTGCTGGATGGTTCGAGGAAAGGGATGGGCCACTGTAACTCGGGCCCCGGAGCGACAGGAGAGCGGCGGTGAGGATGAGGATGGTGGAATCCCTCAAGCGCGCACGGACAGGACGGACCGACGTTCAGGATCGTTCAGTTTCTGTGCAAGGAGAGCGCGCCTGCCAGAAGGGAAGGAGGTTCGTTTCGCAATGAAAGAGCGAACACGTGAAGGAAGGAGCTGGCGGAAGCAGCAGCAGTCGCCAAAATCGAGAGTAGAGCCATGAGGTAGCCCGAACAGGGAGAAAGGGGAAACAAGAGAGGATGAACAAGGGATGCAGGACCAGGAGTCGACCCGCAAGGTAGTTCGGACCAAGGGGAGAGTAGAGCCAAGAGCGGGGTGAGACCGGGAATCAGCCTGTGAAGTAGTCTGTACCAGAGGAGAAAGAGGCGGCAGGGAAAAGAGGAGGCGAAAATCGGTCAAAGAGAGGCTAGGAGATGAACGCGCTAAAGAAGTAGTCGATGCCAGAGAGTGAGGATCGAGCGAAACCACGGGATAGACCCAGACAGGGGAGTGTAAGGACGTCCGAGCACCGGCGGAGGAGGATGGCGAGCCAAAGTGAAATCCCAGAGGAGGATAGAGACTTGGGGGTTTGCCATACTTAGACCGCCGGGTCGGGGGACCGACCCACTAGAGTTTGGGGGATTCTGTGGTGGGAATAACTCACCCACCGGGAATCGATGATGTAGCGCGCCGAGATTCGAAGCCAGTGAATAACCGACGCAGCCGAGGAACGAGACTTGGTAACGCGCAACCACCGAGGATCGAGCTCAGAGGCACAGCGCCGAGACCCACGCCAGCGCCGGGGCGAGACCCGCGCCAGCGCCGGGGCGAGGCCCGCACCGCGATCGGGGCGAGTCCCGCGCCAGTGTTGCGCCGAGTCTTGAGCCAAAACCGGGGCGAGTCCCGTGCCAGTGTTGCGCCAAGTCTCGAGCCAAAACCGAGGCGAGTCCCGCGCCAGTGTTGCGCCAAGTCTCGAGCCAAAACCGGGGCGAGTCCCGAGCCAGAGTCGGGGCGAGTCTCGAGCCAACGCTGGGGTGAGCCCCATGCCAACGATGGGGTGAGACCCGCGCCAGCGTCCGGGCGAGCCTCGGGCGAGCAGAAACAGACACATAAGTACAGGGAGGAGCACAGTGAGTATCGGCCAGAGTAAGTCCCGAATCTCGTGGGCAAGGTAAAACTCCCACACCGGCACGACCTCCAGCCCGGCACGAAGGCAAAGGAAGCCGAACCCCGGTTGTTCTTCGACCCCGATCAAGTCGAAACCCCTCCCCCTGTCGTCACTGCCAAAGCTCGCACGCGAGGTGACGCCATCAAAGAGGCCGCGAGCAAACCCCTGGAACTAGAGCCCGAACTCGACCCCATCCCTGAGTTCAAGTCGGAACCGGAGTCTGTCGACTCCCCTCGTTCAACAAGAGGTGGATGAAGACGACGATGACGACCAACCCCCTCCTCACTCCAACATTGTCGAAAGGCTGCACAGAGCCCAAGACAACGACGAGCGTTGCCAGCAGCTGATCCATGCGCTGCAACACCCCGAGGAGGAACCTCTGGTCGACCTGGCCGACGACCTCGAGCTGTTCTCGGTTCACGACGAGCTACTCTTCTTCTCCAACCTGCTCTTCGTGCCCGAGGATCATCAACTCAAGCTCGATATCGTCTACCAGGCTCACAACGTTCCCACGGCTGGCCACCCCGGTAGTGCAAAAACCCTCGCCGCCATCAGCCATTACTTCTACTTCCCCGCGATGAGCAAGTTCATCAATGCCTATTGCGCCGGGTGCCACACCTGCAACTGGAACAAACCCTGGCGCCAGAAGCCGTATGGACCTCTGCAACCCCTTCCAATTCCGTCGCGTCCCATGAGCTCGCTCGCCATGGACGCACTCACGAAGCTGCCACCCGACGAGAACGGCAACAATTCCATCATGTTCTGGATCTGTCGTCTCACCAAATTCGCAGTCTTTGCCCCCTTCACGGAGGAAGGCTTCACCGCGGAGGACCTGGTCAACTTGACGATCGAGCATGTCTTCTCCGTCTACGGCATGCCACTTGACATCGTCTCTGACCGAGGTCCACTCAACGCGTTGCGCTACACTCGTGCCTTCTTCGACGCACTCAGTACTTGATCAGCCTTGTCCACGGCCTGGCACCCACAGACCAATGGACAAACCGAGCGCCTCGTCCAGATAGTCATCCACTATCTCTGGCACCACGTCAACGTGACGTACAGCGACTGGAAGAGACTCTTGCCCATCGCGGCGTTTGCTTACAACAACGTCACGCACTCGACAACCAAGGTCTCTCCCTTCTTCGCTCTCCACGGGTTCAACCCCGTGGACCCCACGACACCGGTACGTCCGGCCAACGTCCTGGCCACGCAGCGCCGCCTCGATGAAATCGCGTCCCTCCGCGAATCTCTGCAAGAGAACATCAAGGCCGCCCAAGCGCGTCACTTGGAGTTCTACAACCGCAAGGTTAAATCGGCTCTGCCTTACCAAGTGGGCGACCTTGTCTACCTCAAGCACAAGAACATTGTGGCACTTCGGCCCAAGTTCAAGCTTGATCGCGTCGCCCTCGGCCCTTACAAGATCCTTGCCCTGACAAAGTCACCATTGTCATGGGTGATTGATCTTCCACCTGAGCTGAGCCGACTGCACCCTGCCTTCCACCTGCAGTTGATCCGCCCGGCCAAACCGCCCTTGCCCGGCCAACGTCAGGAACCCGAGCCAGCAGTCCATGTAGGTGGGGAACCAGAATGGTATGTCGACAGTGTCCTGGACTCGCGCTACGACGAGGACAAAGACGAAGACAAGTACTGGTACCTCATCCACTGGCGCGGTTTCCCTGACTTCGACAACTCATGGGAACCGCACCACGCCATCAAGAACATGGGCGTATTCCATGAGTTCTACCAGGCTAACAAGGACAACCCGGAGCATGTCTTCCCTCCCGCTCCTGCTCCAAAGCGACGGCGCAAGCGTCGCTGAGCGACAACCTCTGGCGACCGACCACCGAAACGACCGCCCATCCGATCACGTCGACCTTGTTGATGAGTAAACGAGGTCCGTCGGGACTACGGCCCTTTGTCGAGGGGGCTATGTCATGATCTGGACGACTATGTCGTTTCTACGCGGTGTCAAAATCACGTGACCAACCATCACGTGACGTCTCCACCTTCGTCATCGTCCGCCTCGGTCCACCACTCGAGACAACAAGCGACAAGAAGGTCATGCGCGTCGTCTTAACAGCACACAGCACACGCCTCGCAGTGCTCTGCGACGCACCAACCCCGTGCTGTCACCCGTGCATGTCGGCGCTACCGCCATGGCTCCTATCGCCGACTCAGAGCGCCACGCTTGTAGACTAGGCCTAACGCCGTATCCCGAAGCGCAGTCCGTCCCGTCTGCTCGCTAGGGTACATAGTTCAGCGCCGCTCTGTAGTTTGTACTCCAAGTCATGCAACTACAAGTCTAGTCTCAACTCTGTTGCCTCGGCATCCCGCCACTCCGACACCTCCGCGGCGCCACCTCCGTCTCCGCTCCGCCCTTCCTGTCCTCCGCGCCCCCGTCGCGTGCATGTCGCAGCAATCCCCTGGCCTCGACACCTTCCAAGGTCGTCAATCCCGTGAGTCCACGCTGTCTTACTGGTTGAGATGGAGTCGCCGGTGCTAGGCTTGAACTCGGTTCCCAACCCCACTGTTCGGCTTGTGACACCATGGCTAAAGTATAAACTAACAGGCCATGATCACCCATGAAGACACATCTGTGTCAACCGAGCCAGCCCCCATGAAGATGCCAAGGGTGCATCAACTGGGCAAGACCCCATATCAGAATGGCAGCAGTGCCAATCCAACTTCCCTGCCACTGAGAAGGAGTCTCAGGTTCCCATGCAAAGCTTCCCAAATTGCCACCAGGTAATCCTAGACATGACAACACTCTGGGCAGCCTCTATTGCTCGCTCGACCTCCCAAGCCCACCAACCTGA